>CM068586.1:54862668-55397668 GCA_035048485.1 Pteria penguin | reverse complement strand
GTCACTTAATGAAAAGATTTATATACATGTAGTAATGCACGTGTTATACATATGTCGTTTGCTAACTTTGAGATTCTACTAAATCTTTAGTGAGCACATCATTACTTGTTCACTAAAATTAGTAGAATTTGAAAGTTACCAAACGACACATATATATGACTGCTCGTAACAAACAAGAGCATGCATATCTCAACCGAAGAAGACCTTCACAATCAGAAGCTGCATAAACTTAACTGTTTTGATTGGGGATTACTTACTTAGAAATGTGTATTATTTTAGTGTTAAAGAAAGGAATTTAGATTATACTTCTCATTCTGCGGGTGGGCAAGATATAATGTTCCATTTAAAGAACTATCAATTTCAGAAATCTCAAACCAAATAATGCAACAAATCTTTTTTTTTCATGTGTAATTTCTAATCTTGTATCCACTGTCGTGACATTATAGGTCCACATGGCAATGGAACCGTTATTGATGACGTCATTTCCATACTCGTGGGTTTTACTTGATAAACAGTCAAATCATTGTTATTTTTGCCGAGGGAATTTGCCTATCAACCCCCCCTCCCCCCACAACCACACATACACCACCACCACCACCACCACCAAAATCCATTCCCAATCAAACGCAAACCAGCGATAACCACCTTTATTTAATTGTAATTAAAAAAGGTAATTTAATTTTTTAATGGATTTCAAATTTTTTAATGGATTTTATCGTGATATATAGTGAGGTTACCACCAGACAGTAATTACATACGAGTTGTATTCTTGTTTAATGAAGTTAATGGTACATTTGTTTCTTTTTATTGCAGAAGACCAATTTGAATGATAAAAGGGTTGACAAGAAAGAATCTTCAAATTACAGGAATCATAAACGGAATGAAATCGTAGATAATGAAACACCAGTACGTGTAGATGTTTTCATGATCATATGTTTATATTTACATGCAAATGAATCTTCGTATAAATTTTTTTCTTTTAACATGTTTCTATGAAGTATTTTAAATGTATTGTTTATTGTTCTATTTCTAACTATTTACATTTTTAGAATTTTACATAAATATCTTAGAAACCTATCGGATATGTGAAGAAACTTTTGAAATGGTAAGACAAGGTTTTCTTTGTCAGCCCCAATTCTTGCTTTCAATGTCATCATATTGCCGGAGACAGGTTAATCCAGCGGTATTTCATTGGATTTCATATTTAGGACCAGGATTCAATTCATCCAGTCGAATATACCAAGGCTCGTATCCGTCTATCGGCAATTTCTCATACAGGGGGCGCTACGCTGTTCGCCGCTTTCGCCCTCTGTTATCGGTTCGAAACTGCTTTTTACAAAATTCTTGCAAAACTGTGAAAAAATCCCATTTAATGGTATAAGTGACTTACATGGTGTACAAAATATAAAAGCCTTTCTATCAAAAGGTTAATTGATGTTTAAAATCTATTATACTATTGAATGGGATTTACCCCCAGTTTTACGAGAATCTTGTAGAAAGCAGTTTAGAATCGATCACAGAGGGAGAACGCGGAGAGTAGCGTAGCGCCCCCTGTATGAGAGATTGGTCAATCGGATAAAGCAGTATTACCCGAAGCCCCGTATAACAGAATATTTTGGCTCGTAAAAGATTCCCCACTGCTTCGGGTGGGTCCGTAGCACATGACAAAATTATGAAGCAATTCATCAGGCAGGTGCCGCCATCATATCAGCGTAATAATCTTGCAGTTACGCAAAGCAATAAACAAATAAATACAAACATTATGTATGTAATGTCCACATGACTCTTATATAAATAGATCAGCTAAGTTAATTATTTACCTTTAGAGTTTGATATTACTTTCATATATTTTGGGTATTCTTTACTTATTTTGATTTACTAGTTCGTGTCAGAAACAGACTGACATTTACATGTATGAGCTCCATATACCCTTAGCAGCACGACTGGACCATATATGTCATTATAATATTCTCGATGTTTTTTCTCCTTGACTATAACTTTCTTTATGAACTTATTTTAAATTTCAAATGTTTAAATAATGTATAACAATGACAAATACCCATTATTTTCTTGAAATCTTTAAATTCTGTTTAGATTTACTTTGCTTATCGTAGAAATATTTTGAATATGGCGCGTTGTTAGTCTTCATAGCAACGGGGAAATTGGAGGCAAATTCAAACGGTGAAACGATGCTTATGTAAAAAGTGAATTAGAACGGTTATCTTGGGTCGACCTGGAAACTCCCATTGTATTACCGCGGTGTACTTTCCGTTCCTATTCTAACATTACAATAACTCTATACATTCATACTCAAATTGTAATACCCCATGTCATGACTGATAAATCAAATGATGACGTCCCACTCAAACGCCATCTTGTCATGGCATATATTCGTGTCTACTTTGAAATTTTCTCACCGAATATTACAACTCATAAATGATTTTATCTTAAAATACATATTGAACTTATTTCACATAGGTTTATTTTAATTCATAGGACAAAGCACCAAATGCAGATCAAATGAGAATTGAAGAGAATGGATCAGAACGTAGGGTACGTATTCAATAAGAAGAATGAACCTTATCTTAAGGACCACTTCCACTTAAGGTCACTTAAGAGATCATCTACTTCTAAAAATCTCTGCGAATATTATTTTCTATGGCTCTTACAAAAAAGGTCACCTGTGCATAACGGTCACCTGCGTATAAAGATCGCTTTATATCTTTCTTTCGGTGGCCTTTATTCACAGGTTTGATATATAAATTGGAATTGCTATTTGCACAAATTCAAGTTGAGTATAACCCCACACCTGCATATTAATCTGATCGCCCTCATTTTTGGCACCCATTGGAAAATATGACTCGGAGGTATACGTGGTGATAATGCCCGAGTTGAGCAATTTAGCGGAAGAAGATAAAGTAATGAGGCATCAAATAAACCCATTGTAAAACATAAAATTATTACAAAATGCGGTTTATATTGTTTATTATTGAATTGATGTGAACATATACATATGCTTTGTTTTCCCTTTTGGAGGGTTGAAAAGAAAAGATTTAATTTCACAAAATGCCACGCACGCAGCACGCGGCGTTTTCTGGTCATCTGATAGAAGATAAAACAATTCATGAATTATGTCTACTACTTCCCACATGCCTTGCGATCACCTGGATAGATTTTTTTCTACATGTTAGGTAACAGAGAAGATACATGTCCAGACGATCGGGTGACCTGTGCTACTTATCTCCGAGTATTAATTTCTGCTATGAGACGCAAATGGTCAAGGTGTTCCGGTGGAACTGTATATATTACTCAAGGGAGAAAATTTGTCAATATCATATTATTATTTTTATCTGGTAAATGTTAATTTGTTATAAGGGACAGTGGAATCTCGACCTTTCGGAAGATCGGAAAAAAAAAAAAATCCATGTTTGCGTACTAAACCTAAATTCCGCCACCGACCTTTGAAATGGTCGTCAAAGCCGGATATTTGGTCAAATCTTTTGATCTAGGAATTCAATAGAAATTAAGATGGTATGGTCAGTATCAAGGTTTAATTCATTCTAAGATCGTGAAAGTAATTAATGCATGTACCACAAAATGATTTATATATAAACTTTATTCTTTGCAGCCTATGGTAGAGAATGCTAATCCTGACCCTTTACAAAAGGCTATGGGTTTTACAGACGACGAGATTATGAGCTCTCCAAAGCAGACCAGGGTAACAAATATTTCAGAAAATGTTTTTATGTTCCCCGACAAAAATGCTGAGAAGCATACAGTCGTTGTCCATCCGTCCCTCCGTTCGTCTGCACTCATATCTCTCAGAAACCTTTAATTAGAATTCCATCATATTTCACACACATATTAATTGGGACGGGGATTTCAGGAAAATGGATATAAATGGTCATTTCTGCAAGGTCAGCATATACCGGTAACCTTGAAATATTTGGTATGACCTCAAATCTCTTAAACCATTCATCAGAATTGTGACATATTTCACACAAATGTTCCTTGTGGAACATCGGCTTTCAGTTAATTTCTACAAGGCCAATTTTACTCAATACATTTTCCTAAGAAGTTGTAAAGACTTCATGTCTCTTAAACTATTCATCAAATTTTTTTTATTTCAAACAAATAGTCCTTGGGGGAGGGACTTTTTAAAAAGGTCACTCAAGGTCATTTCTGCAAGGTTAAGATCACTTAGCACATATTCCTATAATATTGGAAAAGGCCTTATTCCAGCATATCTTGTTGACCGTAAATCAGAATTTTATCATATTTTACACAAACGATCTTTGGGACAAAGGTTCTTTGGATCAGGGACTTTCAGACAATGCTCACTCAATTCGAAAGGTCAAGGTCACTCAGATGTAGAACTTAAAGTATGAAAACAGGCTTATATATTATATTGATTTTTCAACAGGTAATGATCATACTTAAACAAATGTGGATTATCACTCGGGATATGGCCTGTCATGAATAGGTCTCTCGGATTATTTTTGAAATGTCCAGCTCACTCAGCAAATTTAGCTTGAAATACCAAAAACAAAAGGTTCATATACTGGCAAATTTTCACTAGCGTTTGTTCTTTTTCTTTATACTTTGTATTAAAGATGCATGCAGCCCCCACTTTTGACAGTGGCTGATGAGTTTTCGTGGATATTAAGGGCGACAACGTCATTAATTGGTTTAATGCAGTTCGGGGAGCATTCATCAGTTTTATTGATACCTTTGTTGATATCAATATTTTCATCTTTTTAATTGTTTATCTAACAGGCAAAATATAGATGTGTAGATGTTTCAAACATTATATAATTATCATGTCAGTTTGAAAATTAAGTTGTGGAATTGCTAATATTTAGGTTGGTTGCTGTGTTTAAAACTGACTTGCTATAAATGTACATGTACCCATTCATTGTTTTCCTTGTTGAACATCAAGAGTATATATAAGAACATGTGTTAAGTATTTAAAAAAAACTGTTAAATTTATAGATTCCAAAATGACAAAGAAAGTATATAACGGTAAAATAAAAAAAAAAAAACATTGCCAAATGAATTGATTGATACCTGTTTATCTTAATGTGTCTTAAAAGTATATTCACAATCCACATTAAAAGAATAAGAAAAAAACCAAACTGGACAGATTTTAGATAATTCAACAATAGATAAGAATTTCAAGGGACGTAAATTCTGGCAAATAATGATTCACTAAATTATTTTTCAAAATCTTTTTAAAAAAATTAACAAAAAGTCGTAAATCCTATTGTACTGGTAGAACTTCAGAAGCTATAAACATAGTTACATGTTGTGAAGATATCATAGAAATACAAGTAGTGAAGATGTAAAAGACATACATGTAGTGAAGATGCCGTAGACATACATGTATTGAAGATGTTATAGAAATGCATATACTGAAAATTTCTTAGAAATACACGTGGTAAAGATGTCATAGAAATAATGTAATGAAAATGTTATAGAAATACATGTACTGACAATGTCCCTACTGTCTACGAATATGTAAACCGTAGTTAAATATTTTACTTCAAATGCCCTACACTAGTTATTGCCTCGGGTGATATTTCTTATCAGCTTTATGCGATCTTATGTAAACATCAAATAGGGATATAAAGGCAAGTATTATAAGATAACAAAAAAGCATACAAAAAAAACACCACCTTTTAAAATTTTGTTAGACAAGGGTTCGAGTTCACTTTGACGAGAACCTGATTAAAAGGATTTCTACCCTTTTCTGCATATATGTGGTAAATACGGAATAAATAGATATGTTTTTAATCAGATTGTTTCTTGCAATAGTGAAATGGCGAGAGAATTTTGAGAATGGCTGGGATAATTTCTTTAATTGGCGTCAAATCAAATTAAAGACTAATTCATATATTTGGTTAAACTTCCAGATACGCGGAGAATTGGACAGTCCGCAATCTCCGTAGTGTACATGTCTTGAACATTTCATAGAAATATACGTAGTAAGATGTCGTAGAAATTCATGTAGTTAAAATGACTGTCTTAGAAATACATGTAATGAAGATGTAATAGAAATACATGTAATGATGTTGTGAAAATGCCGTAGAAAAACATGTGGTGATGATGTTATAGAAAAACATGCAATGATGTAGTCAAGATGTGAAAAAGTGAAAAAATATACTTGTAGTGAAGGTGTCATCGAATCTAATGTAGTGAAGATGTCATAGAAGAACATGTAATGAAGATGTCATAGAAATCCATGTAATGAAGACATCATAGAAATACTCGTTGTGAAAATGTCATAGACATCCAACTTTTGAACATATCATAGAAATGCATGGAGTGAAGATGTCATAGAAATTTATGTAGTGCTACATGTTCATGAATGTATTGATTCATTTTTGTGTGTGTTAATGTACAGTTTATCAGAGTGTGAAAGATAATTAGAATATTTGAAATGTACAATACATATTATGGAATATACAATACATATCATGGAATATACAATGATATACAATTCATATCATGGAATATACAATACATATCATGGAAGAATCTATTAAGATTTAAACGGAGTGGATACAGTATTAGGTTTAATACTTAGAGAGAGAGAGAGAGAGAGAGAGAGAGAGAGAGAGAGAGAGAGAGTGTCTTTGAAATTTTAATAAGCATATCTGATTTAACTGATGATATATACATTTTTCAGAGGAAAAGAAATTTGCTTCATCTCCAAGCTTTATGGCCAAAAAGCAAAGTTCCTTACAAAATTGATATTGCAAAATTTGGTAAGCAGTATTCAGGATTACTGATAGCTTTTGTCATTGGATCGAAAATCTTTAAATGCCACATCTTAAAGTTTCTGAGTCTTGGAAATTCACAGGAAGAGGACATATTTAGTGATGAGATATGAATTTAGGTTAAAATTATGTCATAGCATTGTGAATAATATGAGTGACCACAAACGAGAGGGTTGTATATAAGAAAAGATAATGACCACAAAAGACATGTAATATATAGAAGTAAGAGGCTACAAGAAATCGTGTTATGTAAAATAGATCGTAAAGGAAATGCTCAGTTTATATTGTAAAAGACATTTGATTACATATGATAGATGGCTTATAGGACGGTATGAGTTGGTTGGTTGGTTGCTCGGTGTATTACGTCACTTTCAAAAATTTCTCTCAGTTATATGGCAACATGGAAACAGGAGGCAACCAACCTCTTAATCATTTAATTCACTTCACTTAATATTTGATAGTGGCACAATCCGGGAATCGAACACGGATCGTAAGCGCAGCAAGCCAAGCGCTTAACCACTACACCAAACCTACCTCAAGGACAGAATCAAACGTGTAATATACTGAAATATACACTCCACTGTTCAACTGAGGCAGAGGTGGATGGCTACAGTGATTTCAAGCTATAATGCCTAAGCTCTTTGCTCCCTCGTGCCATGACGTACATTTTATTTTTACTTATATAGTATACATACTTTCAGTTTTGAAAAGAAATGATTAAATTTTGATAAATAATTCTGTAGTTTGGGGGTTTTCCAGTTTTGATTTTTCGGTTTTTGCAAAGGTTTAATCGAAATTCGGTCGAACGTGTTCGCAAGGTTTTATGGGAATTACATTAAACACATATGAGATAGGCAGGCGGACGGACAGATAGACTGAAAAAACAGATAGATGTAATTCACAAATATCCAAGTTTGTAATGGATTTAAGTATGATAATAATACTTGTTATATTTTTCAATCTCTTCAGACAAACAGTCATATATAGATGCCATTGAAAACTCGATCAACATCGTGTCGAACCTGACGTGCGTCCAGTTTCTACCTGTATCAAATGCATTATCTGAGGAGGTCGGACATAACAATTCAGTGTTGTTCACGAGCCTAAAGTAAGAATTACGATGAAAGTGAACAATCGGTCACTTTTCACTTATTCTATTTTAAATTAACATACATTTTGTTATGTCTTTTATACTTATTCATAGCTGTATGTCATTGTTTTTAAAACAAAGGATCTTATAAATCGAGTATGTCAAGATAGTTTCTCCAATAAGCTAATGTCGAAGTAGATGTACTTAATTCCATATCATAGAACTACAGGGCTATACATATTCGCACGTTACAATGCGTAGTGATACAGAGACCTACGTGATTCTCTAAAAGATGCAATCTGGATTAAGAAAGTCAAGTAACGTCCTTACACTCTTAACATCTAAATCAGAAATAATAACGTTTCTTTTCATTGACTATTTGAAATGAATTCAATACATCAGATAAAAACAAGCTGTGTTTGTGAAACACAAATGTCCCCGGCGGCACCAAAGTCCAAAAAGTTATTTTTAGCGTGAAAGTCATTGTCAAGGTCAAAAGGTCATCGACCTCGGTGTCATTTGAAAGGGCTTCATTAGTTGAGTATGTATGTCAAATATGAAGTTTCTAAAAGTTATAGCCAAGATTAAAGTTGACAACAGACACACAAACAGATAAACAGACAAACAGACAGATAGGACAAACACAATATGCCTCCGATCTATCGATTTGGGGGCATAATAATAATAATGCCATTAATTAATTCAATAAAATGACAAGAAATGATAAGAAATCTTCCGAAGGAAATATTGTCCGATCGTGGACCAAAGCCTAGTGGTAGAAAACTTGTGGGCAGTGAGTGTTTCTTGTTATTTATTTGATGAAATAAGTAATAATTTTACTTCTGCAGATATTATTGAAATTTACAAGCGACCATTTATGTCGACCAAATTCGTTTTATATTTTGATAGTATGCTTTAAACCGTACTCCTATTGGGATATTCTTGCACGCATTCTAACTATATTTTACTGAATAGAGTCGTTACTTGTACAATGTGGAAAATTGAATGAATGAATAAAGACTATTAAATTAAATAAATAAGTAAATAGATAGATAATAAACAATTTCGAATATTGTTTACTTTCAGTGGCTGTACATCGCATGTTGGAATGGTAGGGCCAGGTCAAAGTCTAAGCATAACACCTCCAGGCTGCATTTATGTATGTATCACGTAATTCTTTAATACAATATACGTTTCAATACGTTTCATACAGCAAACTTTTATGGTATCCTCTAGTATATTTATACATGTCAACAAACTTATAAATCACTCGGATTAAGTTCTATTTTTCGGGGTTTTTAATGTTTTTTTTTCGTTGATTTTGTTTTTCGGCTTTTTCCATTCATTTCAGTCCCTACAAATAAAATAACAATAACCCCCCTTTCCTGACTCTCTTTTCTTGATAATGTGAACTGTAAGACAAATATTTCTTTGTCTTTTCTTTTCATGCTATGAGATAGAGTCAGACAAGGTGTGGGAGTGAGGGTATTATTATTTCATTTGCTGGGACCTGTGGACCAGTCTATCTTTATTTCCTTTTATAATAATTTTACGGTATTCTTGGTTTTATACAACTCATTTTCTTCACAAAAGTATTGTGATTAACATATTATGTGCTGATACGACCATTTAAGATGTAAAATACTTATGCTTTTAGTTAAGGAATGACATAAATAATTTATTTTTCTATGGAGGTTTACAAACTGTGTAATGCGGGAAGCGGATTACACAAAGTTTGTAGATCGGTTTTATTTCTATACATCCATAGAAAATACATTATTAATATCATTTCTTATAATTTAATTCTTTGTAAAAAAAAAATGATGAAACTTGCAATATTTATTTAAAAGTTCGAATATTTTTAATTTGGCGCATTGATAACGAACGATGGGCGTGGCCAGTTTGTCATGTGACTTGTTTTTATTTCTATTGAGATAAAGAAAAACGACTGTGATAGGGAAGATTCCTCAAAAATTGAATTATTTGATAGATAACGTGGATTATATAATTTCATTTATCTGATAACACAACGTCTTGTAGTTTAATAATTAATCGAAAAGGTTTTCGTAAGATTTGAGATCTTAAGATTATTATAGAGACATCATGTACTATATGATGTATAATATTCCAACCTCTAGACATTTGTCATTCTGCATGAGATGTTACATGCCGTTGGACTTATGCACGAGCACCTACGAAGCGACAGAGACAACTACATTCGTATGGTGGGAGATGGCTTAAGTGAAAAATCCACTGATACGATAAATTACAGTCCTTATGATCTACAATCCACCATGCAGTATAGCTTGCTGGTGAGTATTAATTATTTTTCATTCTAGATACCAGTTCAAGTATGACAATATTTATATTAAGAAATATCACACAGAACATGTATAATTTTGAAGCACCATATGCGCATCTCGACAACTTATGTCTCTTCAGAGATGTTCAAGGCCTAAACAGGGGCAGGCTTGGTGTAGTGGTTAAGCGCTTGGCTTGCGGCGCCGACGATCCGGGTTCGATTTTCGGGTTGCGCCACTATGTTTAAGAGGTTGGTTACCTCCTGCTTCCATGTCGCGATATAATTGAAAAATTGTTGAAAGCGGCGTAAAACACCAATCAACCAACCAACAACCAAATCAAGGCCTAAACATGTGGAAATCAAAAATATAGATAATTGTAGAGCAAAGTCATTACCAAATGGACCTACAAGTAAGAGCCAGAGTCAAATAATCCATCCAGAGCTATGCATGATAGAGGTACTTCGACTAAGATTCAGAATAATTTACATACTTTTTATCATTCAGTAATTTGAAGTATATACATATATTTCCATTAAGTAAATGGGTACTAAAAACTGGGTTGAAGTCACTCTCGGGAACTAACAGTCCACCAGCTGTATCGACCCAGTGATAATAATAAATATCGGAACATATATACGTGTGTAAATTTTGGTGCACCATATGCGCATTTCGATAAGTATGCTTCTTCAGTGATGCTCAAGACTTAAAATGTGGAAATCGAAAATATAGACATTTGAAAAGCAAACTCATTACTAAATTGACCTTAAAGAAAGAGCAAGTGAAATTTTTAATGAACAATTTAAGTTTTTTACATCATTGTGGCGAGTTTTCATATAAGATTATATGGGAAGAAAATTATCTGAAGCGAATTCATGACAAAATCCACCAAAAATATACAAATAAACAATAAAAATAAGAACAAAGACACAATTATAAAAATAAGTCAAACTAGATCAATACATTTATTTGTAGATAGTAAGCCTGAAAGGATATTCAGAAACATAGTTTTTTCAGTTTACTCACGTACAAAGTTTACTGCTCAAATATTAGTTCTGAATTCTGAAACATATAGACATAACATAAAATGACGCATTTTAAAATACTTGGGCAATTTAGTATTCAATGCGATTTATTACAGGTATTTTGTTATATATTATGCACACAGTCGATGACCGTAACAGGTTAATTGAAGATAAAATTCATCTTCAAGAACTTAAATTCAAATAATGTAAACAAATAACACACTTACTTACCGACATTTTGAAGCAGATTGATAATTAGATAATAAAGTCATGAAAATGAAGTTTCATAACACTTCTTCCTCACAATTGTTTCAGCACGTTCATTTTGTTATGCCTCTCTAATCCAGATTTATAGTGACTTGTTCATGTAGATTAATAAGTTTCTGTCGAAAGAAGGATATGAAATTTTAAGACTGGAAAATCGAGGGACAGAATTTCCCGCAGCCTGGTGTACTTGTATAGCTCTTACACTAGGGCGGCTACGCTTCTTGCTAGCAAGAAAAAAACTATAAGAAAGTTGTGCATTTAAGTGATGGAACTTTTTAATCTCCGAGAGCTAGAAATTTTCGTTTGCTGAATGCTGTTTGGGTTGTTGGCCAAAGCCTTGCACACTGGTTAGCGGTTTCTACGTTTATGTGTATACTCATAGGATACATAAATATTTTCTCAGGGAGTTCTTCCTGTCAAAATCGGAAGTTATTAAGTCAGATTATGCAAACACATCGCATGGACAACATTATCGTATTTCTGCTTTGTTCTTATTTGCCCCATTGAAGTTTTTGAAACATAAGTTTGTCACACCTTTCCAGATTTCGATCAATACACGTTAAATTGGCAAGGACCGGTATAACGATGTAGAAAAAAGTGATTACGGATATTTGATTGGAACACATTTACGCGATCATTATATTTGCATTCTAAATATGAGTGGGCGAAAATGCGAAATTAATCTTCCGAGCGTAGATATCCCGCTACACCGTATGTGAATGCAAAACATTTTAAGCATATAGATTCAAGTTATAAAACATAAGAATGCTATGTTGTACAACATTAATTCATACATGGACTGGATGATCCTTTGTGATGTACGAAAAAATAAAACTTAAAGGATCATGATGTGTTGACGACGTAGTCATAAATTAATTTCTAATGTGACTGTCCTTCTTCTTATCTCTGAAATAAACATTTCTGTTTTATCATGTGTACTAAAACATCAGAGAGAACATCTGTGCTTTAAAATAAATTCACATTGTTTATTTCCAATTTATAATGGTCCTGTTGTAAAAAATCCATGGAAACTAAGTGTTTCGTGGTATTGATTTCATTCAGATTTCGGAGAACTTTTTATTTTCTCCTGAACTCGTTTTTGTTTGTTTCTTGTTCTACATCACATTCAGATTTATGATCGAGCCACATAAACTCGAGACAGTAGAAAATAAGTTTAAATTAGTATACTCTTCAATTCGGTATAATTTTAAAAATGAGGGCATGTAAAACAAAAACTGTATTTGTCTTGTGTGGCTGAAGTTATTAACTTTGCGTTATTTACATTTTTTGTTGCTTCACACCCTCGGAGATATCAAAATAAAAAGAAAATACTTCGTAAATAAAGCAGGTATTCCATAAATGCAATCATAACCTGACTTCGCGCATGCGCAGTTTAATCAAAACAAATACGATGAAGGGAGACTCCAAAAGAAAACAATTTCAATAAATACTCACTTTAGCAGACTTGAATGGAGATTTTTAAAGTTACCCGTCAAGTTTATTTACCCGGTACCTAGCCATCCATGATGCGACTTCTAAATTAGATCACGTGATAAGTTGGTTGTAAACATTCTTTTTACAAACATCGCATTTTAGACAGCCATATCTGACTTAATACGACGATTTTCATCACAACATTTGCAAGGGCCCTTTTTTACATATGTTTTAGGTTAATATATATAATCAAAACAATTCAGAATAAATTTACCTACGATGTGCACTGTACTAGCCAACATAGGGTATACAGCTTTAGGCAAAAATCTCAGCATGACGGTGAACAATTTATGAACTTCGAAAAACTCTGGCTGAATCAACTCAAAACTGTGGACCAATTCATAGTGTATTTTTTCCGTCTTTATAGAATCACGCAACTTATGAAACAGTTATGGAAGCGATCGACAGGAATCAAGAATTTCTTGTATCTGCCCGAAAACCAGACACTCTTCAGTTCTACGACATCATGGAATTAATAAAAATGTACAATTGTGCAGGTAATTAGTTATTCAATTGATATTATTTTTTGTTGTATGGATACTGTGTATGAGTATTATTTGGCATGAGGGGATGCCCCTGCACATTCTCTCATTCAGTACAATTAGTTTACCTCTTGTCTTCAAAGGGTAATATACATATAAGCCTATGGGCACCATGTAGTCATGATACGTCTGGAAAGTTTGCATTACCAAATCATTCACTTTAATTTATTTCATTAATGAAATACCTAAACTTTATAACTCCAATTAGTTACTGAGAACTTTAGGGGTATTATTTTTCATCAAAGAGGCATATTTACAAAACATAAAACGTAGTGGTTTCTACGAAATTATGTCAATTTGTAATTGAGGAATTGTGTTCGGTAGTTCGGTATAAAACGGTTGAATGAGTTAAGAAAATATATAATTTTGAATACCTATACAGGTTTCAAATTAGTTATAATGTAGATTTGTTCATACCGATTTATTTTTATGTATTTATTTCTAGGGCATTGTGTGAACCCTCCTGTCTGTATACATGGTGGATTTGTAAACCATAAATGTGTGTGTTACTGTCCAGATCATACAAGTGGAGACCGATGTGAAGTGATTGAGACCGATTCAGGTTTATGTCACTTATGTCTTTGATCCTCATTGAATTTATACCAAAGTTTTGTAGACAAACTTTATAGATATTGATGTTTACTGAAGATATGCTCTTACTGATCATTATAACCTAAACGCAAAACACACATAATACTATAAAGAGATCAGATAAGATAACAAAGCCTATTATTCTGTCATTGCTGCGACAAAATTAAGATTTAATTCCAATGATTTAATAAAAGTTATTTTGAATTTTATATACTTATATCAATGTAAATTTTTATACACATTTTAACTCAGGATGTGGTGGTGTGATTGATGTTGATGTTGGCCAAGAGAAGAGTATTGTGTCTCCAAACTACCCCAATAACTACAATGCTAATCAAACGTGTCGATGGTTATTTACGGTAACTGAAGTACTATGAATAATATACTTACAGGGCTCTTCACTTCATACTGTGTCAAATGTCATGAGCGTGAATTGCTGCTGTTATTGTTGTTGTGACATTGCAGCCTTGATGTGGCATGGCTATGATACATCCTATACAGTGATACTTTACATCTAACATAATGTTGTTTGGGTGTAACACCTTCTATACTGTGATACTTTACCCCTATCCTAATATTGTGTGGTTGGGTCTCTTTCTATACAGTGTTACTATACCTCTGTCCTGGTGTTGTGTGCCTGTGACACTTTCTATACAGTGTTACTATACCTCTGTCCTGATGTTGTGTGGCTGTGACACTTTCTATACAGTGTTATTATACCCCTGTCCTGATGTTGTGTGACTAGGACTCTTTCTGTACAGTGTTATTATACCCCTGTCCTGATATTGTGTGGCTGTGACACATTCTATACAGTGTTATTATACCCCTATCCTAATGTTATGTGGCTGTGACACATTCTTAACAGTGCATATCATCGTGTCTATGTGAGATTGATCGTTTTTGAATCGTCTGGTGTTTTAATATGGCTAGCCAAAGAGACACTTGCCACTTCTTTGTCTGACCTCTGGATTCTTTGCAGGGGTCATTGAATGTCCATTATGGCACTTTGCAGTGGTCATTGAATGTCCACCATGACACGCCATAACCATGCGTCAGCTACATTAATATTTAACATTCTACTTAGTATGATCAGTGAGATGATTGGCTTGTGACCGATGGATACTGGGTTCGAGTCCGGCTGATGAATTTTACAAGTCAAGATTTTAGGAGTAGACAGTACAAACCGATCTCCTGTCTCAATACTTCCGGTGGGTCCATATATCAGTTATTTATAAGTTGTTCACTTCGTGAGGTTATAATGTTTGATTTATAAACTACAAATGTGTTTTACTTTCAGGGTCGACCTGGATATAATTTGAGGATTACAATAGATGAGATGCATTTACCATACAACGTTTTAGATCAATGCCATCATTGGTTAGAAATACAATACAATAATCCAGGACACCCGGGTATTTTGTAAGAATCGCATTTATTTCCTGTGTCCATATTATATGGAAATCAGAAATTGGATTCTGATAATTTATTTGAATATCAACTTATCGTACGACTTCTAAATATTACTTCGTTACAGTTGACCAAATGTAGACTTGTTAACGGCTTCTGTTCATGCATAAGTCAAATAAAAGGGTATTGCATGACGAATGATTTCGTTATTATTTGCATTGACGTTACATTTAAAGTGGATGGTCATGTCAGAAAATTTTGGACGTAAGTTGATTGTATTCGAATGATAGGTTTACCGTGTTGGTTGATTCTTTGTTTGACTGTAATAGTGTACTGTGCTTCGAAGTCTCATTATTGTTTCACTTTCAGCAATTAAACCTGTATTAGTGGCAATTTGTAAACACTAATGTTATTACTGTGATTGTTTCATGGAAAAGTTAAATGTCATTCAAATACATTAGGTTATATGCAACGTAATATCGTGTATATTTATGAGTTTTTGATATTTTAGTTGTTACAATTATTGAAAAGCACATATCTCGCATAATTTTGTTTTTCGCAAGAATCTGGCATTAGATACAGTCGCACATAGAATAATTATTGCGAGAAGTTATATACTTTATATATTTAAATAGTCGAGTTACGAAATGTAATGACTTTATCTTAATTTCAAGCGAAAATCGAAAGTGATGTAAAGTATTGAAAATAAAATATATATATGCAATATATCAATGCAATATGTGTTCTGTTGGTTATTTTTGGCTTTGTTTTTGGTTATACAGAAGATGTGGAGAGGCATCAGGTCTGACGTACACCACATCACGTGATTCTCCAGAGATTCTTATCGTAACATTGGACAGTAAACAAAATCCAACGAAATCAACAGAGAAAGGCGTCGCCTTTAGGGTTTTTCTTGTCGGACAATGTATGTTATCAAAATTTGTTGACATATATTGCATATAATAATTGTTCATTAAAGGCCAATGTGTTCTTTGAAATATGACATATTCAGTATGACAATATATTTTGTAAACTAATGAAGATATAACTTCATGGTTAGATCATTTAACAATATATATTTAGTACAGATTTCTTGTTTCTTTACCACGTCTTTAACCAAGGTCTAAATTGATATAAGAGATCAAAGAGGTAAAGATATTACAAAAATTACAAGTAAACTTAACATATTTTACTACGGTCAGTATTATAGAAAACATATACATTGTACTACAGATTGTTTGGACAATCCATGTCAGTACGGCATCTGTAAAGAAAATGACCAAGGATATTATTGTGAGTGTGAATCAGGATTTAGCGGACAACACTGTGATCAAGTGCAAGGTGAGTTTCCAATCACAAATACAAATAGTATATACAATATCTTGGCACTATATACATTAAACATTGATATAATGTCTGTGTAGTATTTTCTACTTTTCTTCATAATGAGAGTGAAACCTAGCTGCTCCAGTGCATAGAACGTTATTGAATTTTAACGCTCGGTTAAACGTACAGTGTCAGAGAAAATTATATATATTTTCTGAAATACACATGAATTATATTCTCAACTCTAGCTTTACAGTGCATGACATTCATGAGCTTACAACTAGGGCATGCAACATTCTTAAAGCAAAATCATTTGACATCAATGTTTTATTCTAATTCTTATCATTTAAAACCGCATCGGCTTTTGAAGAAATTGACTCAGAAAAATCTAGGTATTAAAACTGCTTACATGTCGTGATAAAAGAGGATCTGACAATGATATAATTAATGTCCTTAAGTCAAAAATAACAAGCCCTAAATTTATTATTCAGAAATTTCACAAACTATACATGAAATGCTTACATGAATCTCTCTAGAATAGCTGAGGCAATCTTTATATTTTTTGTTCTCATATATATAAAAGAATCGAAAAGCTGTTTTGCGGTGAGTGGGAAGGTTGGCGCCCATAAACCGGTTAAACACACCAATTGAATGACGTTTGTTACTTTTATTTGTCGTCCCAAGTCGGTATGGTACATGTACTTGCAGTTCAATCGAATATTTTGTAATGTCATTTTTTGGTATTTATTTGACTATTATCATGTTTTATGTTATCATGTATTGTCATGTCCTTGGTGATTTGTGTCATACAGCCTGGTCAGATGTCTTCTGTTTTCTTTTTTACAGAGATCTGTATTTATCAAAGGTTCTCTAGGCCTGTTTTGTATTGTCCATAAGACTTCAAGAATGTTTGAAAGATTTAAATTAGGTTCTATTTTTTACCTACATACTTTTCCAGCTAGTCAGTCATTAAGCTGCGACTTCGATCTAGAACAATCTTGCTTTTTGGGTAATACACCAAATGGGGATAAATTTGACTGGACGATAAAAAAGGTGAGCTTTCAATTTAGATAATCTGTTATTTAAAGATATTTTTTTTAGTTTAGTCGTAAAATGTATGTAGAATAATTACAATAAAATTTATAAAACTCCTAAATAACTATTCGATCAATTATTGCAAAAATGGCAATAATTAAATAACTAAAACAATTAAGAATTGAAATTTGAGCTGATGTATGCTTGAAAACTCTCTATATAAGTAAATGATTACATAGTTTGTGCAAATATTATGGCGATGCTTAAATCTCATTCTATATTTATAAGTTAAAGTTCTTGGAAACTTTGTTTTCGATATCGTTTGTACAAAATCAGACAATACCAGAAAAACTATTACTTCAAGGTCATTGTATGTTTTAATGTCAATATCAAAATTTAGTACACAGCCAATTATATGGATACCGGACCCAAGCATGCGCATTCAGGACACGGGTTTTTGTTAGCAGATATGACTCCTCCGCAAGAAAAAGGAGACGTTACCCATCTAGTTTCAAAAATACATTTCCCAGGTAACACAACTTTTTCCCTTTTTAATACCTTGAGACACTGCATTAATCCAACTTTTCCCCTTTTTAATACCTTGAGACACTGCATTAATCCATTGTTTCCCTTTTTAATACCTTTGAGACACTGCATTAATCCAACTTTTCAATATATTGCCGAGTATCGCAGAATGCATGCTGAATATTAATTCACTTGTATCTGGTTTCCGTGCAATATTAAAAGTACATAAGAAATCCACTTTTTATATGTGATTTATATTTGTCATAGTTTACAGACAATTAGATATATACTTTACACTTTAAGATCTCCGAGTATATATATATCATACTAAACTAAACTGTAAGGTTTTTACCTCATTCATAATGTGCATTATTATTACATCAGATCTGTTAATTAATGTTATTAACTTACTATTAGATGCTTTTCCTGATTGTAACATTTTACATTATTAAAGTAAATAATGATAGATTCAATGATTATATTAGCACTTTTATGTTTTGAGAAGTTGTGAAGCTTTTGGTTTGTCGTTATATGACTGTTACATGATACAATATAGGATTTATTTTTACGATTTGATATCTATACATATATAAATTAAAATATTTTTCCGAAAGTAATGAATAACGAATATGATCCATTTGTTTGTTCAAAATGATAAATGGCGACATTTGCTTTTTCTGATATTCACAAATCATTGATTTAGTTTCCAAAATATAATGTTACACCTTCACCTTGCTTTATATGAGAAGTGCTTAACTGATAAATTATCATACCCGCTCGCTCCTCAAAAATTGCTCCACCCCAATTCGTTTTTTATTATGGCAAAATGTACGATTTCCGGAAATTTTTCAAGTCCGAGTCCGGTATTTATACTTTCGATTCAATTTCTGGTTTAGAAACGAAATTAAAACCTAACCTGGAATCCATCTATGAGAAAAACATAGCTTGACCCCTGTCTGTTGAAATGAGGGCATTATATGACACCCATCTGTTGACATAAACACTTTTATCATCAATTCTTTTTAATGAAAAAATAAATCCTCACAAACGCTCCATATTATATGGTAACCTTGGATGTTAATGTGCTAATTAAATTGAATGGTCCTTTATGAAAACTGCTGATTTGTAATTTCTTTAGAGGAGGACAGGTGCCTCTCTTTCTATTACAACATGCACGGAAGTTATGTAGAATCCCTCACAGTGAAGACAGCTTCAGGAGATGGCCCTCAAAATCCCGTTTGGAGTGCATCTGGCAACAAGGGGTTGTCATGGCACAAAGCGCAAATTGACATTCCAGCCTCATACGACTTGAAGGTAAGGAAATGTCGAACTCTTAATACCATCAATTAGATCAAGTTTACTGGAAAAAGGAACTACTTGTAAACAAGGCCAAAGAACCGAAGTAGGCTTAATATTAAGTGTGGGTGACCTTATTATTGTACTGGTTTTCTGGACAGTAGTAACAGTAGTAATATGAATTGCAATTGTCTGTCAAAAATTCAAGATAGCGCTGCATTTAAAGCGTTTGTCGACGTTACTACATTTTCTTTCTAAAAGAGATGTCGATTAAGTTTAAATTGTTGACTGAAAAAAATATGCCTTTTGTTCAGGAAATATTATTGTGACAATGGTATTGCTAAACACTTTTTTGTGATATTTCCAATGAATTATATTCATCTAGTTAAGAAAAAGATAAAAAAAAAAGTACCACTGTACCCTGGCATATTGTTTTGTCATAAAATGTGATGGTGATCATCGCTCGGTGGTTTAAAAGTTAAGATCTATTTGAATTTTATAAGATGTACGGGAATTTTTATCGGACACAACACATATTGACGGAATTTTTATTGAGATGCTATTGCTTAGATTGCGGAATCATATTTATATAACGCAAGTCTAAGTGGCAAACGCCATTTACCCGATATTGCCACTTGTGTCATGTAAAATTACAAAATGGTCTACTTCATTAATCTATTCTTTATCATCTTTATGTTTAGGAGTGGTAAGGGGGGGGGGGGGGAGGAGAGATTACCCAAGGCATATCTTGATTATACACAGTTGATATCTAAATTTCATGTATATTAACGTGATCTTGTTTTACATCAATACTATTTTCCTGGTATGGAGACGGCTTGTTGATTTAAGTATCATAATTTATATTGGACCATGACAAGAAGAAGTGCTTTGATACTCAAATTTTAAACACCATCTTTTGAATGGAGAAATGGAGTATTAGGATATCTTTGGATTATGACATTAGGATAGTAAAATATGTAATCTTTTGCTAAAGATATAAATTCATGTCACATTGTACTTTGAAAGTATAATTGTATCTTGGCTCGATTTTAGTTTCTCAGAATATGATGCATGTTACATACAAATACACTAGACAGGTATTATAATGCAAAATTGTAATATACAAAACTAGTGAAACAATATATTTAAATGTAAGATTTGTGTTAACCACGTTATTTTGCATTATAATTATTAGATTATATTCGAGGCAGTCTGTGGCTTAAATTACTCAAGTGCGATCGCACTTGACACAATAACCTTGGCTCCAGGAAACTGCGACTTAGCAAATCAAGAAGAAGGTAGTTAAATATTTCTTGCTCATCCCGGGCACCTATTCTCTTCACTGAAATTCTATATTGTATTATATCATATTATATTATATTTTATTATATAGTTAAAACCCTATGTCAATTAGAATTTGGGGTTAAAAGTTTATTAAAATACACTACTGGAACCGAAACTTTAAAAAGCGAAAGTGTTTGTGTTTGTTAATATGTTTTTAATCAATAAAATACTATTTCACGGTAATGTATAACTTCCTCTACAATTTAATTGATTTCATCAAAATTGATAAAATGAAGAGAGTGAAATATTTGTGTGTCCGTATATGATTGTGTGTCTTTCCTTGTTTTCTGTTATGTATGTATGTATGTATGTGTGTGTGTGTGTGTGTGTGTGTGTGTGTGTGTGTGTGTGTGTGTGTGTAGCTACGTATTTAAATCTAAAACAAGTTAAATCTTTCAAGGGGAAAGTTGATGTATTTTAAAAAGAACAAATAAACAAACGACTGAATAAAGTTTATGTATTAAAGAATGTATTTCATTCATTTTATTTATGTTTATGTTATGTTAATTATTTATTTCAGGGGTTGTTCAGCTGAAAACTTACTCAAACAATATATTGCTAGATTTAGCTGATTATGGATTCACATTCGCTGGCATTGGATGGATAAATTTTGCTGTCCAATGCTGTAATACTGTCACTGTTAAATTTAAAACTGCAGTAACGGACGATTACTACAAATTGATTCTTGGAGATTCTGGTAATAGATGGTCACATGTGCGGAAATATCAAAACGGGCAACAAACAGCTTATACATATGCTGTTGGTAAGTTCCTGGATTGTGACGAAAACAAGAAAGTTTGGATTGGATGGAAGGATGACAAGCTTCAAGTTGGAACAGGGTTAGTTTACGGGGAGAATGTCTTGATGGCTGTCCCTGATGATGCCCCATTAGACGTACAATCTGTGGTAATTTCATCTGGAAGCACCGCGCATTGGGAATTTGTGAAAGGTAATTATATTACAAATTGGTGGATACGTCATATAATTTAATATAAAACGGAATGATGCTTAATAAGCTTTATATTACAAAAATGTTCGTATTAGGATTGAAGAAATACGTTAAAATATTTAACTGTATTTATGTATTTGAATATTTTGTCTGGACGCGGTCTCTCCTGTCAAAATATTTTTCCCATTTTTCGACAAATTACTACATAAGCCAGAGATGTAAACCAATTTTAACATGTAACTCCTAAATGCAAATTTAATATCAAGGTTTTATTTAAGTTACTTCCTTTATAATGTACCTTAATATTAATTTTAAGGAGAAATTGTGACGGCTACTAGATAGTAAATGCACTGAAAACGTGAATGACTGTATTAATTTATCGAACCTTTTTTCAAGGAAAATGCACTGAATTAACAATCACGTTCAAAAATTAAATTGATACATTAACAGATACCATATGTACTTGAACTTCACAAGTGTTCTAAATGATAGAATAATATCTCCTTTTCACTATAATAAATTTGCAGTGAATATTTTGTTATTACCCTCCCCCTCTCTTTCGAGGGGGTATATTGCTTTACTGCAGTCGGTCGATTGGTCGGCAATCTGAACTTTTTCAATATCGCATAAAGATACATCACTAGAATATCTAGGTCTGGTTTTGATTTGGTTACCATCGAATAATTTTTGACAGAGTTAAACCGTTTAACTTAGAAAATGTACAGTAATTCACAGTTTCTGTTCATTATCTCTGCGATATATATTGAAATAAATTTTTTCATATGTGGGTTGGTTATGAGTAGATGACCCCCTACTGATTTTCAGATCAAAAAGTCAAAGGTCATGGAATGGAATGCAGTACTTTATTAAAACGGTTTCCGTCCCAATATCTTGAAAAACCTTTTCTTGATAGTGATATTTTATATATGGGTTGGTAATAAGTAGATGACCCCTATTGATTCTCAGGTAAAAAGGTGAAAGGTCACCGAGTGCATGTAGTACTTTATACATTTGTACAATATAGTACTAGAAGAGAGCATATGTGTTTAACAAACATCTCTTCTTGGTGCGTATTTCAATATTACGGTACCTATGCTGTTCAGTTGGTAGCTTTTTTTAGGCTAAGGTTAGAGGTGTGAAAGCGACTGTCGGTGCCCTGTCAATTGAAGTTCTCAGTGCTGTAGTTCCAAACAAATGCGAATTATTCTTAAACTGAGGACCATCTCCCTCAAGCGTAGCTCTATCCTTAGACTGTTTCTTTGGCAATTACTTGTCGGTGTGTTCAGTAATTGGTTTGCTCGTCAAAAACATAGTTTAGATTTTCACAGTTTCGGCCATAAGGAAAGAGACATAAGTTGTCTAAATACGCATATGGTGTACCAAATTTATATATGTATTTAATATCTCCATATATTTATGCAATATTTAAAAAGAGAACCTTAATCGTAGACTTACATGAAAACTGCCTCTCTTCTAAAGAAGGGATCTTAATGTCTGTGCAGTGTATCGGCAGATGCCATTACCATATAAATGAAATAATCTGGAGATGATTATCTTTTAATGATGATGGTGATGATAATAATAATAATAATAATAATAATAATAATAATAATAATAATAATAATAATAATAATAATAATAATAATGAAAGAAATAATAAAACAAATAAAAAACATTTTGATACCGCAATGTTAACTTTTTACCAGGTAATTGTGTATCTGGTTTTTGGAAGTGTTCAGACACTGGCTACTGTGTTATTCCTGATGAGAGGTGTAACGGCGTGCCTAACTGTAGTGACGACGAGCAGGGCTGCGGTAAGTGTCTTTATCATTATCCACTATTCTTATTTCTTGGTCAGTAATGGGCTACACTTATCAGTATGATAACCTCAATCCGTGAAAAGTAAAAAACGAAGAAGTAAGGGAGGGTAAACCATATCTCATAGTCCATAGAATAAAAGGACAATATCGTATATAGTGTCGTATGCAGACAAATGCGAACCCCATTAAAATCGAGGTGAGACCAGGTGCCCGGGAGGAATAAGCGTCCTCTGGTTGCATACAACACCCGTCGCAAAGTCCTGCAACATCTTTTCAAGTCTAGGAAGAAAACACATAAATATACACGTATGAACACATAAAGGAGACAAGAACATAAACAAAAATCTTCCTATTCAAGGCATGAAATGTTGTTTAACTGAAATTCCGGCATCGGAAATGCACGTGAACAAATGCTTGTAAATATACGTATTATGTCAAATCAAGTATAGTCAAACGGTTAAGATGGTTAGTTGGTCTGGTCAGGTCCCAAAATATCGGTTAACATTCTTGAAAAAACGAATCTGAAATTGCACTAGATCCCTATATCGACCATGAACTTCCTCAGTGACAATTTCAAATGTTCCTCAATATATCCTTGTAAGTGCAGTTTCTTGTCAAGAAGCTTCGCTCTTAGGACGAAATTTTCGTATTTAGAGCATGCCCTGGCATAGCGTATAATTTGTGAAATGAAGATGCCATATGCGGGAGAGGAAGACATGTTGCTACTCAGAAAAGGGAAATTGGTAATAATGAAATTGAAATCGTCATGTTTGTCATAGAGAGAAGTTATTAATGAACCACTAATCACTAATTGATAGGAGTATATCGAAGTATGAAGCAGAAGATGCGCTCTCAGTTGTATCTTCTATCTCGAGTTCCTTTATTTTCATGATTTATAAACCTCAATATAATCTGTACTTTATTTAGACACACAGATACTTGTACGATATTTATGCTTTTAGATGCATGTAGTTTATTGTCCACTTGTTTCGCGGAAGATGATATGCAGAACTGAAGGGTTTTTGCTACCTTCCATTTTGAGTATCACTAATAGAAGAGATCATGTAGATTGAATGACGTAAAATAAAAAAGTGAAACCGATGGTACTGTAATAAAATTGTTAAATATGCTTAACTGGGTTTTTTTCTGTATAAAAATAACCTTAAGAGAACGCATTATACTGAAAATTTGAAATTTGATGTTTTCTCTACAAAATGTAGTCGAAGATCAGCAGGAACTGTAAATTAGAATGAAAAATTAAGATGAATAAAATAAGTATTAATTTCAGTTTCATATTTAACCACACAGCTCTTATAGTGGCAATAATCAAAGTATTCTATAAATGAATTATCGCCATTTGGATATAGTTTATATTCTAGAACTCTTTGCTCTTGTTTCTTTGTGAACTTACATGCTTTGATATCACCATCTTGTGATGTATTTGGAGATGCAGTTTAATGGCTTTTGTCAAAAGTTGAACGTTTAAAAACCAAAACATTTGTATTTCGATAGAGGAATTATCTACTTGCAATGTACCTGATCGTGTTAGCAATTTTATAAAATAATTCTCTACCATTACTGGACAGCCAGGATATATGAGAACATAATCAGAATTAATACTGTAAACATTGAGAAGTGACCTTTACAGTGGTAACTGTAACTGACTGTCCATGGATATTATTTTTGAGCTCGTTTCTCCTATTATGAATTGATATTGAAATTATACAATCTACAATTCACTGTATTATTCTAGTGTTTCCTGAATGCTCAGAAAATGAATTTCGGTGTACGTATGGAAGATGTTATCCAAAGAGTGTTCAGTGCGATGGAAAGATGGATTGTACAGATGAAAGTGATGAAAAAGATTGTCGTAAGTGTCTTTCCTAATTTCCTGTTTTAATGAAAATCTAACACAAACAAACCAAAAAAAATTAAATCAAACAAACAAACATAAAGATAAAGAAACAGAAAACGGAAGATGAAAAATGAATATATATATATATATATATATAACACCAAAACTATAAACATTGCAAAACTCTAATGGTTTGAATGGACTGATGAAATTAGACAAGGTGATGTAACGGTGGAGCAAAATATCGACTTGTTATAAAAGAGATCTGATTTCTCTATAAGCGATTTTATATATAGCGTTCAAAATATGCGTAATGGTAAGAAGACTATTGTTTATGTTAGACTATTCTATTCTATACGTCAGAAATGGTATACCTCACAACTTAATTAGACTGTCTGGCAACTGACATATGTATGATTGCATTTTTGTTTCGTTTCTGTTTAATTATTCTATAGTATTTCATATCCAAACTATCAAAATTGTTGATGAAACGTTTTAGTTATTGAGTAAAGAGTATATTTTGCTTTTAAAGTTTTGTTTTTTTATTCAACAATGTCCCTTAGGTGATCTTATTTCTACTTTCTATTTAGGCCTCTTGCGGTTCGAAAAACAAAACCCCCTGTAATGCAGACATTTTACAATAGTTCACATCATAAACAAATTTGTCGGACCTCAGATGACAACGTGAAATTGTGTTTAAAATGTTAATATATTACTATTCATGTAGATACATGTATTTCATATTTCATTGATCAGAAATGTAATTGTGAAATGAAGATTGTTTAGAACATACATTTTCTGCTTATAAATCGTCTTAAAATATTTCACGATTCCCCAGTACGTGTGTATGTTAAATATTAGATTTTTATTTAGAGAAAAAAATGATTTCCGTAATGATTTTAAAAATTGATTGCCGAATTGTAATACAATTCTTAATATCAAACATAGTCCATAGTTAAGACTGGCTGCGTTCAGTTGTCGTGATGTACAGTTAAATGTACGTGGCACTCCCTTCGAAGTTTAGAAATAATAACTGCATATCAAATACATAAACATATCATTAAGAAACTATAGGTTGTGTAAGCCTTCAGAACACAATATCACACATTTTTAAACACTTATATTTTGAGAATTCCAATGATTCGGCCACTAGCATCACTGAGGACACATAAGTTGTCGAAATGCGCATATGGTGCACTAAATTTAAAAGTATATATGTTCCTTATTTATGAAATTTCATTTTACAGCAATTCATATACCTCCGTATAACACAGTATCTACGTCAAGCTTAGGAGTTTCTGTCCAGGGAAAATCCGCCTTTAAATTCACGGTTAAGTCTTGCACAGATGTTTGGGTGAAGTTATGGGTGAACCAGGCTGAAATATATTCTCTTGGTCTGGGTAGAGGTAACAATGTATTTTCAAGTCTTCATAAAACTGATGGATCGAGTCTATCATATTATGGAGAGGTTCTGGACTGTGACAGATATTTACCGTTCTATGTTAGTTGGGCAGGGACACATGTAACAGCAGGTCGAGGTCATACATTAGATCAGGATGTTATGCTTCAATTAGAAGACGCGTCAATCCCTTCTATCGACGAAATCAAGATTGGTTCATACAGCAAGGACGTTTACTTTAATCTAGAAGCAGGTATTCTCTAGTTCATCATTAATCAATTTAATTTAAACCTCTGAATTACACAACGGCAAAGAAAATATTTATCTTATTAGATCGTTTCACAAAATAATCAGAAATAGGAAGGGAATCTGCTGGCATTGTACCATGAATATATAAATATCATAATGAGTGGTAGACAAGTAGGCTATGAATACATTCTAAGAAATACAAAGATCTAATAAAATCCTAGAAACATAAATAAATCCTCGAGTCATGTTAGTACTTGCAGTAAATCAGTATTAGTATTGGTTCTGATTTGTTTCTACTTCAGCGCTCCCTGGTTGTGATTCTGCTACTGAGTTCCGATGTGAGTTTGGTCGATGTATTCCTATAGCTGACAGATGTGATGGCGCACCACACTGTACCGACGGTACCGATGAAATGGACTGCCGTAAGATTGTGAAGTTTATATTGCTTAAGAAACATTTGGAGAAATAATAGCTTATGGCATATATTCTAAAATTAATAATTTTTCTAGACCTTATTGACAGTAAGTTTTTTTATAGAAAATATTTTAGAGTTCAATATTCGATTCTTATTCCCTCAAATGACTGAAATATTTAAAAGTTTGGCAAAGCTAAATTAAAAAATTTTGTGTTTCATAAAAATAAAAAAAAAACATTCAAGAATGTGAAGGTAGTTTGTAAACGTGATGCTAGGGAATAAGTATTCTTTATATATTTACCATTGATTCATTCAACATTGAGTCTGTTAACTATATATGTAAGAAGTATGTTATACTGACCCATCTTTCCACTGAATAAAAAGTAATATCATTAAAGGAATTCACATTAAAAATTATGAATAATCCTTCATATAGAGAACAAAGATCAACGGGTACTTACGTTGAGAAGTCAAACATATAAACATTAACAATTAACCATACCTATCCCGAATAACACTTGATGTGCAGACTATTAAAATAAACAAGGAGTTAACTAAATTTCAAACACGTAAGTAATAAATGATACAATGAGCCCAATGGCTGTTCTTTTTAATTAGTAGCAAATAGCTTTACAAAACTGAATATTGCAATGTTAGATATATAACATATGAATATAAAAATCAATTTAACCATGTTGCAAAACGAAGAAAATCTAAATATGCAATTTGACAGAAACACATCGCAGCATAACATATGATCAAGATTAAGTTTTTATTTGTGTACAATTAGGGTGAGGGAGGAGGACAGGAAGGCAATATAAGGGAAGTTAGAGGGGAGAAAAGAGACGAAAGAGGGAAGGTAGGGGTGGCAGAGGGGACATGGCTACCCCAGTCCTCCCATATTTTAGTATATCGTTAAGTATCAAAACACATTCATTTCTATTCTAATTCTTATCTTTCTTCATCAACAGCTATTCAGGTGCCAGCATGGAAACACACCTTTATTTCTCAACATGGCTATAATATCTCTGGGCATGAATGGTTGAACTTTAAGGCAAAAGGATGTTCAAATGCCTTTGTGGAACTTTATAGTAAAAATGAAAGGATTTATTACGTTTTATTAGGACGCGGGCAAAACGAATATAGTACATTACATAATCAATTAGACGCCGGAACATCTAAGTATAAGAAATTGCAAGTATTAGATTGCAACGCTTATAAGGACTTTTGGTTCTCCTGGAAAGGAGACATGGTGCAAGTTGGACAAGGTCTAATTTTGGGAGAAAACATCATGTTCGAGTTTGCTGATAGTTCTCTGCATTTGATTGATGATGTCAAATTAGCAACCTGGAGCGATGATATTGCATACCAAATACGGCAAGGTAAAATCAGAATATTCTTATTAATTCCCAATGCATGTATCCAATTCTCTCTATATAACATTTTCATTTACATATACACATGTACTTTCTTTTTACGCATTTGTGAAACGTATATCTTCTTGATTTAACTGAAATCTTGAGTATTTAATTATATTTTCTACTTGCATGTTTTATTCCATAGCACAAAACCAGTTTTCAGATAGATAGATAGATAGATAGATAGTGTTTCTGGGATAATAAATTAACTTAATAAGTAATAATAATGGTGTTAAATGCAAAATTAACACTAAAATGGGCGTATTTCAGTTAACGATGATGTATATAATTATCGAAAACCAATTGTGTACACGACTGCTATTAATGGCAAAAAAAAAGCAGATAGAGTCAACTTATGCAGCATAATATGCACAAACTTTTTAAGCGATAACTTTTAATAAGATATTCACAAATTATTCGAAGTCGGTGATTTCTCAAACATGCGAGTATGTAACATACTATCCATGGCGACAATTTGTACCATCTATGGTGGAAAGTTTTACCATCCTTGATAAAATATTTTGTTAAACATTCTCTTGTCTTAGATCAGTCACCCAATCACTCATAGAAAACTTCTGCAATATCGACAACTTTCATTTTACGTTCATTTCTGAAGGCAATTACATTCTAGGAACGAAAACATAATCATCCGTGTAAGCGCATATATTTGAATACATGTTTAAAAACGAAATCTCATCATAGAAACTGCACTTCCTATATCAGAGTTTTCTCTCTGTGTAATTCTTGTTTGTGGTGAATGTCATTATTAACCCTGAATTTTTATCTTGTGCTGACGACTTTATTTAGCACATTACTGATTAAAAATTGTAAAAGATTATTCACAACTGCTGAGACAATCCGGACCGCCGCTGAGATAATCTAGACAAATAACAAGCTTCAGGTATATTCCTCAGGATTAATCTTCAGTTTATTACTAAAAATTTGATTTTCCGATCATTTGTTACATTTTCTGTTGACGCATTTATTTAAACTTAAAAAATCATAAAAGTTCATTCACAGCCGCTAGTATGATCCAGACAAGTGAGTTTGCTTGAGAAATAACAATGAGGATTTATCTTAAGTTTCTGAGTAAAATCATATTTTTCGATATTAAGTAAAACTCGAAGCATTCGCGTTTAGCTGGTGAAGCTTTTTGCTTTCTTCAAGCCATGTCACAGTTTTATCATTAGAATTATAAGTGTGAAATTTTTCTCAAAAGAAAAACTTGCATTCTATTCGATACTACACATGGTTTGGAAAATGACCCTTTGCATGTACACTACCATTAAACTCTAAATTTGTTTCATTATTTTGTTACTGCACTATGCTAGATGATTCCGGTTTCATGTGTAAGTAACTTGGTAATTAAAAGGAGTGTTCGATTTCAAAGTGAATTTCTAATTCACATACACGTGGTAAACAAGCAGGACACGGCTGATAATAATCTAACTTATATCTTGATTAAATCACCTACAGAAACGCTATCGGTACAGAAGTTTCAAACATGATATAAAAGTTTCCGCAGATATTTCAAGCACGAGTTATGGAACATCGTAACTGCACTTGCACCTAATTTCACGCACACATTGTAAATGCCATGACATTATGTCTGTCGGTGACGTTGAAGTTATCCACATGGAAAACAATGGATTAGGTAGGTGACTTAATGAAAACCTTGAGAAAATTTAGCAGTATAGAACAAGGGCGGATCCAGGATTTTCTTTACAGAAAAGAGGGAGGGCTTCCTTAAAATTCAGCGACCCGAAAACCCGTATATATATATATATATATATATATATATATATATATATATATATATATATATATATATATATATTATATATATATATATATATATATATACGAAACCCATCTTCACCAGGGCTTTCTTTTATCAAGAAGTCGTTGTTTCTAAATTTCATTTCAATTCATCAGAGACAGTATAGATGGCGCATACATTTGGTACTGTGAAGATAAGATTTGTATTAGATATACATATATATTACTTTTGATTAACGATGCTTCGAAAATTCCAGGATGGTCCGGAAACACCCCCCCCCCCCCCCGACCCTACCTCACCCTTTTGATCCGCCATTGTTAGAATTAAATGTTTTAATACTCACAAATAATACCATTTTCATGGACTTTTTAATTTTAATTCATTTTGTTTAATTTGCAATCATGTACAATATAAATACAAGACAAACATTTCGTTGTCGATCATTATTTATAAGAGGCTATCCAATTTGTTAAATATTCAAGAAGAAAGAATTAAACCTTGTCCTATCAACTAATATTTCCTGAACAATGGACTTTCTGCAGGCAATTGCTTTGACGGTTTGTTCAAATGCAGCGAATCAGTCATCTGTATTCCATTTGAACAGCGATGTAACGGTCAGTCTAATTGTGCCGTGTCCGATGGTTCGGATGAAGAAAATTGTGGTAAGAAAATTAATTTATGTGTGTGTGACCTATCACGAAAAATTGGTTTTCAGGTTGTTAATGTAAATTACGAAAGTAACTGGTGTCACATGACTATGGCACTAACAACAATGTACCACCGTGGACATTCACGGACCCCTGAAATTCAGAGGTGAGACCAAGTGCCCGGGAGGAGTGAGCGTCTCCTGTTTGGCTAGCCACACCCGCCGTGAATAACCTGACATACAGACGAAACAATATAATACAGCACTGTATATAAACATGAATGTGAACAAACACTGTGTAGAAAGTGTCACAGTCACATAACATCAGGAAAAAGGGTATAATAACACTTAAGTCAAACCCTCTGCAGAGAACTCTTTTACGAACTCCACACTGCAAAGGGAACAAGCGTGACTTTCATGTAATACGTAAGTAACTGGTGTCACATGACTATGGCACTACATTATATTTTGAAGGAAACACTAAAGGATGAGACATACATTTACGTGATAGAAAAACTTTCGGTTTAGCCTAACATTTTTTCTCAAGAAAAAGCTGTTCATTACTATGACGTCATTTTATATTTTACATGTCATCTTCTTGAAGGTATCTTGAAGGGTCTTTTATGAATCAACTATTATACTGACTGAAACAGGATTCTCTTGAATTTATCCCAGAATTGCAAATATTTGTTGGAAAATAATTTTTCACAATGGGATTTTATACGATTCCTTTTTATGTTCCGTCACATTATATCAGGTCTGAGGTCAGTTTTATGGGAAAAGTTTTAGTTTGATACAAATTTCGTGTCATCATAAAAAGTCTTTTCTTCACAAAGTGATATCAAATATTATTCAATCTATGATCTAATATTGGACTAAGTTAGCTTACAAAAAGATCCTTACACACGTTAAATAATGATATTAACTTACTTGTATGACAAATAATATTTCATATTTGTATCGTATTTTGGGCCTTACAACAATTGGCGAGACAATGTACACTTGTTCGTTGTCTGTACTCCTGCCAAAGGTGTTGGTAATTGACCAATCACAAAGTGAGTAGGCACATATTTAGCTCACATTTTTTTGTGTCATGTGACAGATATTGATTGACTGATTGATTGATTTTTGTTTAACGTCACACCACGAATATTTCACGTATATGGTGACGGCATCTGCCTGATGCGGGGCATACAAATTTTGACCTTTGTAACGGACCCATCCGAAGCAGTGAGGGATCTTTAACGTGCCATGCATACCACGACACGGGGTCTCGGTTTTTACTGTCTCATCCGAAAGACAGGACACTGGCATGACCAGAGCGGGAATCGAACCACGGCCTCCCGATCAGGAGATACCGCGATACCACTAAGCCACGCCGGCTTATTCTGTGACAAATAAAAAATAAACAAAATTATAAAAAAAAGAACCCAAACAAAGAAAAAAATAAATAAATAAATAAATAAAATATAAAAATGATAAAATAAAATAAATGAATAAAGAAATAATAAAGAAAACCAATGTTACCATTCAGTTGTCTTTGAAGGAATCACTTACGAGCTCAAAATGAAAATTAAATGTGTGAAAATCAAACATTAATAAGTCAGTGTGGTTATAAAAGATTTCATGAATAAATGTCCTTCTCTGCGTACCATATGAGATAAGAAATCTAGAGTATGTTTATCATATCTTCAATTTATTCATTCTTGTAATGTCAGACTATCCTGCATGCGATGCAGAAACTGAATTCCGCTGCGGATATGGGCGCTGTTATCCGAAAGACGTAAGGTGTAATGAAGTTATGGAATGTAGTGATGGGACAGATGAACACGGTTGTCGTAAGTAGCATAACGTTTACTTTATACAGATGAACATGGTTGTCGTAAGTAGCATAGTGTTTACTTTATACAGATGAACACGGTTGTCGTAAGTAGCATACTGTTTACTTTATACAGATGGACACGGTTGTCGTAAGTAGCATAGTGTTCACTTTATACAGATGAACACGGTTGTCGTAAGTAGCATAGTGTTCACTTTATACAGATGAACACGGTTGTCGTAAGTAGCATACTGTTTACTTTATACAGATGAACACGGTTGTCGTAAGTGGCATGGTGTTCACTTTATACAGATGAACACGGTTGTCGTAAGTAGCATAGTGTTCACTTTATACAGATGAACACGGTTGTCGTAAGTAGCATACTGTTTTCTTTATACAGATGAACACGGTTGTCGTAAGTGGCATGGTGTTCACTTATACAGATGAACACGGTTGTTGTAAGTAGCATAGTGTTCACTTTATACAGATGAACACGGTTGTCGTAAGTAGCAGAGTGTTTACTTTATACAGATGAACACGGTTGTCGTAAGTAGCATAGTGTTTACTTTATACAGATGAACACGGTTGTCGTAAGTGGCATGGTGTTCACTTATACAGATGAACACGGTTGTCGTAAGTAGCATAGTGTTCACTTTATACAGATGAACACGGTTGTCGTAAGTAGCATAGTGTTTACTTTATACAGATGAACACGGTTGTCGTAAGTAGCATACTGTTTACTTTATACAGATGAACACGGTTGTTGTAAGTAGCATACTGTTTACTTTATACAGATGAACACGGTTGTCGTAAGTGGCATGGTGTTCACTTATACAGATGAACACGGTTGTCGTAAGTAGCATAGTGTTCACTTTATACAGATGAACACGGTTGTCGTAAGTAGCATACTGTTTACTTTATACAGATGAACACGGTTGTCGTAAGTAGCATACTGTTTACTTTATACAGATGAACACGGTTGTCGTAAGTAGCATAGTGTTCACTTTATACAGATGAACACGGTTGTCGTAAGTAGCATAGTGTTCACTTTATACAGATGAACACGGTTGTCGTAAGTAGCATACTGTTTACTTTATACAGATGAACACGGTTTTCGTAAGTAGCATGGTGTTCACTTATACAGATGAACACGGTTGTCGTAAGTAGCATACTGTTCACTTCATACAGATGAACACGGTTGTCGTAAGTAGCATAGTGTTTACTTTATACAGATGAACATGGTTGTCGTAAGTAGCATAGCGTTCACTTTAAACAGACGAACACAGTTGTCGTAAGTAGCATAGTGTTTACTTTATACAGATGAATACGGTTGTCGTAAGTAGCATAGTGTTTACGTCACATTATTCCGGTTTTTGAACGTCTTTTTAGTCCCCTACAGGTGAAAGTGGAAAGGAGAGGGGCATATGTTTTGTCTGTCCGTTTTTCCTCCACTGTCGTTTTCCGGAATCATTTTAACGTTAACTTTATGGTATTTGATTGAACGTTTGAATACTGGTCTGTATAGCAGAGTTACAGAACAAGATCGTGTTTCGTGGTATTTCTTGCACGTTTTACCGAGTCCTGTATTGACTGAATATCAATGACAATTCTGTTTCCGGGAATTATTTTAGGATGGTAGATTGTTCTATAAAGCAGACTTTCAGATCAAGTTCGTGGTTCGGGAAATTCCAAATATTGATGACTGAAAAATGGCCTTTTATTGACTTGAAGTAGAAGAAAATTTTGTTAATTTTTTTTGCCAGATAGTTGTTTTTTAACATGAAGGATTATTTATAATTTTTTTAAATGTACGTCCTTTGATTGTTCTGCCGTTACGGTGAGTGGGAAGGTGGGCCCGTAAACCGGTTAACCACACCATTTGTTTGGCTTTTGTCAAATTAAATGACCGTCCTAAGTCGGTATCGTAGTTGCACTACAATCAAATATTTTTGTAATGTGTTATATGTTCTAGTATATTATTTATATTCATGTATTGTATAGCTCCCTGGTGACTTCTGCCACATAACTGAGCCAGTAACTGCTCTTTTTCCTTTTAGGTTACACTGTGAAGTATCTGATTGAAAGGTAGCACACTGTTATCTCAGTAACGGCGCTTTACTGATTTAAGTGTATAGTATAGGGCACCTAGATTTCTAGAATTCTGTGAAATATTCTTTTTTTTCTTCCATGTGTTTCCACAGTCAAAATCACAGAAACTGAAAGTCAACTTTCACTCAGGTTTATTTGTATTGCTTCACATTTTCCCGCTCCTTCTTACCTTCTCTTCGTGTTGTGTATGGTTTTCACATTTTAATCGTTTCCCAGCTGCATGTAGTATGCTACTAGTACTTACCCGTATTGAACACAATGTTACCCATCAACTACAGTATGACTGACTTATGCATTTTGTATTCCAAGAAGTGCATTTACAGTATCAGCTTCTCATAAATGTATGCCTTGTGAAATTTGTTGAAAACAGTACGGAGCATGTATTACCTCTGCAATACTCTCACAATGCTAGTTTTTTTTATTTAGACATTTGATACAATGGTATGCTTTGGTGAATTAAGAAGAAGTTCAGAAAGTCATAGATACAGTATTAATTAAATATATAAGTTTGGGTTGTGCAAAGCTCACAACCATGCAGATAAATGACTAACGTTTAACATGGTTCATGTTGGTTGAAAGCTATATATTGTTAGGACATGGTGGTAATTAAAGACATTGCAATATCACTTCTCTTCATCTATAATGACGATAATAATAATTTTAAACTCAGATACATGTATAAACAATTAGATATTGATTTAATTTTCCATATTTCAGCCATACATACAAAACCGCATCAGAGAAAAAACATTGCCGACTATGGCTATATACTTGGTTCTCAGACGTGGATTAACTTTAAAGCTAAAACCTGTGAAGAAATACAGATACGTTTGTACAAGAACAGCCAAGTTATTTATAAAATACTGCTCGGTCGTGGACGTAACTCGTGGTCGTCCTTGCAAGTAGTTGGGCATAAGTTTACCTGGAAATCAGGAAGTATAATGAAATGTGACGAGTATCTTCCTTTCTGGATAAGCTGGAGTAATGGCGACATCAAGATCGGCAAGGGATTGAATCGACATGAAGATACTTACATGAGCCTCAGTAATCAATATTCTGTTGGAATAGATCAGATGTACATTAAATCGTATGGGGATGACGTATTTTGGTTTTTTGAAGAAGGTACCGTGTTTTGAATGAAATATGTACGATGCCAGGATATGACTTACTTACTGAATATAAATGTTAGTGGTGTGTGTCCTTTGATTGTGCTGCTTTTGCGGTGAGTGGGAAGATGGGCGCCCTTTAACCGGTTAACCATACCAATTGAATGACGTTTGTTACTTCAATGGACCATCTTAAATCGGTATCGTAACCGCAGCACAATCGAATATTTTTGTATTTTTATAATGTCGTTTTTCCGTGTATATTTTACTATTATCATGTTTTGTGGGCATGTCCGTGATTTGTGTCATATAGCTTTGTCAGATGTGTTTTGTTCTCTCTTTGATATTCATGATCTCATTATTCTATGAAGTGTGTCATCCGTCATGGCATCATAATCTTGCATTATGCTGATTAATGCATGATACATGAAGATAACTAATATTACATGCTAAAGATTTAAGGCATACTAACTATTCTGTAGAAAATGTGATGTATTATAATATAACATATGATCAGCGAATCAAAAATGATCATATATGTGAATATGTGTCTTTACAAAATGAGACCGTTGGGGGAAATGTTTCTCTTTATTACACTAATACTTATAAAAGTGAAACTCTCGCGTAGCATTTATAATCAGAAGTAAACCATCATTTAATTGATCTATGATGATTATGTATAATTGAATGATGTATTAGATCTATTATTGAATGCTCTTTCATAAATTTGTCGTAGCTTTCAAACTTAATGATGCCCATAATTATGATCCAAGTGTAAAGAGAAATCAACTTAGTAAGAGTGGATATGTAAACAAAACAGAAAACATCTTTTAAGCATGGTATTGTATTTCTGTCTTCTCTATTGTTCTGACACTTACATGTAAAGTTAGAGATGTTTCACTTAAAATTATCTTCCATATGTCATGTTATAATGGAGTGGATAATGGGTCATGAAATGTGTGGTTAGCAAACGACTTTAAATTCTTCTTGTTAGTTTGCAACTGTTCGATACACTCTAAAACCAATATCTTATTTAAGTATTCACATCATCGTGACGTTTTAAAATTCACTACATCACAGATTACTTACATGTAATATGAACTTTTAAGAGGAAAACAATATAACTTAAATAAACACATTTAAGAAAAAATCATATGCAATCGAAAACATGCAAAAGTGATAGTTAAATCTTAATATCGGATTGTATCGTAGAGCATTTTAGTAGATTTTCACATAGAGTTCTTTGATAAAACAAGCTATAAATATTCAAGCAGTAAGGGTTATATCGTCGAATAAATAAAGGAGATGATAATTGCATCAATCAGTGTAGGTAATAAATGAAAATGTATATAATCGGGGTATGGAAATATTATCAAAACGTATTATTGGCATGTGGTTGTGGTTATCATTTTATATATTTTATATGCTTTTGCTATACTGTATACAAATATTGAATTATGTATCAAGTGCATAAGTAGTAAGTAGATATAGAGATGATAATATCTTTATAATATTATGATATTCTTTATTTTTAGTGATTTGATTGGATTTTGCCATGTATAATTGAGTCTAATCCCTTACTTCCTGTAGTTTTTCATTTTCTGTTTGTTATTAATTGTAAGCAGATCTAGTTGACTTCATGATTAATAAAGGCATGCATTTACAGGAAACTGTTTCCCGGGCCTGTTTCAGTGTACAGAGGAGAAAGAATGTATACCAGTAAAGGAAATATGTGACGGTGTGTCCGCCTGTGCAGCATCAGGAGGTTCTGATGAAGAGAATTGCGGTATTATTTTCATCTGATCACACAGATAGTCATCCATATATATATATATATATATATATATATATATATATATATATATATATATATATATATATATATATATATATATATATATCTGTGTGTGTGTGTGTGTGTGTGTGTGTGTGTGTGTGTATGTATGTATGTATGTATATATATCAACTTACCTTGGTAAAATGTCTTAATTTATTGGTTAGTTGTTCATTATTTATTAGTTATTTGCACCAACCTCCTATTCATCTTTCTATAGCTTTCGTTTATATTTGGTTTGGTTTAAGGATATTTGATAAGGTTTTTCTTACATGCAGGTATGGTCTCATTGCAATTACATTAGTCCACTTGGTGGTAGACCATAGGTTCCCAAGGGTATCTGAAACCAAATATCAAGTCGGCTTATGTTGATTTATTGAATTCAAAAGCATTCTAAGTTTTCACATGCTTTGAACTTTTCTCTCCTATGATATTATATGGCTGTATTAACATTCAGTGTGTGAATAGATTTAATTCCATTAAATGAATATGATTCTCGTTAAATTGAATTAGAAAAATAAATGTGGGATATACAACTAGTTGATTGCATTTATCTAGGCCCATGTTCTAATGATGAATTCCAATGTGCCTTCGGACTTTGCATTCCATCTGACAAACGCTGCAATGGGGAAGATGACTGCTGGGACACGTCTGACGAAAAAAATTGTCGTAAGTTTATAACAAGTTGAATACTGTTTCCAAATCTGTTTTCAAATCATATGTAACATTGACAGTTATTTTGACGATTGAGTGTACATTTTGATGACACTTGTTTTCGAACATCATTAACTTCTTCTACTTATGTTTCAACATGTTGGTCATGTTGTTAATGTCACGATACATAATGGTATATGTCTCTGTGGAATTACTTAGCAAAAGGCATAGGTATACACTATTTTGGCAAAGAAAGATTTTATTGAACATATTTCAAAGGCCAGTATTTTATTATGTTGTTTTAACCGTTGCATTATATATTTGATTCAAATACTGGAATAAAAGGAACAGAATAAGCACCACTTTGATAACATTTGCATGGATGCAAAACTCAGATAAAATAGTTTAAATTTTGACTGCATTTATCACTGTTGGCTCCATGAAATACCCATATGCATGGTGATAATAATATGATCTAGCATATTGCGTGAGTTTGGTATTCCTTTGATGCTTAATATCTGATTGATATCTTTTGATAGTGCTACTTTTGCGATGGAGGGAAGTGTGCGCCCGTAAACCGGTTAACCACACCAATTGAGTGACGTTTTTACTTTGAAAGTATCACAGTCGGTATCATACCTGCAATATAGTCTAATATCTTTGTAATATTTTTAGTGGTTATTTAATTATTATCATGTTTTTGTGAATATAATAAGTAATTTGTGTCATACTGTTTGGTCTTACCTCTTCTGTCTTTTATTGCACAGCTATCACAGTGCCTGTCTTGCACGTCACGTCGTATATGGACCTTGGACAGTATGGCATCAATGGAGCTGGAAGAGACACTTTAATCTTTACTGCAGACGCATGTGAAGATATATGGATCGGACTCATGCCCGATAAGTCTGATACATCAGTCATGTATTCCATCGGCATCGGCCGAGGAGGCGATACCTTCAATACCGTGTACAAAAATGGTCTAACCGTCAAATCAACATATACCTCCGAACTTGGCTGCACGACGAAAGAGTTATGGCTCACTTGGAAAAATGGAAAAATAGCAGTTGGAAGGGGAAGGGATGTCACTGGACCTGCTTTCCTTGAATGGACTGATACTGACCCACTAGAAGTAAACGATATAGGGTTATCTTCCTGGAATAAAGCATGGATCTTCCAGAATATAGACGTTTAAACGTACATTTTTTTTCTATTACTGATTTATTATTGTCCATATTTGTATGAATGAAAAATACAAGCAATTTTTGTTTTATGTTTTTGGACAAAATTTATGTTAAAATATGTACATAATGTGGTAGAACTTAGTTAGCGGTAAGTTAGTCTTGGGGCCATGAGGTCATGGGTTCAAATCCCGCAGGTTACTAGTCAGTGTCCTGTCTTAAAGATGAACCATTAAATACCAAGGTTCTCTTTCGCAGTGGCCGTTTTGCGCGTTAAAACGATCCACAATGTTTTTGTTGGGACGGCTGCAAATGTCGAAATTTCTACGCAGTGCAGCAGTTGTTTTGGTTGATTGGTGTTTTACGTCCTTTTCAACAATTTTTCAGTTATATTATGACATGGGGGTCATGATTTAACCACTTAAATATTGTGGCCAAATCCGGGATTCGAACTCGGATCGCCGGCAGCTTCCTTAAGTTTATTATGGTCCATGTAACATGACTATCCGGACACCAGTATATAGTTATGGGAAATGGAATGGCAAGAAGCAAGTAAGATTCTAAGAGTTATAGAATTATTTTCACCTTCAAGTGAACAAGATATCGAGCGATAGTCATTAAGGAGCATTTATTCTACATGACAAGACAAAACACAACGAACCGGGTGTGGGATCAAGTGCCATGGTGGAGTAAGCATCCCCTGCTGACCGATCACACCTGACGTTACTGAAAATTATTTTATCTCATTCTGTAAACCACCAGTAGCGAATTCAGATGGTGCAATGACCCCTCATGTTCCTGAATTCCCATACCTTTGAGGATTTTCGATGCTGCGCACATCACTGAATATCATGCAAAAGTTGATCACCATATACGTCCCAGAATGATTTTCAAAATTACTTTCTTTAAATATATCTCTATATCATTTATAGATAAAACAACATAAGTATTGTGAGGTTATTAAAAGATAAGAGTTTTATTAAATCTATCGAATTTTTCGATACATATATAAAGCAGCAGGATGGACTTGGGTATAGATGACCAGTACCGTATATGCCCGGACATTTTGTGATCGTTCCATCAGGGCCAATTTCGCACTTTTCCTAAAACGGCTAGAAATCGTTTGAGTCACACAGCAAAAAAAATTAACTTGCGTATTTGTTTGTATTTGATTTGTGGTTAACTATTAAATATAGCAAATGGAAGCAAGTCATACTGATATAATGTCTTATTCAGTAGATGGTGTTAAGAAAAACGAAAACCTTGGAATAAAATAAAATCCACGGTAATTTTGTATACAATATATATATCGAGCTGCTAAAATAATGCGTTTGAAACTGTGGGTAATGGACCTGCTTAAGTAGTAAGGAATACTTTAAGATCATACACACATACCGTGACACGGGTTATAACTGTTTTCAGCTGAAGGTGATAAATCACCCTAGAAAACTATGAACCGACGGACAGAATCACCTTACAAAAATGCACTGACGGTCAGATATTCATAATCATCTTAGAAAATTGCACCGATGACCAAAATCAACTTAGATAACTATGCACCGACGGCCAGAATCACCTTACAAAACTCCGCACCGACGGCTAGAATTACCTTACAAAACTCCGCACCGACGGCTATAATTATCTTACAAAACTCCGCACCGACGGTCAGAGTCACCTTAGAAATCTCTGCATCGACGGCCAGAATCATCCAAGAAAACTCTGCGCCGACGGCTGGAATCACCTTAGAAAACTCCGCACCGACGGCCAGAATAACCGTAGAAAACTCTGCACCGACAAGGCCAGACTGGAACCCGGGTCCTCAAATATATATGATATCTGATGACACAGTATCTATATCAGGAAAATTTTCTTGTATGAAAAATCTATAATGTTAGTAATCATTTACTATAGTTTTATGATATACTTTTTATTATTAGTAGAAAGTCCTCCGAAAGGGAAGCATGAATTAAATAAGTAACAAGAAACACTCATTGTCCACAAATTTTCGTCCACTTTGCCATATTCAAGGGGAAACAAAAGAAAAAATAAAATTTTCTCAGTGAAATCCATATTGATTGTTTAAATCAGCCCGACACAAAGCAAACTTGATAAATGCCAAGTGGTCGAAAATTTGTGGACAAGTATTTCTGTTTACTAATTTGATAATAGAAACATGTATTATGTACTAGAAAATGCCACAAGATTCATCATGATCATTACACGAATTATTTTCGCATTTTATATTTTGGTCTTTTGATATATTAGAGTTATTGTTCTTTGCTCCATAGTTTATAGAACCTCATGACAACTCTGGTATAAAACCTGTCGGTTGTGCTTTGTATCAAGGCAAAGTACTAATATACGTTTGTTGACAACGCGGACTAATATCGATCGAATTTAAACACCTGCCCGTCGGAGGTAAAAAAAATTATTTTGATGATGGAAAGAGAGAGAGAGAAATGTCACAAGTTCAAAACTCATTGTTCCGATAGAAAGGTCTTGTCAAAATGAATATGTATATGAACTATGAAAACCTTATTTCTTACAGGTGAAAAGTTATGTAGTTATGTAAAACAGACAGATACACAGACAGACAGGCCAAAACTTAGAAGCCCCCAAATCTTTGTTTCCGGGGGCATACAAACTGCAGCGTTTTGATTTAGAATGGGGACAATGTGGTCACAAATATCCTGTTTGTGGGACTCCTACATTGTAGTTCGCAAATACATACGCTTGTCAAAAGTGTAGATCAGCGCCGGCCGATAATATAATCAAGAAGTAAATAAATAAATAAATAAATAAATAAATAAATAAATAAATAAAAATGAAAAAATATCTTTCAAATGTTGGATACTACCTGCTTCGATAACGCAATATGCGTGAAAAAAATGTTTAAAGCGACGTATAATCCACAACAGCCAACCAACCAACCAACAAACCAACCAACCAACAGTATTAACCATTAACCGCAGTGCTTGACAGTTCTATGGACACGGCCTACACAACGTTTTAAACGAAAGCCAACTATGTCACATTAACCGCAATGCTGGACAGTTCCATGAACACGGCCTACACAACGTTTTAAACGAAAGCTAACCAACCAATACTATGTCACATTAACCGAAGTGCTTGACAGTCCATGGACACAGCTTATACAAAGGTTAAACGAATACCAATCTACCAACACTACATGTATATCACATTAACCGATTTGAGTCACGACAGCGATAGGATTAACAGCTTGATTTGATCTTCAAACTTAATTACCCAGATCCAGACTTATTGGTGGTCATTTCTATATTTTGCATATCTTAATATCCATATTTCCAATTGTCTCTTATTTCAAACAGGACACTGTATTTAATTGTGCAAAGTATCTATAAAACCACAAACTGCATCTGGGCTCATCTTCATTTTCAGTTACTTTTGTAGACATGACGTCGGGTCTGGACAATTACACGACTTTTGTTTCAATCCGTACCAGAGGGCTCTCTCAGGTTCGAATTGAGATATGAGAAAGCGCCCTCTGCTAGGGATCGCTTTTGTTTATGAGCAATTTTCCAACAAAACCACAGCCAATTATTTACACGTATACTCGCAGTCAGCAATGACGATGTCGGCACCAAAACTTGTTATTAATTCACCTTGACCTTGTAAATATAATCATGTCAAGATCATGACTCATTTTTAAGTCATTTCGTATTCTAATAGCATATAAAAGCTTAATTTAATTCTAAGGAATGGTTAAATAGTCCGAATGAATTTCTACACCTACAATTATAATTACATGCTTTGTGTCCCTATTCAAATCTTTGATTGCACTTTCTTGCGTTCTCTCGGTGCCTAAGTTGTAAAATTCTCGGTTTATTCCGCAATATATTTGCCACAAAGCTGACTTGCGTAGTTGCACTCCAGGGCATTCAACTTTAAAAGATAATACGCTTTTAAAGACGGATACACTTTTTTTAATTTAGCGGCGGCTGAGGCGGATTTGCTCTATTGGTTTTAGAGGCGGCTGAGGCGGATACGCTTGATGGTTTTAGTAGCTGAGAAGTGGATACGCTTGCTTAATTTAGCAGCTGCGGATTGGTTTAGCAGTGCGGAAGTAGGTAATCTAGATTGGTTCAGCAATGGTGGAGGCGGATCCGCATGATTAGATAAGTAAAGGCAGAGGCGGAAATGCTTGCTCGGTTTAGTGGCAGTGGAGGCACATACGCTTGACTGATTTAGTCACGGCAGAGGCGGATCGGATTTATTAGTTTAGTCACGGCAGAGGCGGAAACGCTTGTTTGATTTGTAACGGCAGAGACGAATACGCTTCAATAGTTTAGTAACAGCGGAGGCGGATACATTTGATTGGTTTAGTAACGGCGGGGGCGGATACGCTTGATTTGGTAACGGCGGAGACGAATACGCTTGATTAAGTATCGGCGGAGGCTGATAAACTTTAGTATAGTGGCGGTGGAGAGGGATGCATTGCATCGATATCATCAGCAGTTATTTGACTGATTAAACAGTGACAGTGGCAGATATGTATAATTAAATCAACGGCCGCTAAGATTTTGTAATAGTACGATTCCAAAACTTTTTTGTCTGTCTGACAGAGTTATCATGTCATAACCTATACAGTACAGATAGATTACGGTAATGGTTTGGATAAAGACGAATCTGAAAAATATTCATTACAGACCATGTATTATGAACAATCTCCATAAAACATTTCAAAAATATTTCTCCATAAACTCCCTTGGACAAAGATTTAATTTGGAAACCTAGGCACCACTTAAATTCTTGTTATACCGCCAACATCAAAGGCTGAATATTTGATTGATGTGATCTGTCGCTTTCAACATTTCAAACAGTTACATCGTCTCTTGGAAAAAGGAGGTAATTGCCTTCATATAGTGACGCAATATTCGGGAATCAAACCTAGGTTACCTGCGCCGCAAGCCAAACGCTTAACCACTACACCAGATGGGCTCCTAAAATGAGTATATTTACCTATGCGTATTGTATATTTTCTAGATTAATATCAATCCTCTGTAAGAATCAAAATCGGCTGGACATAGATTTTCTCCATTTTCTCTATAACTGGCATAATTTATGCACAATAGGTGAAAGTGAAGTTTTGGGATCAAATTGAAATTTGGTTGCCATGGTAACGAAGTAGGTCTTTTTGGCACTCTTTCAAGACTGTCAGAAAAGTCATTAAGGGCTTACAAATAACTCTAGAGAGGAAAAAATAAAAGCATCTGTTTCAGCTGAATGCCAGAAGTTTCCACGGAAATATACTGTTATAAAGTAATAATTTGAAGAAAAAAAAAAAACAACTTTCGATTAAAATGCACTAGCGATACCAACTTAAGATGGTCAATTGATATGACAGTAGTCAATCAATGAGCTTCGCCGTCCGTTATCATCCGTCAGGCGATGCTTGTGTGTTATGAGTTAGAATCGATGTTGAACGTTCGCAACCTTATGACGTCTAAAGAAAGTTTAATTGTTATTTACGTCATTTTTGTGGGAATACGTTTCCTCCCTTAACATTAGGACCACAGTTAATGGCGGCGAATTCCATTGGTGTAGTGAAGCTTCCTTTTCGCTGTTCTGCTCCGAGAAAAGTGTAGAGATGAGCAAGTCAGCAGAAGATCGAAATTAAAAAAAGGAAATTAGCATGGAAGGGAATGTAATACCAACTGGGTAAATGACGGTCATATCATAGAAATCATGCTTATGTTAGAATCTGTGAATCAGAAAGACGGCTGTATTTTGAGGACAGAGGAAAAGATTCATTGAATCTTCATCATCACGAGATCTCAGTTTGCCGGATGTTGATCCTAGACATGAACCACTGGAAAAACAGGAGGATTTGGAAGAGCAAGTAAGAATGGTATCGGGAAACTGACAATAACACAGCATGAGTAGAAAAGTCTCGGTAACAAAAATGATAAAAGAAAGATTCAAAAAGTAGGTCACATATTACGAAGAATAAAGACAATTACTTGTAGACAGAAAAATAAAAATCGATCGAGAAGTTTGAGGTATTATTCCATCATGAGGAGATCATAAAACTGAGATCGAGTTTAAACATGTATATCCAAGTAGCATCCTCTGTAGAACGTGAGCCCAATATAGAAGAAACGCAGGACAATAGAAGGTCTACATGGATGAAAAGATTCGGGAGGTGAATAAAGTACATACTGAGGACAACGGCAGATTGCTATTAGGTAATGGAATGCCACTTACTATGATATAGAAACTGAGATAAGTTAAGGTCACTCCTGTTAGGAACAAGGACGGTAATAGCTTCTGTGAGCAGGAAGAACAAATTGGTATCTTATCAAACATAAACTGGTAAGTTTAGATCTGCACTGGCTCGGAAAGGTATCGTTATCATAGACATGAGATAAGATTCCATCCTCTTTGTCACTCGTCTGGACTACGATTCCATCCTCGTTATTATGGGAATGGGATATGATTCCATCCTCGTTATCATGGGCATGGGATACGATTCCATCCTCGTTATCATGGGCATGGGATACGATTCCATCCTCGTTATTATGGGCATGGGATACGATTCCATCCTCGTTATCATGGACATGGGATACGATTCCATCCTCATAATTATGGGCAGGGATACGATTCTATCCTCGTTATCATGGGCATGGGATACGATTCCATCCTGGTTATTATGGGCATGGGATACGATTCCATCCTCATTATCATGGGAATGGGATATGATTCCATCCTCGTTATCACAGGCATGGGATACGATTCCATCCTCGTTATCATGGACATGGGATACGATTCCATCCTCATTATTATGGGCATGGGATACGATTCCATCGTCGTTATCATGGGCATGGGATACGATTCCATCCTCGTTTTTATGGACATGAGATACGATTCCATCCTCATTATCATGGGCATGGGATACGATTCCATCCTCGTTATCATGGACATGGGAAACGATTCTACCGGTCAAAGAACGGTAATTAACGAGAGTCGTGATTGGCTGATGTAAGGTAGGGAGAGAGGGACTACTATTTCAATATATCAGGAGCTGTGATTGGATGAAATTATTTGATCAATTTATAAATAAAGATCGATTTTGCTGTAAAATCATGATTTTTTTTTATCTCATTTAGGCTAATGTAAAAATTGTATGACCTAAAAAGGGGTTGTTGTTTACATTTGAATTTTGGCAAATTTCTGGGGGTGACCCCCTTCCAGCATGAGTTTCTCGAACAATCTATGGTAAACTAGAGGAGGGTCTGACAAACATTTTGATATATAGATTATATTTAGCTTAAATGTAGGATGTTGTGTAAATATTGCTGGAAGTTTTGTAATTTAACATGGGACTCTATGGAAAATGGAAATACTGTGATTTGACCTCAGAGTAACACTATGACGACATGTTGTCCACAACAGACGGAATAAATTCTTTATCTGTCTAGTAAACATCAAGCAGAAACTTGAACAAACTGCAACACATCAAGCAGAAACTTGAACAAACTGCAACACATCAAGCAGAAACTTGAACAAACTGCAACACAATGTATACTGCTGTTCTGTCCAGTAAACATCGAGCAGAAACTTGAACAAACTGCAACACAATGTATACTGCTGTTCTGTCCAGTAAACACCAAGCAGAAACTTGAACAAACTGCAACACATCAAGCAGAAACTTGAACAAACTGCAACACAATGTATACTGCTGTTCTGTCCTGTAAACACCAAGCAGAAACTTGAACAAACTGCAACACATCAAGCAGAAACTTGAACAAACTGCAACACAATGTATACTGCTGTTCTGTCCAGTAAACATCAAGCAGAAACTTGAACAAACTGCAACACAATGTATACTGCTGTGCATATAAATTATGAATTAGGTACGAATTACCTTTGTATTGAGATTTTGCCCATCGTCGGAAACCAAAGAAAACCACGAATTTTTCCGAGAATTGAAGTATCTCTGTGGTTTGTTTGTTTGTTTGTGTGGCTTTTTTATTTCTTATTTACAAAATGGAAACCAACGTTATAAAACTTTATTACATTTATTGCGTGCGTTTTTTAATTTTGCTTTTGGCTTTATATAATTGACAATCTATTATTGATAAGCATCACATATCTGTCAATGTTGGCGTGCATTGCTGGCGGTTTTTCTAACCAAGTAATGGACTACTCTGTAAGATAAACATATGGACATGTTAAAATTTGACGAAGAAGAGGAAGAAGAAGAATGATGATGATGATGATGATGATGATGATGATGATGATGATGATGATGATGATCAGTGGCGGATTATAGGGGGACCCGCCCCCCCCCCTTTTGGTCACATATTTACTAGTAAAAATTCAGCTTTTGCACCAAAAAGTTTGGCTAACACCCATGCGCCCCCCTTTTCGGAAATCCTGGATCCGGCACTGATGATGATGATGATGATGATGATGATAATGATTTTTGTAATCTTAAAAACTCCCCATAAAGTTAACTCGCGTTAAGTTTAATTCGGGATTCGTTGTATTCGTCCTTATACAATGATTAGTCAGTTGTTTTCTCCCCTAGTTGTTATACCTATCACTGATTTTGTTTATTCTTATCCTTTTGCCTACATATACATTAGGAAATGATCTGTGCATTACAGACACTGAATTGCTTTTCTTACACTATCGTTATGTGAGGTCAGAATCTGGTCATCACAATAGGTACCGTATCGAAATGATTTCTAGTCACAGGAAATTAAAAAAACACCATTAAAACATAGTTCTGCCTGCGAATTGCTGTGTATCAACGTTTTTCTTGTACATAAAATATACGAGTATACGCATGTTCGCTCCGCAGTAAATATAATCATAATTTTATCATTGGTGTAAAATCCTTGGGGTGTGGCTTTACTGTATCGCAGTAACGCATGCAGTTTTTATAAACTGATATCAAAGGATGGGTTGGGTAGTACCGGCCCACAATGAGCATATTCACGTATGTGTCACATACAGAAGGATAGACAGACTAATATCAAGACAAATATGTAATTTATTTCAGTAACGTGCTTTACTGTCAAAATTTCAAATTGAAAGAAAGAAAGAAAGAAAGAACGAAAGAAAAAGATTGTGCATGTATTTCTCTGATCTGTTCACTTTTATCTTTCATCTTCGTATGTGTTTCTTATTAATTTGGACATTGTATGCCTTGTTATATATCATACCAGTCCCTGCAGCAAATGGTGGCAAGACGATGGGACATCAAACACCTTGGGGTCTGGGATACCATGTACTATTCCACTGAAGACTTTCGACCGCAGAAAGGACACTGTAAACATAAGATTGGACACTAGTAAACGGTCACATAACTGGACATTGTAATACAGATATGTCATTGAACAGTGTAAAATGGATAAATCGCTTTACGCTGCAAAAATAGACCTCCTTTTATACACTGGAAAATTGAATTGTTAAATTAGCAAATTACCGGATACATCTTTTATCTTTAATATTGTATGATATTCTTTTATTTTTTCATTTATATTCATATTTTGAGAATTTTAATGATTTATAAATGGCTGTGCCTTTGTAAGTAACAGATCTTTAGTATGAATGATTAGCATATTTAGTCAATAACGACCTGGTCCAGTGCTTAATGACGGTGAAAATCGATATACATGGAGATAATCACTGACCATCGACAAAAATACATACATGACTTTCCTGCTTAATATTGCACGTACATCGAAATTTCAAAATGCTCCATCTCGACAAACCACAACATTTCTTAACCTAACTACAATGAAGTATATCCCCCGACTCGTTCCTATTTTCGCCTTCTCAGTCGTCGAGGAGGGTGTTAAAAAACGTGTCGAAAGGGGGTACATCGTTGTGGTTACTGACAACCGTACTCGTATTTAATCAAATATAATTAACTAAATGATTTTCGTTGTTATTAATTTTATAAAAATCTTGTATCTATGTGATTATTTAACAACGTAGCATTAAAATGCAGATTTTGCGACACATCACACAAGAGCCGTAAGTCGAAAATAAAGGTGAAGGTCGTGCGATAGGGGACCATTCCATTTCATGTGTAAATAGGAGGGACCTCTTGGAATGTTTTTGAAAATTTAAATACTTAAATCTGGGCGAAATCTCTGTTTTCTTTTTTTTCATTTTTAACAAATTAACATGCATGTATATAATGAGCATGCGCATGTTTAAGGAAACAAGCATGCGCGGTAGCGACGTCACTGCCAATAATGTTTGAAGACACCCACCTCCGTTCAGTGTGCCGTGGGAGGTCTCCATCACCGGATAACAATCGTCAGTAGTCACAGTATAGTACACCTGTATTCCGGCCTCTACCCAAGACCAGGTAGTGACATTCAGTGTGTCATCATCGCTACCAAAGAAAGTGTTCCCCTTTGATACTGCTCCAGCTAGATATAAATGAGAAATGATAAAATTGCACATTTAATAAATAGCACATCTTTTATATAAGAAGTTTAACGCAGTAATACGGGGGTGGTATGTTTTGATGCAATAAGTAAATTTATCAACGGTACCCGTTAACTCAAACAACTTATAAAGGTATGATCGATTCCAATTTCTTTATATAAATAGATCTATATAGTATCCCTAATTCGAACCTTGCGTATCTCGAAATGTCTTTCATGGTCCCTTCCAAACAATATTAATCTGAATTTTAATTGAGAGGCCAACATATTTTATTTCCTCAGACAGAATGCTGGACATGTATTAGATGAAAACACTACTGACAAAAGGGCAAAAATACCGGCAGTTGTTTTAGAAATGAGGAGGAAGCAAGTAAGGCACAAGTGGGTCTGTATTCTATATGCCATTATTTGGAAATACGATTTTAAATAACCAAAAAAATTTTCACACATCCATTAATACTGCATACTGCCTCCTTCATACTTTTTTAATCACTTTTATAATTTGCTTTTCAGATATCTGTTATAATGTGCAAGGTTTTCTTATTTATATTTATTTATTTATTTATTTATTTATTTGTTTGTTTGTTTGTTTGTTTATTTATTCATTTATTTATTTATTTATTCATTTATTTATTTATTTATTTATTTATTTATTTACATTTTTCAATCGAGAGTATTGAAAGTTGTGAGCCTCATCTTCATATTTCATACATGAACTTTCAAAACCAGCTACACTTTTGACGATTTCATACAGTAAAAGAAACACACATTAGTTCAAGACGCAATTTACTATATCTGTGTAGGTGAAGTTTGGCTAAGGCACAATGTACAGACAGCTGTAAGTGGACACTGAATGCAGAAAGATGCTATGTTGTTGTTTTTTTTGTTCGGTTTTGTTTGTTTTTGTTTTTGTTTTGTTTTTTTTTGGGGGGGGTGTTTTTGTTTTTGTTTTTTTTTTTGTTTTGTTTTCTTTTTTTTTTTTTTCATTACTCGGGAGTCTTTTGTTAAATCGCGACTGGAATAATATACGATGTTTAAGTCGATAATAGAATTATGCTGACGTTCTACACCAAATTGATCTTTAAGCAGAGATTCATCATGAAAATAGACTATACGTAGCAGCATTTCCACTGGATCGTTCACTATTGACAAAATCAACCACACTCCTCCCTCGCTGATAATCTTTTACGGTATGGCGCATGTCTCACAGTTATTACGACATGTATGTGATAAAGGATACCGGTAACAAATTAATAATACATATAAAATCTATACCGAATCGATCTCTAAGGTCTAGCAAAGATTCCCACGGAAAATCTCGGTAACAAACTTTCACCGATTTCTTTACTAAATAGCAGATTTAACTTCCTCATGCGATAGTATTTTATGTTAAAAAACGACCCAGGTTATTTGCTATTTTGCAAAGCATTATAATTCCCATTTCCGCAAGATTGTTTCTTATTTGCAAGATATTTCCATTCCCCCAGGAATATTAATGTGTGCTGCATTCCAACATTATCCAGGAATGCATGTTACTTTGCAAAGCAATTCCCATTTCCTCAGGAATATGTTATAATTCAGAACATTTCCCCTTTCCCAGGAAATGTACTATATAACCTGTCTATTCAACAATGTATGTTATTTTATCTGGACCGTGGATCATTTTATTTTATTGATGTCAAAAAATAATTGTAAATTAACATATTAGCATATATGTTTCATTAGGAATGAACCGAGTTGATTGTCAATTTCATCTCAGAAACATTCATTTGTTTTGATGAAAAATCTTTCTCAATAGCAAGATATGCTTTGCCAAATTTTCACTATATATGTAGAGCTGTCTTGCCTCAGATGCCCTGCTCGTGACCGAGATATCCCGGGTTCGAATCCCGCTGTGAGCATACTAGTCTCCTGTCCTTCAGATAAGACAATAAAACACCAAGGTCTCATGTTACGATAGACGTGACATGCAAAATATCCTCACTACTTTGGGTGGGCCAGCTACAGTGATCTAAATTTCTGTGCATTGCATTAGACAGATGCCGTCACAATCTACATCTGTAAGCGAGAAACTATGCTGTGACGTAAATGAAGAATCAAACCTCATTACATATGTATGGCAGAATCTCGCCCTTGGGAGAATACTTTATGTTTGCTATATATAGCAAATTGTCCGTTACGAAGGAAACATTATTCCACACTCGAACGGCTTGTTACAATACTCGCGTATTTTCTATAGTGAAATATAATGTATTGGTATAATATTCATCAACAGAGAAACGTCATATTTTCCTTGTGCTCTTGTTGTGACAGTGATTTTTGACAAAGCACATTGGTAAGTATAAACATACCGGTATGTATGTATGTATAACTTAGGTATGCTTTTCATCATCATTTTGTTTGTTATTCTTTTACACCACTCTAAGATTATTGGACTTGCATGGTGGCGGCACCTGTCTAGTGCATTGCTTCATAATTTGGTCCTATGCTACGGACCCAAATCAAAGCATTGAGGGATCTTTAAGTTTAAACAATATTTATTTTGATAAATTTTACATACATATATATATATCTGAATTTACAAAAGGTAGTAAACATTATTGGGATTAGAAAACAAGCCGAAGCTTATATTAATTCTTTTCCCGTAACATCTTTTATGTGCCAGTATGATACCGGGCCTCGGTTTACATCACTGTCTCATCCGGATGACAGAGACAAATGATGATGAAATACCAAGGAAAAGTCCGAGCTTACAACCAGAACCGAACCCAAGTAACGGGATTCGAAATTCGGTGCGATACCGCTGGGCCCAATCTTATTAAAACGCGACTTGTACTCCGTTCCTCTACGATACTCTCCGTATACACACGGAGAGTATCGTAGAAGAACTAAGTACAAGTCGCGTTTTAATAAGATTGCGCTGGGCCAATCTGGTTTTTTTTTACTCAAAAGAAAGAAAAAATGTTTGTATTCGACAATGAATACTACTAGTATTAGTATGAACACTCTCCAGCACATGCCGCTTTTTAAAATTCACAAGTTAATATAAAGTTGAAACCTATTTGTAAGTTCATACCGCCTGATAATGATAATAACCTTTAGAACAAGCTTCCCTCATTTGCATTGGAACTTGCGATATTGAACATCTTCCATTCATTACTGTGTAAATCACACCCTGTAAAATATGTTTACAAATATAAATACATTATGGTTATCAGTGGCGAAATACAATGGCGATAGTAAAACCCAGTACATGTATTCACTTAGAAACTTGGGTCTAAGTGTAAGACTTGAGACCTATTATAGCATGTGTCCTAATTCTAAGAATGAGATGAAAGTTTCTCTGTGAATGGTACGCCTGATATACTATTTACAGAGAAACTGTTGACTTAGTCTTAGAATTTCAAAAATACATAACATTTTAAAATTACACAGCATTTTGAAATTTCTTCATATCTCATTGCGACAAACAGGGGTCAAACTTGGCCCACTAATTGATCACAAACACTGTCGTTTTGATTGGTTGGTTGATTAGTGTATTACGTCGCCTTCAATAATCCTTCAATAATTTTTCATTCACATCGCGACATGACAGCAGGAGGTAACCAACCTCTTCAATTTAATGTAGTAAGCCGGGAATCGAACCGCAAGGAAAGCGCTTAAACACTAAACCAAGCTTGTCTCCTTGTTGTATATACATGTAACTGGCAGTGGTTTGGTTGCAGTTATCTGACACAAACATTTAACATTTTTATGTTCGTGTTTCCAGTAAAAGCTGAAAATACATACATATCCAATATATGCAATTTTAAAATTCCTTCTCCTATGTTGCAGTATGAGGGAAAATTTGTTGAAAGTGACATAAGACCCTTAAAATAGCGAACTATATACAGGTACGTCCAATGTACAATAGACAGTTCAAAACTTAGTGTATATTGGTACTTGCAGTACACATACAAATATATACACAGTAATACTAAATTTTTAAATTGTATCTTATTAAGTGAAGCATGTCTTAGAGGTCACCTCTTCAAAGAGGTCACCTGCTAAAAGAGACCGCTCTTATATTTCCCAGTTTCTTTGGTTTCTTGCAAAATACACATATTCATAAAGGTAACCTGTGTGTAAAGGTCAGTGTTAAGTCTTCCTTCAGATGACCGTTATGTACAGGTTGGACTCTATATTCATACGTTACCGCTCTATAATCCTCCAGAGTAAAGGCCTGCGTGGTACCACTAGTATTGGCAGCAATGAGGAGATTGGTGGCATCGTAAAACACCGTGGATACTGTCTGTAGAATAATAGGCATCAACTTATCAAATTTTATTTCAGCATAGAAAATAATTTATAATGACTCATGTGCATATAGAACAAACTATAAAGTTTTTGTGTTCCTTAAAACCCGTATGGTTTAATTACTTCCAAATAATTTAAGGCCTCTGATATACTTTCTATGCCCTAGTGACCATACAGTATGCAATTTCTATCACTATAATTCATTAATATAGGTAAGACTGGTCACGCATTATGATCGCAATGGATTTCTGATCTGACGATTCGTGTCAGGTCAAGGCTAGTCAAATGATGTCGCAATGGATTTCTGATCTGACAATTCGTGTCATATTAAGGTTAGTCACGCGATATCGCAATGGATTTCTGATCTGACAATTCGTGTCAGGTCAAGGTTAGTCACGTGATATCACCATGAATTTCTGATCTGACGATTTCGTGTCAGATTAAGGCTTGTCAAGTGACATCGTAATCGATTTCTGATGTGACGATTCGTGTCAGATTAAGGCTAGTCACATGATATCGCAATGGATTTCTGATCTGACGATTTCGTATCAGATTAAGGCTGGTCAAATGATATCGCAATGGATTTCTGATCTGACAATTCGTGTCAGGTTAGAGCTGGTCACTAGGTATCGCAGTTTGTCTTTGAAACTGCCTTCCGAAGATAAAGACTGATGTTAATTACCCCCTCCCTCATTTCTACATCATGTTATTATTGCAATCTGTATTATTACTTTTAAAAATAAATATAACTCGTATCTGCTATCTTAACAATACATACATATGGCATTGATTCGCCTGATTTCGAAAGAATTTACTTTACACAATGAAAATAAGCAAAATGGTAGCGAACATATTGATTTTCAACACTATCGCATTTTCTCCACGCGCATGTCATATTTGTATAATAGTTAATGATGTTTTGTATGTATCAATGTGTCTATGAGCTGTTTACCTCAAGTCAATAAACCATCCCCGACCACAGATCATTACTTTGAAATTATTCGAAATCGTTACGGAAACAGGGGAGAAACTACAGACTGCAAGACGGCAAGAAAGGGGGAACATATTGCGTTCCTCGCTTATCGTTATTTCAGTATAACAGCATCATTAATTAAGATTTTCATTTAAATCGATACGAGAATGAAGAGAAAATAATGTACATGTAAATATCAGTAGAGGATCCACGATTTCCGAAAAAAAGGGCGTTTGCACATGAGACCGTCAAGTATTAGCCAAAATACTCAGTCATTTTGTGTGCCAAATCTGTAGTTTTACTCATTGCATTTTCAAGAGTGTTTTCAATCTTATCATCTATATATGCCTTATAACGTTGTGGCGAAAAATGGATGCATCTCCCTCTAAATCCACCACTGAGTATTTTCAGAAGACCGCCGTCGGACCACAATACACTGATCCACTTTTCAGCAATAGAAAGCAATGTTTCTAACGGACTTTTGATTGTTATGTTTATGACGTCATAATGAAATGTCCTACATGTCCAACCTTGCGTGACGTCATCAAAGTCGCATTTTCCGCTAAAGTGCTTGATATTCACTGAAAGTGGTTAGGATTATTCTACACAATTCTTTACTTACAAGAGCCGGCGTAGCTCAGTCGGTGAGGCGCTGGGTTCGTGACCGAGAGGTCCAGGGTTCGAGTCCCGCCGTAAGCTCACTTGCATTCTCTCTTTATCGGATAAAACATTGAAAACCAATGTACCTTTTCACGATAGACATGGCACGTGAAAGAGTTAGCTTCCGGTTGCTTAGGTATGCATTGCATATTGCAGATGCTGTAACAATAAAAGTGCAGTAATCTTTGTGTGACGTAGTATAAGACACAAACTTTACTTACAATATATAGAGTTAAATGAAGAGTTCAGGGGTCATATACATATGTGTTAAAATGTTTCCGATATCTAAGATTGTTTGTTTGTTTGTTTATTGTTTTTTGTTAAGCCAGATTATTTCACTTATATGTTGACCAAAATTTCCCGCAAGTATTGCACAGAAATTTTGACCCATCCGAAGCAGTGAGGGCTCTTTTATGAATCGTGTGACTCGTGTATACCGTAACACGGGACCTCGGTTCTTACTGTCTTATCCGAAAGAAAGGGCAACGACACGAAGGTATATTGGAACTGAGCGAAAGGTCAAGGTCATGTTTCGAGAGTGGCACTTATCTAGTATAGTCGGAAACTTCTATAGAATGTTTAGCGGCAAAGAATCAACGATGACGTTCTTTAATCATATTTTTGAGAAAATAAAACACAATATTAATAAATATAACCATTAAACACTTGAAGATTTTAAATTACATGTATCTACCTCTTGTTGAGCGTTCAATGCGCTTGGAAATGTTCTCGTCTCTGTGAATTGCACCCCATGCCACTGCTTGGGGGAACAACAGGCCCTTACACCGTACACAGTGAACGTACAAAGTAGAATAATGCTTATGCCTCTCATATTGGTATTTGACTTTACAGATTGATACCAGACTTTATAAGGAACATAACTGATAAGGAAGTTACAAATATTTACTTTACATTCATGACCAGTCTTTGAACAAGATATCAGAGGAAATATATATACTAAGCGGTTGACTTAAAACGTGGAATGCCGACACGTGTCCAACTTTCTGTGGAATTTTTGTGCATACAAACTACATGTAGAGATATATGTTAAAATAATCAAATATTATAAAATGAAATTAATTACATAATAATATAATTAAATGTTTTGTATCCAATCTTAAACTCATGTTTACAGCGAGAAAGAACTTATTTTATAAATCCGAAATCTGGTATCTGTCTGCTTCACTGTCTACCTACCTACATACCTAATGTGATAACGCCTTCTTGTGCACCTCCTTTATTTATTTATGTTATTTATTTTTATCTTCTCAGATCGATAGATCGGGGGCATATTGTTTTGTCCTTTCTGGTTGTCTGTTTGTTTGTCTGTCTGTTGTCAACTTTATCCTTAGCTACAACTTTTGAACCATGATGGATAGAGATTTCATATTTGTCATGCGTACTCAACTAATGGAGCCTTTTCAAATATAATGACACCAAGGTCGATCACCTTTTGACTTTGACAATGACCTTCACGCTAAAAACAACTTTGGTGCCGCCGGGTACTTTAGTGTTTCACAAACATAGCTTGTTTATTTTTTTTTTTTATTTGGTTTTTTTGTTTTGTTTTTGTTTTTGTTTTTTTTGTTTTGTTTGTTTTTTTTTTTTGTTTTTATTTTTTTTTTTTCGTTTTGTCATCAATCTGACCAATCCATTTTTTCTAAAATTATAAAAGAATATTCTAGAAAATATTTGAAAACCAATTTTAATTTAACAACTGTATATATAGCGGGAATTGGACGGCCAATTTGCAAGATGTATTTATAGCCAGACGTCCCATATCATGCGCGGATACAGAGGGGGGGGGGGGGTTAGGGGGGTCTGGACCCCCCTGGAATCCGAAAATTTTACCAAAAAAAGGTAATATTTGGGCATTTTTGGGGTTGACCCCCCCCCCCTGTTCTAAGAGTAAAATTTACCTTTTTTGGTCGGACCCCCTCTGACAAAAATTTCTGGATCCGCGCATGCATATATTATTCACAAGGCATGGCCCTATTTCATTATCATGATAGGGCCATGTCTTTCTGCTATTCTAGTATATGCATTATATGATGACCGGGTTTATAGCAAATGTGTCTGGATTAAATACCTAGCAGGGTGGGGTGGGGGTAGGCCTCTGGAAGCTTCTGGGTTGTTTAAACTGTGAATCCTTTAGTTAAATGGTGTCGTTTAAGTGTGATTTTGAATACAAACACGTTGAAATTTCGAATTCTCTCTCTCTCTCTCTCTCTCTCTCTCTCTCTCTCTCTCTCTCAGGCAATTTGGACGCAAAAAGAGTTTATTTGCATTCGCTTGTGTAAGCAACAACAATATCTCACAACAACAATAACAACATTTTATCTATTATTTTTTATCTACTTTTACGTTGTTATATTACATGTTAGTTCTATTATTCATGACAAGGAAGATTTTATCTTGTAAATAAGACTCAAGTCTTTTTCAAGTTTAATTTCTGAACTTAAGTAAGTTTTGGCAAAATAAAACTGAAAATTCCCTTGATATTTTTGATGTCATAATAAAATACCAGTTTTTGGAAAAAGTAATGATTTTACATACCAAAAGGTAAAAATGAAAGGGTGGACAGTACGTACGATACATAGGAATCTAAAAGAAAAGCAAAATACTGAAGACCAAGTTCTCATGATTTCGAGTAGACCACCAGATGGATCGAAATGTCTATGGTCCGAGTCAACCAAAACCGTCGTGTTTACCGTGCGAGTTACATTTTCCTAAGGAGGTTGCCATTGTGGAGGGAAATCGTAATATTCTTATTTGTGTAAGTAAATCTACATAACGTCCGGGTATTACATATTGAAATGGTAAGTCTGTCATTGTTGTAAGTCATGACACCTTGATTTGCGAAAAACATTTAATGGGTTATCATTTCATGGCATGCTGGCCTCTCATCTTGGAGACATGTGGTCACATCGATTTTGCTAGGTGATAGTAGATTTATTGTAGCACCATGTCGTAAATTAGTGCGCAGATAATGAGTAAAGACATTAATAAAAGAATAGGTTTGTCGTACAGTTCCAAGAAATTAATTATTTTGAAAGTATTGAGAAGGAAACTTCTTTGCTGATTTTTGTAAGAATATTTTAAAATTCTTACTTAATTCATCTCGACCTCGCGCTCGTGTCGTCGTGGGAATTACGGTCACCTCCGATTCCGACCTCGGCCCTTGATAATCTGGGTCTATGGCCTGATGTATTTGGTACATTTTCATATACCAAAGTAGATTTATTTAGTGTAGTCTTTATTTAATTAAGTTAATTAATTTTCTTCATTTTTAAAATGGATTTCAAATATTTTCATCTGGAAAATTTATTTCAAAATGTGAAATATGTTGGTTTTGTAAAAGAAGTAAGAAAACAGCAGAAGTTTATTGTTTACCCCCTCCCCCTTTTTTTTTATTTATTTTTTTTTTTAAGTTTTTTGACTGGATTGCAAAGCAAATCCAGTCTATGAATTGATTTCTGTCTGTCTGTCAGTCCAGCATCAACAATTTGCATTTAGCTTGATCTCTAGCATACCATTAATTATACCAACTTCAAACTTGGTCAGACATTGATGAGTTCTTCCAGACTGACACAAAACTTGGTGACCTTGACCTCGATTTTACCTTTCAGTGAACACAGTCTGATTTTGCATTTATGTTGATCACTTGCATACCTTGATTATACGATGCAATGAACACAATCTGATTTTGCATTTAGGTTAATCTCTTGCATACTGTTAATGATACCAAGTTCAAGCTTGGTCAGTTTGTAGGCATTGATGAGTTCTTCCCAACCAACACAAAATTTGGTGACCTTGACCTCAGTTTTAAGCTTCAGTGAACACAGTCTGCTTTTTAGCTTGATTTCTTGCATACCATTAATCATACCAACTTCAACCTTCTGGAAACATCTTCAAACTTAGAGACATGTTTCTGGATAAGATTGTACATGGTAGCTATAATGTTATGCTTTGCAGTCCAATCATACTGTCTTTAACAGTCTCTTGTTTTTCTACATGTTTTCCTTTTTTTTTTTTTTTACAGTTTTGCAAAATTATTTCTGAACAGTATTTTTCTTGTTTGTAAATTTGCGTGCTGCCTGGGACTTACCATTTCATTTCTTATATTGTAGTGAATCATCAATAAACAGTGAATCATCAATAAGCAGTGATCATTCTTATTACAAATGAGACATGGACTTTCGAATATTCAAGATCATTTTTAAATGTCCTGGTCTTTGCTGAAAGGTCAAGGTCATTCAGCAACTAGAACATAAATTAGAAAATATTTGCCACCATTTATTCATGCTTCACATTAAAGATGCATGCAACCTCAACTTTTATTCTGCCCCCGTACTGATAGATCGGAGGCATATTGGTTTTGTTCTGTCTGTCTATCTGTTTGTTTCTTTGTCTGTTGTCAACTTCAACCTTGGAAATAACTTTTGAACCATGAGGGATAGAGACTTCATATTTCACATAGGTACTCAACTAATGAAGCTCTTTCAAATGACATGAAGGTCAATTACCTCTTGACCTTGCAAAAAATAACTTTTTGGACTGTGTTTGTCTGTTGTCAACTTAATATTGGCCATAACTTTTGAACCGTGAGGGATAGAGACTTCATATTTCACTTGCATACTCAACTAATAAAACCCTTTCAGTTGACACCAAGGTTGATGATCTTTTGACCTTGACAATGCCCTTCATGCTAAAAATAAGTTTTTGGACTTTGTTGTTGCCGAGGGCATTAGTGTTTCACAAACACAGCTTGTTTTTAATTTTTTGTACTCCCATATAAATTCATCTTTAAGAGTTTCCTCTCTGATGGAGTCATCTAATAGTTTGATCCAGTCCTTCAGTTTTAATGATTTTCCTTAAGCTTGTTTTAATCTGTTTGAAGTGCTATGAAGCAATATTGGAAAAAATATGAGATACATCAATATAATTATATTATTATTGAAAATTAATGTGAGCAAGAGCAAATTATGAACGTTTCTCTATTTAGGTTAACTTTCTGTATTAAGAAGTAATGCAAGAATACAAAAAATAAAGTAGTGTTCCGTTGGACCCTATGAACCAAGTAATGGGTCAAATAGACTTAGTTATTGGCCCAGATGATCATGGGCTAAGTTGACTTTGGACTGAATTGATCAAATGTTGTTTATAGACAATAATTAGCAAATGTTATGGACAATATATATCAGTTTTATGTCTTCATCCATATCTTAGTGAGCAGTCCTACCGGTATCTTGAGATTTAATACACCAATAAAAAAAAAAGAGAGACTTCTCCGTACTTTGGTTTTGAAGCATCCTTGGTTCCCCATGGTATTTGCACTACTGCTGAATAGTAGCGCAAATACCATGGGGAACCGAGGATGATTTTGAAATTGGGTAGTTTACATTCTAAGTCAGAGTTGGATTCTCTGTAGAAAAAAGTTCATGTATCTGTGATGAACCCTCGCTCTAATTTTCTTAATACATGTCTGAAACACTTGAATTGAAAGGCATAGGTGTACATGTACATAGAACCTCCAGGAAGGAGGACCAGTTCTCCTGGGCAATAAAGAGGGTCCCCTTTTTACTAGGTCTGATGAGAGAACTAAATCTTCTGACATGCCTTAAACCTCGGTGAAAATTCTTGGTCCATGAGAAATTTGCATTACCTACGATTGTTTTTCCACACCGTTTAAATGTCTTTGTTATGTCTCAGTAGATGGGAAAATTGTTGAAAGCAATGTAAAACCCTGAGTAATCAATCAACCAAGCGTTACAAATAATCTAGTGCTCATTGTATGCTGTGAACTAGTTGATTGTTTAAAATGACCACCCAAGTAATTGTAGTACAAACTACCAGTACGTACCGATAATCAATATCTACATGTAATTAATGGTGTCTAGAGAGGGACTTTTAATTTACTTTTATCAAACTTGCTATATGTATAATCTATGCTTCCATGAGGAATTACCTCGTAACAATGTCATAATTCTCTGAATGTGATATTGTAATCATTTTCCACAAAGGGAAGTGAGGTAGATTTTTTCAAGTCGATGTATTGGTATGAGGAGAGCTGCTAGATACCATACAGCACAGAAACGTGAGTGAAAATTGTAGTTTTGAAAGTAACATCCATCAGGAGTTAAAATTCCTGTTGAGGCTTGCCCTGCAGAAATTCATAAATCTACATCAAGAAACTTTAAGGTAAAATTTACATTATTGATATTTTCAAAAAGCAACCCGGAAAGCATTTGAGATTTGATATAAAACAGAATTATTTCCTTATAATTCACAAATTGATCATTTTTAGCAATGGACTTTGTCATATATCAATCAATTTCTTCCAGTCTTCCCATTTATTTTCTCATGTCTTTTTCTGGGCCAATGAAGAATTTTCCTTTGTTTGTTTTCCCGACAATGCTGTCAAGATTTCAGGGACGTGATTATCCCAGATAATCATGCATTAGTACGGAGCAAGTCGGATAATAGTTTTATTACTTGTAACCCCAGTGTTTTTTTAAGCTCCCGGATCAATTGATTGGAGGCATATTGTTTTGGTTCTGTCTGTTTGTTGTCAACTTTAACTTGGCTGTAACTTTTGAACTGTGAAGGATAGAGACTTCATACTTGACATATTTACTCAACAATTGAAGCCCCTTCAAATGACACCAAGGTTGATGACCTTTTGACCTTGACAATGACCTTCACTCTAAAAATAACTTTTTTGACTTTTGTGCCACTGGGGGGCATTAGTGTTTCACAAACACAGCTTGGTTTTAATTTTTTTAAAAGCTGTCAGTAAGTGGGTTGTTGTCTGTTACTACTGTAAATATTTGTCCATATAAGTAATCTCTAAACTTCTCAGTAATTGACCACTTCAACGCGAGAAATTCTAACTTATGAGCTGGGTAATTCCTTTCAGATGGTGTTAATCCTCTACTTGCATATCCTGTAACACGTTGATGTTGTCCTTGTTATTGATATAGCACTGCCCCGAGTCCTCATGAACTGGCATCTGTATGAATCTCGAAAGGAATGGAAAAATCGGGATAGGCTAAGATCGGTGGACATGTTAAAGTATTCTTCAATGTATCAAATGCTTTATCCTGCTCAGGTTGTTTTGTTTTGCAATATTAAATTCAGTTATTGTTTCCTTGTTAAATGTTCTGGAATTCTACTGTAAGTATAAGTTGTTTTGTCTTTGTATACATGGCTAATGACTTACACATTTGGCTAATTAATTTGTGCTTGCATTAGCCAAATGGCTATTGGACAATTTATGCTACCGCCAGCACAGTTAAGGTACACCCGACTGGTTGGTCCTTTTCATAAGTCTAAATTTCTGTGTGATGCATCAGACATAAGTCATCACCATAAATGTGAAATAAGATTGGCAGTGTTCTAATTTGGACACAGAGATAGCAAAGACATTGAATCTACACCTATATCAAGTGGCATAGACCTGACTAAATTGACATAGGTCATACTGTTTCTATTTTCATAATTTCACAAAAATTATTTGACTTCGCTTTGTAAATTAAAGGGCATTAAACAGTTGAAACTGGTTTAAAATGAAAGTGATGGAAATATTACTTGAATAAATCAATTATTTCTGGTCTTTTTATTATACAGTTATTTCCCATATGAGCAGGTATCTTTTAAAGGTTAAACCATTGTGATGTCACACACTTTTTATACCATTTTTAAAGATTTTACACCAGTTTCCATAGAACTGGTTGACATCACAATGGTATGGCGTAAAATACATATGCATATCTGCTCAAATGGGATGTAACTCTTCTTAATGAAAAAACCCAATAGTTAAACATAAAAACTAACACAGGCAAATCAGTCTATCCCATTGAAAGATGGTGTAGGCTGAGAGGCTTTAATGTGGGTTTTGTCTAGCGTTAAATTCGAACGGTTTCATGGTATTGGTATGATGTTATACAAACAAACGACAGAACTGTTTCTGTGTCTGTGATTACCTGAGGACATCGCAGAGTTGTCAAAGAGAGGCAACTCTAGTATCAGCATGCACCGGAAATGGTCATTTCCTATACATTTATACATGTGGTTGGCAAACAGAAGAGATGCTATTGATAAGTAATGAGCTTCGCAGTAGGCATCCAGTATGCGGCGCTTGTGTACTATGATATTTCCTCCCTTAACATTAGGACCACAGTTAATGGGAGTAAAGTCCATTCCAATAAAGCAAGCTGACAAACTGTGACCTTCATTTTGAGACCACAAGTTTTGCAGGACCATTTTTGGTAGGAAGTAAGGGTGGGCTTTCATGAATAATACACATGTAGTTTCCACTTCATTGTCTTCATACCAGGTTGTAATATTGGAACATAGTCAACATGAACAATGAAAACTTCTATTATTATAAGTGTGTAATTTGTTGAACGAGCTTGGGATCATGAAGTCTACAGTGACCAATCCAGGTGCTTATTGACTGCAGTGTTATTGTACTTGTTTCTGATGCTGTTTCACCCTATGTGGCAGCGTTACTTTCACCTTATGTGGCAGTGTTGCTTTCACCTTATGTAGCAGTGTTGCTTTCACCTTATGTGGCATTGTTGCTTTCACCTTATGTAGCAGTGTTGCTTTCTATATGTATTTGTTTTCTTTATCTGGTGTATGCAGTGTTACATAATGTTTTTATGATCTGTATGTTTTGGGCATTCATGGCTGATGTTGTTAGCCAGTGAGGAGATGCTTACTCCTTCCATGCACATGCTTATTCCTCCAAGGCACCTACATTCTCCTGTGCACTTACTCCTGTCAGGCACCTGCTTACTTCTCCTGTGCACCTGCTGACTCCTGTCAGGCTTCTGCTCACTCCTAACAGTCACATACTCATTCCTCCAAGGCACCTCCTTTCTCCTGTGCACCTACTTACTCTTGTCAGGCACCTGCTTACTCCTTCTGGGCACCTACTTACTCCTTTCAGGCACCTGCTTACTCCCCCTGATTCAGGGCACCTCTGATCTCCTGTAAATGGCACATATTTCTTCATGGCGTCCTCTACATGTATACTGGTTTACACATTCCATGATTAAGGTGGTGACCGGAGAATGGAAATACCGGTCTACACGGTGGATGTGTCTTGCCGTCAGGAAGCGCTTACTTTTCTTGAGGTCTGATCTCATCATTGTTTGTTGGACGTTGTTTGGTGGTCATTTTTTCACATCTCAATTTTAACTGCCTTTGTTCAACTAACTCTTGATATCGTATGGTTTCCGTATTGGTTTGCACAGAGACGTATGACTTATATATGTCTCTGGTTTGAATCTGTTATAGGATTGAATTTTATCAGTCGGATTTCTAGATGATTACGAATCTGGTACTTTTGCCGGGTTTACGTTTATTCTATTCTTTTCCAGGACTTACACTTTAAATATGAATTTTGGTCATAATTTGATACTTTTCAACAGAGTACGACTCGACAAATTTATGCCATATGAAACTAGACGATTTTGTGCTAGACATTAGTATAGTTAGACCTTGGGATTTTTAGTGGTGTCTTTTCAGTGTAATTCTTTCAGAATTCAATCAACAAAGCGTATGAATGAGGGGCATATAATATACAAGTAATTAACATTACTAATTAGCAATCTCTTCAGTATGGTGATACACATTATTGATCGGATCGGGATCGACCTCGCCACTCCTCTTCTGCTACGATTCATTGCTGCGTAGATTTTGGTCACTGATACTAAATCACAAGTCAATGGAATATAAAGACACTTGGCAGCATATCGTTTATCTGTATTTCAATCAAACAAGGAAGGGATATGTTATATCTACGTATTACGATCGGTTTTACATGCGTTAACTTATCGAGTACAGCAAGTAAGGAAATAGTGATATTTATCTGCATGTAGTTTGAAATAAGTAAATACATGTACAGGTTTTAAGTCTGTATGTGAAAAATTTCATGCATATGCATACTTTACGACCTCTCTCTCCCCACACACCCATCTTTTTATATCGTACTTTGTAAAGAACTTAAAATTCTTAAATATGCATATACAATGTAGTAAACGTACGAGGCAGAGCTGTGTTAATTCAGGCCGTAGATATTAAACAGCGTCATCCCAACAGTTTCCACATTCTGAAAAAAAAATTATTGAAAGATACTGGATAGTGTGTGACAGTCAGGAAATACTGAATTTGTCAAAACGTAGAATGAGCAAAAATGTAGCTAATGTCCTTTTTTCATTATAATAATTATTCAAAAGATGGGGTAGGTTTGTCCAGTAGTAGAGCAACGGACTTTAAATTTGAGGACCAGGGTTCGATTCCGACTGTAGGAACGGATTTATCTCACCATCTCCTGGCTTCTTGTCGATTTCTCAGTTAAAACAGTAAAGACGGAGAGCTCTTGAGTCTATATTATTTGCGTCGGATCCGATAGATGAATTGAAATAATAAAGTGACACACCACCATATACATCAGGTGAAATTCTTGTGCATGGTATGTTTCCATAATCAAACATTATTTAAGAGAAATTTCGTAAAGTTTTCATTTATTTGCACTCTTAGTCACTTAAAAATGACTTTAAACATCGCATTTGCGATAGAGAAATGTGGGACATTCGAGGTTAAACTAGATAGTATAATTTACATGCATACAGCCCGTGACTAGCGAAAACCGGGGACATCGTGCTTGCACTCGCCATTCAGTACAGGTAAATTAGAGGCATCTTTGATCACTCTTCGCTCACTAATTGAAAACAGTAAGGTTCGAGGTACATAATCAAATATTTGGCAAGTATACCTTTTGTCATACATATGCGCTATTTATTGGATGAGGAAGTGCTTTGTGTATACATTATTGCGTGTTTAGTTGATTGTGATGCATTTGGATTGCATTTGGTACGATTCTTGAAAGCCAGGATTAATGCGGTATTTCTTAATTATCCCCAGTTTTTTTGTAGTAATTTGAGTGTTGTTGTCCAGGTAAGATGTGCTTGTGATGTCTGCGAAATGCGAGATAGATATTGACTTTACATACTCCACTAGGACCACGATACAAAACATCTTCAAACTCTTAGATATTGTAAGAATTCGAGTTTCTTTATTCTTTTCGTTTGAAAAAAAAAAGATTTTAAGATCATTTTTATAAAGGATCGTGCTGATATGCTTTAACACTTAAAATCCGGTGAGGAGTAATACAAGGAAGGAAGTACTACATATCTTCCCTTGTTTTTCTATCAATTCTAATTCAGTTTTATAGGAAAGATCTGCTCATAGTGCTTGTAATATCGGACAAACATATGTTTAAAGGATGTTTTGCATGTATGTAATCCAATACGGCTGCCATGTAGACCGTGTTGAAATTAAAAAAAAAAACTCTTACTTTAGGATGGAAATGCGCAAGCGAGTTCAGAAATGCAGGGTCATAACTCATTATTTAATGCGCGAGGTCTGAGCATTACGGAATGCTTTTGTATGGAATATTTATACAGAAACGCATGATTCGGTTACAGAATGGATAGAAGCAAATCAAGAGGTATTGGTGGGAAGTAAATGCGACTGGGAAAGGGGGGGGGGGGGTGTGAGGGCAGAGCGGAGTAGTTGAAAGTTTCTGACGTAATTTCTTTATTAATTTCACCACGTTTCTTATGTGTAAAAATTTATAACTCATAATATTACCTGATGTATTAGTGTTTAAATGATATAAATTTACATTTGTATTGAATTTTAATGCGCAATTTAAATACGTAAATTAGGCAAAAGAGAAGAAACGAGATCTGGTTCAGCTGTGTCGCAAACACGGCCACGGACATGCATAACAAAAGGTAAAATCTTGTCATCTCAAAAACGAATTTGTAATTCAAAGGATACCGATATATATTTCAAAGTTGCTCAATAATTACGTGTAAATTTACGTATGTGTTGTAATACATATGGGCGAAAATGACGAATTCAATGCCGGTCCCATATGTTTTTGATAATGTTTGGTAACAACTCACTAGCCGTGCGATCCGATTGACTTTGGTCGTAAAAATATGTGTTGTGTTAACGTAACTAATCATGAGTTAATTGATTCTCTCAGCCTTTATCCTGCGACCACTTTGATCGTACGGCTAGTCACACGATCTGGTGAAGCTAACGTACGATCGGTTGTGTAAATACACGTACTAAGGTGTTAAGAAGGATTATAATAAGTCGAGGCGAGATGTAAGTGAAAACGGAAAAGGCCAATACTTGCAATATACATGTCAATATAAGTAGATTACAATTCTCCAAAAAGGGACACAGATAACAAGAAACACTGAAATTTCTAAAATTTTCGGCCACCTGGCCTTTTTCAAGTTGATTAATGGCCGAAATTTTGTGGAATTTGAGTGCTTCTTGTTCTTTATGTAAATATAGTGTTAAATTATTTGTGTAACGACATTTACCGGAAATATTATGATGAGACCAGGGGAGCTACAGATTTGACAACGTCTCTGGTCGTAGTGACTTTGATTTGTTTGTTTAATGTTTTTACGTCATAGGAAGATTATTTCATGTACATGGTGGGACCTTCACGTACATGGTGACCTTTTCATTTACATGATGGCACCTTCACGTACATGGCGACACCTTGATGAACATGGTGCCACCTTCACGTACATGGTAGTATCTTCACGTACTTAGTAGAACCGTCACATACATGGTGGCACATTCTTTTGTTGCACCCTTCACGTACATGGTTGTATCTTCACGTACTTGGTAGCACCGTTACATACATGGTGGCACATTCATTGGTGGTATCTCCACGTATATAGTGGCACCTTCACGTACATGTTGACACCTTTCTGGTGCATGGCTTCGTAATTTTAACCCTTGTAGTTGGCCCACGCAAAGTAGCCAGGGATCTTCTTCGTGTCGACTTACACCTTGACATGCGGTCTCGGTTTCGACCTCGTTATCTAATGAAGGGTAGACGGGAGGGTTGACAACTCCCAATAGAAAATTTCGAGCTGGTATCGAATCCGCTAACATTGTGATACTACTGAATTAAGTCTAAGCTGCCTCGTCAAGAAAAATTTACGATGCACAATACAATGATTAAAACATTACACAGAAGTTTAAACTTGGCTATAAAGTTTCAAGTAAATAACAATCAAAACAGTATATATGGCAGAGCTTCGGACCCGTCAGATTTTGTAAAGGTGTTTATGTTAACAAATTAAAGGACAGAAGAAAGATGTTAATCAGGGATAAAAAAGTATGCTTAAGTCAGTGTTCCCATTTGGCAGGCTGGATCTTTCTATGGCAATACTCGGAGTTCGTCGACTTCCTATTTCATATATAACTTGGCTATAAAGTTTCAAGTAAACAACAATCAGAACAGTATGAATGGCAGAGCTTCGGACCCGTCAAATTTTATAAAGGTGTTTATTTTAACAAATTAAAGGACAGAAGAAAGATGTTAATCAGGGATAAAAAAAAAGTATGCTGAAGTCAATGTTCCCATTTGGCAAGCTGTATCTTTCTATGGCAATACTCGGGGTTCGTCGACTTCTATTTCATACGCACATCTTTTGATATGGTAAACTGGCAGGTCGGGGGTCAAGGCAATGTTGAATGCTATCCAGTGAGGTGTTTTGAAATTTATTTAATAGATTATATTTAAACGGGACAAACACATTATTCAGCCATATGACATACGCTCTATAGAAAAGCGATTTTGCAGAAAAGCTATCACACTATGTAAATACATGTAGTGCGTTTGCAACCTGTTATGAATGTGTGTATGTCGCATTTTACGGACAAAAGATTTGCGCAGAATAGGTAGCAGTGACCGGGATTAAGGTATTTTTTTGTTCTATAGCTTTGTGAATTAATTCTTTACACGTCATACCTCGTGGTTAATATGTAATGTTGAAACAGTAACAGTACAGTATATATGTTTTGACTCCCACATGTAAACAGCAAGATTGGTCCCACGAGAAAATGAAAGTTGTAATGATATATTTCTGACGGTAAGTGGATTGCTGTAGTAGTGATACAGTTGATGGAAATATAATGAAGGCGATATGGTGACGGTAAGTTTATATAAGTAGAGGGGGTAGGGCAAGAGGGAAGGGGGGAGGGAGGGAGAAAATGGACGTGAAGGGAACGGAGATGGAGGTGAGATATGTCATGGGATATGAGAATGGAATAGGATAATTTCAGAAGGGTGGAGAGTCGTAAATGCCCACCCCCTTACGTATTACGTAGAAACTCTAATCTTGACAAATTGTTCGAGGGAGGTATGTTATTACGTAGGTATGTGTGTTACGTGGTCTGGATAGAAATGGCAGATATTAGACCAGGATGCGTGGGAATGCTGATAACCTGTAAGTCAGTGGGCGGTATCATAGTAATGTGGAGTGTTGTCGGTGTGTTGATTCTATGGTGCCTCACTGATCATGACGGTAGAGTGATTAATAAGCGGCATGGTCGTGATTTAGTGTTGATAGTAATTGGAATGCTGGACTTCTTGGATGCATCATTGTTATTTGATGTAGATGCCTTGGTGTTGGTATTGTCTCTACAAAAGAGGTTACGTCGACCTTGAGGAATACCAGGTCATCTGTCTCCGTGTCTTGCTATAGTGGACGCTTTGTTGGTGTTGTCTCTACTTGCGAAGCACCTTCGACCTTGAGGAATACCAGGTCATCTGTCTCCGTGTCTCTCCGTAGTTGACGCTTTCTTGGTATTCTCTCTACTGGTGAAGTACCATCGATCCTATGGATACCTCATCCGTTTGTATCTCGCCAATTTGACCTAAATATATGGTTATTATTTGTCGTTGACGCTTTATTGGTATTTTCTCTACTGGCGAAGTACCACCAAACCTAAGGAATACCCCGTCGTCCGTTCGTGTCTTGCCAACTTGACTGGGATGTATCATTATTATTTGTCGTTGACGTTGTAGGTATTGCCTCTACTGGTAAAGTACATGTACCGCCGAACCTAAGGAATACCCCGTCGTTCGTTCGTGTCTCGCCTACTTGACCTGGACTTATCATTATTATTTGTCGTGATGCTTTGTTGGTATTCTCTCTTCTGGTGAATACCACCGACCTTCAGGTATAACCCGTCGTCCCTTCGTGTCTTGTTTTTCTCTTACATGTAGGAAGTAGTGAAAAGAAATTCTAAGAGGAAAATGAAACAAAATCGACTAGTTGAAATATCATCCATTGGCCTAACAATATTTTGTTGAAGTGAGAAATATCACCCATTGGCCTAATAATATTTTGTTGAAGTGACAAGTATACATTTAGATAAGATACATATACAACATTTAACGAAATAAACACAAGATTGTAAATGGATATATATATACATTTAAATAAAGCCTTGTTTAAATGACCAGAAGGGTAAAAAGATGTAAATTCTTTAGGTGGTGGTTACTCAAACCGCGTGTGATGTACCGGCAGAGCTAATGAATGTCCAGTGACTGGCATGTGAAGTTGGCACCTTGCGTGAACAGTAGGGCTGGAGAAATCCCTGTAGCTGGATATAACAAGAGTACATGTACTTTCTGTACAATTTGTGTACAGATAGTGTCTTGACTCGGCAGAAATTCTGAAAGTGGCTTTTAAAACAAACAAAGTCTACTTAAATAATGCAGTGAGATCTCAAAAAATCTCTTTCTTTACTGTTGAGTGAGTCTTTTTTTCCACAAAAAAGTTTTGTTTTTATAAAGTCTACTTGTAATTTTCTGTACTTTGCTTCTGCTTTCATACTCAGTTTTGAGTTTATATATTCGGTCTTTTCGTTATACAAACTTACTTTCCATTTGGGACGGTATCTGACGTAAAATAATTATGACGTCATCAGATTCTATGGAAACTGATCTAAAACTCAGGGAAATGACAGTCCACAAATGACTTTTTTGTAAAATACTGATGACGTCATAATTGTTTTGCATCTGTTACCGTGCCGAATGGGAAATAACTCTGTCTAACCTGAAGACTCAATACAGGCCTGTAGGAACCATGAATCAATTTTTTATCACCTTACGAAACAAACTTGATTTAAGGTTTGGCCCCTTTGAAGTGCTTCTTACGGCCCTATATAGATATATATTCAGATGTAATGATTTAATTCATTGTTTTTCCAGGCACTTTTGAGGATATTGATGGAAAGTAGATAACACAAAAGAACAGAAAGTTGATGCTCAGGGAACTATGGGTACACATTCCAATATGACAGGCACAAAATCCACTAACCTCATTTACCAAGACGTCAAGTTCAAAGATCAGTTACTTGTGAACCTGAACAAGTTACGTCAGCAGAAGGAGCTGTGTGATGCGACGGTGGTGGTCGAAGCTCATGAGTATCCTGTACATTTGGCGGTACTAGCTTCTGCTAGCCCGTATCTCTTCGATGTGTTCAAGAAATCCAAAGCAGAGAATGGCTACAAGCTACCCATCAATGACTCTCAGAGCTTTGAAGTCCTTCTTGATTTTGCCTATTCTGGAAGGTATTTGAGGCCAAAAAAAAAATGTTTGTTTCCTGTAAAATGACCTAAAAAGATAGGGTTGGTTGGTCGGTTTTTTTTTTTTTTTTTTTTTTTTTTAGAGGGGTCGGTCGGATTACAGGAAACAAAGATATTTTTTTTAAGTCTGACTTGAAAGATACATACGACAGCATGACTGTAAAATCCTGGTCTTACTAAGTTTCAATATACAGATTTGTTTTCTTCACCTGAGTGAACAAGTAAAAATCTCCTATGATCTATATAGCCTGTGCAGTTTATCCAGTGTGTGTATATCATATCATCCTGTGAATCCCCCAAGGCTTCAGAGGTATGAGCAGCCCAGTGTGTTTTTCACAACATATTCACTGTAGATTGGCTACATCACGTCAGTTACTTTGGTAGTTTACATTATCGTCACACATTCTCTTTACAGTAAGGAGCTGATAGAACGGTTCCTTCCATACGTGTCATTTTGCTTGTGTCCTGTGGCTGTGACACTCCTTATACATTGTGTCTAAGCAGTGTTGAAATTTAGTGTCATCTGTATGAGTGTCTGTATGTGGGTGTGGCCAGCCAAGCAGGGCATGCTTGTTTCTCCTAGACACCTGATGTCATCTCTGGCTTCCAGTGGTCACTGAATGCCCACACTGGTATCTTGTTGTTAATACCACAAAAGTATTGCTCAGTTACTTTAATATTTCACATGTCACTTATGTAAGTCAGAGGATACTAGCCTAATAAAGTGATCGCCAGGTCCAACTTTAACCGCTTCCATTACGTAGTTTCATTGTGATGTCACAGGTAAATCCATATTTGACAGGCCATTTCTTTATGACGTCATAATCAAAAAGTGTGCCAAAAGGTGCAATGTCAGGCATTTCACGATCAGTCAATTTAAGCCCTGATACCATTGAATTATTGTGTACATGTATGTCACCATGGACATACCCTATATTTTATTGAGTATAGAATGCTTTGAAAAATATGTCCAGTAATGTTATAAGTTTGATTCTGGTTGTAGATTGGAGGTGTCATCAGAGAAGGTCAGGGATGTTTACAGAGTAGCTAACCACCTCAGAATGACGGATGCAATGATGGCCTGCTCCGATTTCCTAGCAGCCAGCATTTCCTCTGACAACTGCCTAGGTTTGTGTCACCCTAACTCTTGGGTGCACTTGCTTACCCTTTGTCTTCCACCCTCAGATTATGGGGGTCATCTCCCATGATGCTGTTGGTCTAGCTGTTTAATGTTGTCCATGGAGTTTTGTGGTTACAAAGAGTTGTTGTCCTTTGATGTGTAGTACTGAAACAAAGTGGAGGGATTTCAAACAAAAGAAAGTCTTTAAATGGTAAGGACCAAACAAAATCTCAAATCCCAAAGTAAATATCTATCAAAAAGTTTTTTTCTTGGTAATGCACTTGTTAAGCAAAATTCATATTATTTGGTAAATTAATTTAGGATATATAGTAAATCATTATAGTTTTACAGATTTTTTATAAAAATGGTAAGTATGGAAATAGGATAGTCATATTAATAGAAAACTTACTTTCAAAAGTTTTATTTTTATGTTAAGTTACAGATATAAGTTCTTGTCTTTTCATTTTGTTATAATTAGTGAAAAAGCAAAGAAAAATAAAACATTGGAATCCCTCTTCCTTTTCATGAGTTGGTTAAACAACTAAGTTATAACCGTATGTCGGAGCTGGTCAGCAAAATGTTTGTACCTCGGTCACGTGATATATTGGATGGAAAATTCTTAAAGTTGAAATTGTTTTCTTTGCAGTAATATTGAAGGGAATTACTGCTTATTTCCTTGAACATGTAAACTATCTAAAAGCATTTTAAATCTGGAACTTGTCTTACATTGTTTGAATAAAACCTTAGAAATGATTTTTTTTTTGTTAGTTAAGAGTACAGTGTACCGGCATGATTACAATATTATCTTCAAAACTGTAACACAGATCACTGATCACTCTTGTTTGGGGTTGAGTTGTAGTAGATATTTTTTTAAGACTGCTGTTTTGTCTAAAATTTGAACAATTACTATAGGAGGGGTACATAACAATGGACAGTCATGTTGTGGAAATACTGAAAGTGTGTGGAAATCCTTCTGTAAAGGACAACATTGTAATTTGCTACCGGCTCTGATGTACGGTAAATTGGTTATACACTGATGTGACAAAGCCTCTTTTTTGCAGATTCACGTCTGTTCAAGACGGACGCATGGGGTATATGTAAGATTTACATGAAAAAAATAACTTACCAGATACATCATACTTATTCACCTTTTTGTGTTTTTCTGGGAAAGATATTTGTCAATATATTGATTAAAAGAAACTTCCTTAAGTCTTGAATAAATTGATATAACAATAAATCAATAAAAAAATATTTGTCTCAAGTAATGATAGCTTACATATTGAACACTATTTAAATGATAATATCTTCTTATTTATCTCAGTTGTAATGTAAGTATCTTTAAATATACAAGTTTCATTCTGAATATTGATAATGAAGTACTTCTTATTATTAAATGTATATATATATGTAAATATTGTTTCTTTATAATTTGATTGAAATGATGAATTTCTGTTTGAATCACTCTGAATCGAGATCAGCTGCATACTTTCATGCACTGATCAAACCTTGATTGTTATAATAGCCGCTTATTTTATTATTTAGGTATCCGACAGTTTGCAATAGACGCATTGTTAAGAGACACGGCTGATAAGTTTATCCAGAATAATATCGATGACATCATGCAGAATAAAAAATTCTTTGGACTCCCCCAGGTTCGCGTGGAAATTGTCGGTAAGCTATATTAAAACATTTATATGACATTTCAACAGATGTGATACTACTTGTCTCAAATACTCTGTATTTGGAGCTTGTATTTGCCGTGTTTCCTTTCAGCTTACCTTTCCTAGGTATCTTTTGTATACTCTGAGTATATTTTTCCAGGTAGTAAAAGTGCAAAGTATGATCTCCTTAATAGTGTGTGTCCTTTTTCATGGTATATTCAGTCTTTGAAATAAACTTTTTCCAATACAAGCCCAAAGATTAGGTTACAGACAAAATGAAGAAGCCTGAAACGATTTGCAGAAGCGGGGATTTTTTTTATTTACTTTTTACATCAAAAAAGAAACTACATAATATTTTAACAATTCAAGTTCTCTGTCAGTTTCTCTCTCAGTCATCTCCATGTCAGTATCTTAATATTTCAAAAAACGAATCTACAATAATTTCTAAATATTTACAGGTCCCACAGGCCTTAATTTTTTTACAGGCTTTGTTTTGAAGACCTTATATTTAGTTAATTACATGCCACTGAAGTCATGTTTCAGGGTTATTCTTTCTAGGGATAGTAAAGTTTAAAGCTATTGCCACTACATGCTACTAAAATGTCATTTTGTCAGATGTATGGTTTTTGATCCTGGGGGCCCGAAAAGGGGAGCAGTGTGTGTAATATAATATATACTGTTCTGTTATTTGTAGTGATTTTGATGAAACTTATGACAAGTGATTGTTAAAGAACTATGATGCAATAATCTAATAACGAAAACACTTTGTATCTTGTATTATAATGATAGTATATATTACTAATGACTTCAAAATAGAGAATTATAAGGAAGATGAAGTTTAAAAAACTGTAAATTATCATTTATTTTGAGATTTTTAATTTTGTGTCAGTTTTTTAGTAAAGGTCAATGTGAAAATAGAGTCTTATTAATCTGCCCTGACTTCATAATCAATATATATTTATATACATAAGATATATACTTTGTCATTCACTTTTGTATCAATGCTTATAATATTTTACAAAAACGTAAACCAGAAATCTGCATAGTTATAGAAAATGTCATGGTGTTTTGGTTACTCGTCAAGGTGCTGACCCTGACCTTGTAGAGTCTAGTAATGACCGACACATGTTTGACTTGGTGCTGAATTGGGCTAAAGGAAACCTTGATCCTGCCAAACCAAGACTAGAAGACCTTACTGAACAGGTATTCATTCATTCATTCATTCATTCATTTCATGATGAATTTCGTACTGATAATTGTCACATATAAAGGCTCTACTAATAAACTTGAAAAAAACCTTATATGCTGGAAGTCTCTGTACATCTTACCCAATATGTAAATAAGGGTAAGATCTTCTATCATAGCAAGTAGAAAGGCCTGCCAGTAGATTTAAGTAAGACCTAAGGGCTCTGTACTATAGTAACCTCTACCATACAGGAGAAATAACCCTGTTTGTCTTGGCTTAATGGTAAGAGCATCCTGCTCAGGATTGGAAGGGTTTGGTTCAAATTCCACAGGAGTTTTGTCATGGCATGTAAAAGATCTCTCACTGCTTTTGGTTGGTCTGTTAAGGTATAAATTTCTGTGCAAGGTATCGGGCAGATACCGTCACCTTATATTTTGGTACATGTATATGAAATAATTGTGGAATTATGTAAAACAGAAATTAATCTAGTTAAAGATATGCCAAATATTTGTTACTAAGTTTGAAAGATCTCAGTCCTGGTCGTAAAATTCCAAAGTTTTGTTCATGTTTTATCACAGATTAATGTTCTGAACCTGAACACGGACAGTAGCTTGACAGATTTTGCAAACATTAGCGACAAACAAATCAAAGCGGAAGACGGGTTGGTGCAAGATTATAAAAAAACCAAGAAGAAGGTAAGAACGTCTTAAATATGAATACGATTTAAGAATTATTATGAAATGAAGACTAAGTAACATATATGTAGCATTGGACTTTCAGACATTGTTATTAAAACTGGATTCAACTACAGGTCGGGTCATTGTGATAAAAGGTTAGTAGTATACGTTACTAGATAAGATTTATAGAATAACATTTACACAGTTCGTAGGTTTTGCCCAATTTTTGCTAAAATTGTTCCACTGTTTACAATACTGGAATTATATTAGAAGTGAAATAACATATAGGTTTGAATAATCCAACCCATGCTTCATTCATTTGCTGTGATCCATATTGTATATTCATGTTTTAGCATCATCCTCCAAAACCCAAAGAACACCAAAATCAGGTTGGGAATGTACGAAAATTTAGTCTGAGCCCAGAAGAACCAATATCTCCAAAAGAGTGGGCAATAGTGGCTTCATATCAACTGAAAGGTATCAACTTCTTCAAATGCACAATAACTTTGGTTAGAAAGTTATCCATTACCTTGATCCACATTAAATAATCTACTTCAAACAAAATTTTTATGCCCGAAGATCGATAGATCAAGGGGCATATTGTTTTTGTCCTGTCTGTTTGTTTGTTTGTCTGTCGTTAAATTTAACCTTAGCTATAACTTTTAACTGTGAGGGATAGAGACTTCATATTTGACATATTCAACGAATGAAGTTCTTTCAAATGACACCAAAGTTGATGACCTTTTGACCTTGACAATGCCCTTCACGCTAAAATTAACTTTTTGGACTTTGGTTACCGGGCGGGGGGAAGGAGCATTAGCGTTTCACAAAACCAGCTTTTTTATTATGATATGGCTGAAAATCCTGTAGGTATAAATGTATAGATAAATGACAGAAGAAGAGACTGTGAACCAATTGTGGTCAGTATAGATTTTATTACTGTCATTTTATCCAACTTTATTCATTTGCAAAGCACTGAAACTTCTATACAGAAGATCAAGTAGTCAAGACAGTTTTCTTGTTTGTTTTTAATGGCAGAATACCAAACTTGTTCATGTAATTCTGCCTGTACTGGCTCAGACATTTCAAAGTTAATTGATTTAAGGAAAGTTATGAAAGACTTCTCTCTCCAAAAAAAAAAGGGGGAAAGAAAAAAGTGTTTGCACAAATAAAGACATTTAGGGCATATAGTTATTGGTCTCTCTGTTTGATTTAAGGATATGTAATAAATGTGCAATCTAGATACTGTTACACTACAAAAAACTGATATTAGTAGTAAAAGTATAGATAATAGTAGAAGATATAAATAGTAGAATTTCACATTTGTAGAGATCTTTGATTCCCAGTGTACCACCTTTTTCATTTTGACACATTTTATTTAACTAGATAAATCATATGCTGCTTTGGCCTTGATGAACAACACCATGGTAACCATTTCAATCCATTATCGACTATCAACCAATGGGAATGCAAGCTCTGATGAACCAGACTCGCCTGATGTAGAAACCACGTCATCGCAATCCAAGTTCTTTGACAATGAAGCATCACTTACTCCTCTAGGTGTCATGAGTGACAGTAGATGTGCTTTTGGAGTAGAAGTTGTAGACGACAAAATTTTTGTGTGTGGTAAGTCAAGACAGCTAGGGGCATAGACCATTACATTTGTGTGAAAGTTACTTGGGCTAGTGATGTAGTAAAATGGGGTACTGGGAAATATGATCAGCAATGAGAACTGCTTTGCTGGTATCTCTTCTAAAGGGTAGTTCCTAATTATATGATACCATAACGTAAGGTCTAGACTGAAATTGAAATATGAACCTTTTAGATTTTGAAAATCATGATTTAACAGTAGAAAAGTCTCATTAGAAATAGTATTATAATGTAACCTTTTTACATACTTGTCTTTTATGAACTAGTAAAGGCTTGGTTTTATCATTTTAATGAGATAGAACTCAAAATATTTGTTTGAATTTTCTCGCTGCTAATTATCAATGTTAAGTTGGGTGTCTTGGGATATGCTTGCAGTTCTGACATTCAGGACTTTCAATCCTTTGATTTTAAACCTGACTATCTTATTTTCTTAGGTGGATATGACCGTTCTGAATGCTTGAAGTCGACAGAAATGTTTGATATCCATAGCAACAGATGGTTGAGTACAGCTGATATGAGTGTGTTACGGGCTCGGTTTTCTGTAGCGGCTGTTAATGGCCAAGTGTATGCCTTCGGTGGCTCCAATGGTTTTAACGAACAGAAAACATTAGAAGTTTATGATGCAGAACATAATGTTTGGAAGTCAAAAGGGGAGGTAGCCACAGCAAAAGTTTCGCAAGGTATACTAATTTTTGCCTCCTTTTCAGTTACAACTTATATATTTTACATAAGTTTTCCTTGTATGAAGACCTTTTGTTTTTGGAAAAACTTATTCTAGTTTTTACCCAAAGACCTTGACCTTTGGCTTTTCAAAATATGTCTGAATATTTGTTCCCATCCAGGGTCATTAGTGTTTGATTGACACATTTTGTTTTTTCCTTGTGGCTTTGCCCCTTAAAACTTAAAATTTTCATTTTTCATGATTTTTTTATGTTTTATTTGGATTTGTAGGTATCACAACCATGAATGATAAGATATACTGCATCGGAGGATGTGTCGGGCAGCAGAGTGTTAAGGACTGTCAGGTGTACGACACAAAATCTGATACCTGGAGCAACATTGCACCTCTTCAGACAGGTAGATTCAAGTATTCAGACTATAAACTTGTATATGTTTTTCTTTTCTCATTTCGGCAATGATTTTAATGAAACCTTACAGGAATGATCTACTCATGATATCCATGGAATACTGAAAAATGGTGATCCTAACAGTAAATGGCTAGTATGGTAGCCATTTTGTAAGTCTTTCAACTGAATTTTCTCCGTTGTTTTCAGTTTTTATTTGGATGAGACTTGACAAGAATGATTTTACTGCAGTAGTTAATGAATGCATTAAAAATAGTGGTGATTAAATTTAAAATTAGAATTGGACATAAAATCTGAGTCCTGAGCTCTTTGGCTCAGGTGAACTATTGTCATTTTGAAAATATCAAAGACTGGACACTCTCCATTAATTCTGGAGGGGAATAAACCTGATAAACTGGAATTCAGTATTTGAAAAGAGAATAGAGGTAGAAACAGCATTTATGTTCATATTTTAGAGGACTTGTCAAATTGCTAAATGTGGAAATTTCATTAGAATTTATTTCAGGGGTTAAAAATGTGGAAATGGTAATGTGTCAATAAAAAATCTATTAATATTGTTCTGTAGACCCCAAGGTGATAGAAAATGTCATGTGATGATTAACTTACCCTTTTGCACCCAGTAATGGTAAACTATTTCTTTTGTTGATGGCCTTAAAAGTTTGTGATGCTCATTACTGTCAATGAAATGTCATTGTGTTTCTGGTAAAGTAAATGAGGTATAGAGAGATAACTTTGTGAAGTGTCTGTCTGTCTCTGTCCGCTTTGTAGGGGTCACACTTTTGGAAAAATGAATAGCAGGTGACATACATGTAATACAGAATCAAAAGAAATTAATTTCGTAGTTTTGTTTGAAGTCTCTAGTCAACTCACATTAAAATAGGAATGTAGGCATACATCTTGGATGGTGTCATCAGATTTTACGTGAATATATATATGTGATATCTTTAAACATCATTTTAGATAGTATTTTGTTTATCTCTGCAGGCCGTTATCAAGCAGCTGTTTGTGCTTTCAACGGTTTATTGTATGCCATTGGTGGCACCGATGCCTGGACGTGTCTCAGTTCTGTAGAAATCTATGACCCTCGAACCAATACCTGGCAGTATGGACCAAAGCTGACTGTTGCAAGAAGAGGTGCAGGATGTGATGTTTTCAACGGTAGGAATGATTTTTTTTTTGTCACCTGCAAAACATACCAGCATTAAAAGGTCATATTGCCCGTCTGTACTGTACTGTACTTGTTCACTGAATCACTATATTCCAAGTAGGAAATGGTTTATCAATTTCAGTTTGCGAGGACTTTATTACTTAAAGTTGCCTCACCTTCCTTCCCCTGATTTGACTCTTGATGTATGTAAATTGCTTATTGCCAAAAATATTACTTGTAAAATGTAAAGTGTTTTACAGTATTAGGAATATAAGAATAAGCATTTAGACTACATGGTATACATCTATATATCTTTATTAATGCAGTCTTATCATTTGAATATAGAGCTTGCAAAACATCTGAGGGATCTTGGTGGAACATAGGTCCGTTGTCCCAACAATAGAATGCATAAATACTGAAAGTCACTTATATTTTCGGTGAATTTATTTTTGCAGTGATCTCATATTGGACATATTCAAGAAATGAATTTTGTGTGAAGCTATCTACATGTTGTATTTCAATGGTCAACTTAAGGGAGCGAGGAATTCATTTTTTTTTTGTGTTGCAGTGGTCAAATTAAGGGTGAGAGGACTTCAGTTAAGGGAGAGAGGACTTCCTATGTGTTCTTCTGAACCGAGGACTCTCAGAGTCGTACTTGCAAAATAATGCAAAAGTGAAAAAAGGGATTTTATAGTTATAAAAAGCTGTAGTTAAGGAGATATGTAGAGTTTACAAGGCATATTTTGAAGCCACTTAACGGTAGTAAGAACGCTCCTGACATGAATTTTAAAAAAAGGGGGAGGGGTCCACTGTGTTTCACACAGTTTTCTTTCATCTTAGTTTGGTTCTGGTTGTCAACAATCTTAGAGTGACGTAAAGCAATAACAAAACAAAAATAAACCTAATGTATACATAATTATTTAAGTAAGAAATTAATCTGATTAGGTTTTTTTTGTTGAATGGAGGTATACCTTGCAAAACAGGATGGAAAACTGCATCATTGCGTATAGCACTTGTATAAGATTTCTGTCTTTTTTCGTGGTATTCCTTTATCAAAAAAAAAAAAAAATAATAAATTAGATTCACTCCTTATCATTTAATTCCTATCAGACTTGTTTTACATTCTCAAAAATTGGCAGGTTATGTCTGCATTATTTCTCAACATCTCTAAACTTCTTTTAAGCCAGTGTGGCCTAGTGGATAAGGTGCTTGGCTCACGATCGTGAGGTTCAGGGTTCGACTCCCGCCCGAGGTAGGCATGGCGCGTAAAAGATTTCTCACTGCTTCAGGTGGGTCCTTTGCAAAGGTCTAAATTTGTGTGCAATGCATCAGGCAGATGCCGTCAACATATACGTGAAATAATTGTTAAGTGACGTAAAACAATAATCAATCAATCAATCAATCTAAACCTCTGTCGTGGTGATGTCAGTATTGACGTCACAGTTAGGAAAACATGGGAAATTACGGCCTCAGAGAAAAAATTTGGTGGATGAGATATATCCCTAATTTAAAACAACAATTAATCAATCAATCAATCTAAACTTCTGTCGCGGTGATGTCAATATTGACGTCACAGTTACGAAAACGTGGGAAATTACGTCCTCAGAGAAAAAATTTGGTGGATGAGATATATCCCTAATTTTGAAGCCAATTAAAATGTGTGGTACATGTAGAATTAAATTAGTAGCGTCCAGGAAATTATTATCTTTTTCATGCATATTTCTGTTTTGATTATTATTTCCAGGGACAATTTACCTAGCGGGTGGTAGTGATGGGCAGCAGTCCCTGAAGACTATAGAGATCTTGGACCTGGAAAAAGGATGGACCCTCGGTCCAAGTATGAGCATACCGCGAGCCAATGTGGGTGTGGTGTGTTGTGGTAACAGGTTGTTTGCAGTGGGCGGCTTTACGGGGAAGAAGTTCCTGGACACCATTGAGTATTTGCCATGCAAGAGCAATGCCTCATGGTGCTGTTATCTCCCCGTTGAAGACTCTGTCATTGCAAATAAAGTGGCAAAAAGAAACTCTTCAAGTGGTTGTGATGAATCAAACATTGACCAATCAAATGAAAGCATATCTGCAGCAACAAATGATCATTGAGTTTATCAGAATTTCACAACAGCATAATTGTATTGTCAGAGGGTGTTTATTTTTCAGAGTACATTTTGAGAAGTATTTACAGATGCATCTCTAGACATATGTTTGTAAAACAGTCTAGATCTTAGTAGGTATTGATTGATCTTTGTAAGATGACAGTAATGTGATGCAAAACTTATGAAATACTGATTAAGACATTGTCATGCTCTATGCATAACCAGTCTGTTTATTCCATGACACAATCAATTATACATATATTATACAAGTTTACATTTATTGCCCTTTGTTGAGGGAGATATGAAGATTTGTTCAACTGAGAAAAATCATGTTTCCTGAGGACAAAATCAGTACTTTTTTATTGTAAATTGCATACAAATATACAAAATTGTAATGGCACATTGTATATTTACCAAGTCAAAACTGAATAAGAAATTACTTTTTATAAATTTGTCTCAAATTGTGTCCAGTCAATCTCTCTTCCACTCTCCATGTAAATGCCTACAGATATACAGATGTCATGTGGTATCATAAAATTCCAGTTGTCAGTTCATTTTTATTCCAATAATATATTATGTGTGTTTCTGATTTGTATATATAAATTGTCTAATTTACAACCTGAGGTAATGGTGTATCTACCCACTATGTTGTGATATAGACGACAGTATTATAGAACTGTTTGTCTGGGTGCTTTTCCACTACAAAATTTAATTTTGATCTCATGTATTTGGCATGAAGATTTTTTCTCCGAGTTATAAACATATATTTGTTTTCGACTCATCTGAGCCAGAATTAAGTATTTCAGATCACCCTTGGTTCAACATAATTGTATGAACAATGTATGTATGGCCATCTGGTTGTTAAAATTTTCACACTTTCATCTCAGAGACTTTCATTTGAGTTTTGTGGAGTCTGTTATACATGATCCATGAAGGAAGAAAATACAGTTCTTTTCAATTATTGATTATTGTCCTTGAAAAGGGAGTAGAAAGGCTAAAGATAAGAAGACAAATATTGAAAAATCTTTTCAAAAATACCAACCACAATTATTCCAAATATTGTATCCAGCATTCTTATGATATTTAATATATAATATTTATTTCTATATGTGAGAATAGTTGGTGCTTAGAAAAGTGTGTTTACCCATGAGCCATTTATTTGTTCCCTCTATATTCACAGTGCGTGTACAATGCATATTCTAAGGGTATTGATAATCGTTCTAGAATTGTTCATTTATATTTTCATGGATTTATGTCCGTGTAGTCAGTTTTGAAGTAGGAGTGTTATTTTAGAAAATATTTATCAGAGTGCTGTGTTGCTCAGATATTTACCTCTCTAGCATGTGACCTAGTTTAAACCTGTTTCTTAGTCTTTGGGGCTTTTGTAAATGAAAATTGTAGCGTAAGTTAGGATGTGTGCAAAAATGTAATTTTACGTTTGATGGATAAAGAAAAATAGTCAATGGTATTCTGAATACAGAATGTAGAAAATAAATGTGTGCAGGATCATAGGAAAATAATAGTAACTTTGTGCAAAGGAACACTTTTTAAAACAGGGAAGGAACGAGGAAAAGTATGAAATATATTACAAAAAAAAAAGAGGGAAAAAGAAGTTTCAGGGTAGGGAATAACAGAGATATGTGTGATATAAGAGCTGGAAAATATATATATTTAAGGAGTTTGTGTAGGATGTATATGAAAGTGAGTTGGGGAAAGAGGGGGGAGGGTTTAAAAAGCATGTATTAAGATAAGAGGAAGCGGTGGTAGAAAAGCATATTCATTGTGTGTTCAGAATCTGGGAAGTGTGTTAAAGGTTTTGTTGGAGGTATTTTGAAGCACGATCAGTGTTTTGTGGTACATGTATTACAAGGATGTATCAAGATGATAACCAAATTTTGTGATATTCCACATTCTATTTTATATTTGTACCCAAAATGTATTATCAACAAAAAGTGGTGAAGATGTTTTGTCATTTTCATATTTTTGTTATCAATAAAATATCTAATGTTCAAGGACAACATACTTGTGTGTTATATTGACTAGTTGAGAGTATGCAGTGCGAATGAGTCCTTTAGTTAAACAGAGTTATCTCCCATTTGAGATGGTATTTGACATAAAACATTTATGACATCATAAGTTTCCTATGAAAACATCATTTGTGGACATCATTTCACTGAGTTTTAGATAGGTTTCCATAGAATTTGATGATGCCATAATTGGGAAGTAACTGTGTAACGAAGATGGAATACAAAGCTGTGGGTTTTGGGTTTTCTAAGGGGGTTTATCTACTCCTGCCTCCCTACCTGTCATTCAGATGAGACAGTAAAATGTATAAACCAAGGCCTTGTATCATGATATATCTTAGCACAACATAGATTCCTCTTTTTTTCAGGTGTATCTGTTGTGCAGGTACAAATTATGAAACAAAGCACTAGACAAAAGCTGCCACCATTTCAGTGCAAAAACCTTGTCCACATTGCATTAGCATTGCGGCTTAGGCCCCGCAATTGGGTTTTTGGTCTGTGTGAAAAAAAAATGGTTGTTACTTGATAACTGGAAGAGATTTTGCTTTTATATATCACATGTATTCCTTCTTGCTGACATCAACAGTGTAGACTTTTACTGACCTTTGACTTACTTTTCAACTTCAACATTAGCTGCCGTTCGGAGGCATAGGTGTTTCACAAACACATTTTGTATATCATTAAGTTGTATGTCATTTGAACCAACACGACTTGTATCGATGTATTTAACGACTGTTTGGGTACTGACTTCTTGATATCGCTGCATTATGTAAATTGTCTGAATATGGTGGTTAACTGAGCTCTGAATTCTCATAACTTTTTAATTCTAGTAATAAAATTTGGTCTTTTTGTAATACAGAGTTACCTACCTTTTAAGTAGGTATCTGACAGAGTAATTGTGACGTAAACATACCTGCCAACTGTTCCGATTTTGGCGGAATTTTTCCGATTTTTACATGCTAATTCCGCATTCCGGATTTAGACTTGTCTGTTCCGCTTTCTGTCATTATTGCGCACTTTAGATTCTGGTTACCAATCTCCAAAGCAGAGTTACGGTCCTTGCACTCCCTTTAATCCAAAGCAGAGTAACGGTCCTTGCACTCCCTTTAATCTCTGCCAACTACTGAAAGTAGTCCCTTGTCAGAAGGCAGAAAATATAGAATGTTTTGCGGGTTTGGGGGAAAAATGTCATCGTATTCAAGTTATCTGGGCAAAACTTAGACAATGAGGTGCAAATGATAGTGTTATTGACAAACTGTCTTGCATAAGTTCGCGGATTTGTACGCAGAGAAAATATAGTGCGATATAAATTCGGGGTTTATTTCTTGTAGAGGCCCGATTAAAACTCAATGTAACATGGTAAATGTTTTAAATTTAAGTAATAAAGCCACTGAAGACCAAGTCATATCGTCTAGAGACAAAACTCTGATTTTCAAGAATCTTGTAAAACCTGAGACGTTGGCAGAGGTGTGTGTGGATTGTAAAGGAAGAACAACTCTGCTTTGGAGATTGCAGGGCTACCTGTTTTTTCGACACACTCTTGTAAACGCTTAACGATATGTTTTAAACGACACATGTTTAAAATGCCGATCTGACCAAGAACGAACGTGACAAAAACGACAACAAACATTGCGAGTTCAGTACAGAAACAGAAACAAAATTCAGCGACCAGGACCGACAAAGGACAAAAAACAATACTGACATCTACGACGAGGCGTCGCCTAAAAAGAAAAAGAATGTGTACAGGAAACAGAACTTCAGAAACGAATACGTTTCCCGTTTTAACGGGGTCGTTGCCCAAAGTGGAAGAGGGCCCACGTTTGCTTTCTGTACGGTGTGCACATGTGATTTTACTATCTCCTATAGGGGGATCACAGACATTACCAGACATATTGGGACTCAAAAGCACAAACCACTTTGGTTTCTGAACAACAGAATGAGAAAATGTCGACGTTTTTCTCAAAGACATAGAAAACTTTTTGTACTTTCTTCGTCTTGTGGCATCAGTGTTTCATAAACATAAACATAAAGTTTTCACTTTTTTGTTATTTCCAGGAAGGAGACTTATGTTTGTTATCAAAAGTGTTGAAAAAGTTGTATAATCTCATTCTTTTGTCTGTAGAATTTGTTGAAAACTGTCAGTCTGTGAGGTCATTTTATTGTCAACAATTGAAATATTTTCTTAGCGGCAGGGGCGTTGCGCCCCCTGACCCTCACTGTTCCTCTTAACCATCTTCTAGGGTTGGCAGGTATGCGTAAACCAAATCTATAGAAACCGAATTAAAACTACGGCAAATTGAGGGACAAAAATGACGTTTCCATAGCCTAGAAATTATTCGACGTCATAATAGCTGGATCATAACTGGGTCAAAGGATATGCCATTTAGTTTGTCTACATTGGTTTCCTCAACTGACTGACCGTCGACATCGCACTTTTTGGCACACTTTGTCATTGTGACCTCATACAAGAATGGCCCGTCAAACGTGAATTTAACTGTGACGTCACAGTGAAGCTACGTAATGGGCGTGGTTAAAGCTGGGTCTGGCGATCCCGCAATTATCAGAATGGATGCTGTAGACCCTTTTACCGTTACTGCGGGACCAACAGTTTGGTTGGTAAATGATAACGTTTTCCCGTAAAATTTTTGACGTCATAAAAAAAAAATGACTTAATGCTGGAGGCACCTACCGGATGTTTTTTTTTTTATTTCTGTGATTTTTTAAACAAAACGTTGACAACAAGGACGAACCAAGTTAAGTTTTTAAGACCTAACACTGCCAGATTAAGTATATAAGCCCTAACACCGCCAGGTCGAGTATATAAAACCTAACACCGGCAAGTCAAACATACAAGACCTAACACCGCCCGTCAAGTATTAACCTATACCAGGTCACGTATAAAAGATGCACTTCAGTTTCTTTGCACCTGTAGGTAGGCCAATCATAAGTCCATAAAATGAAAACTTGTCAACTTTTAATTATTCAATTCCAATGTAAATTACAGCAGAATAATTTGACGTCATTTAAGGCTGTGTTATCGCCATTTGGTTTCCAAGTTTCATATCTAATTTGCAAACCGCATATTTCTGTGCTTAAAGAGCATTGGTTACTCCAAATTCCCCATTTGCCAGTAAACCCTTCCAGTTCACGATTTACTTTGAGTGTTGTGGCGTTCACAGAACCTTCATCTCTACACTTAAATTTTATCGAGTTGACCGCTGTGTCATCTCCTGAGCCCTACAAAATTTATATCCACATACAGAATCATACTCTGAATATTTATTTTCAACACGGAAAGAGAGAATTTAATCAATACACAGAACAAAACACGCCTCAGAACAAATCAACAATCCCCCTGCTCCTTAAAAAGCAAACAAATAAATAAACAAAAAAAAAACCCCCCAAAAACAAAAACAAAATCAAACTACCTGGTTGTCTTCAACTCTCAACTGAAATGCTGCAAGACGTCTGTGGCCACTACAACGTCTCGAGTCCAGCCATTCCCCAAACATTCTGCTGTTCGCTCGTCCATCCACAACCGTATCGTCAGAGCATATTAAGGCTATATTGTTCATTGCCGTGTCATCAGCAGCATCTCCTCGTGGTGCTTCTGTCTGGTAAATATATATACATATATACATATATATATATATATATATATATATATATATATATATATATATATATATATATATATATATATATATATATATATATATATATAGAATGAGAGAGAGAGAGGGAGAGGGAGTTTGATTTAAAGCGAAACTCTATATAACTAAGTACAGAGTAGTTGATATATGTCATAATGATAAAAATCAGCTAGATGAAATCATTTATTGACAACATTTTTGGTTATGTACTCTGTAGACAACTACATAGATTAAAAGTATTATAGCTTTGAAATGTTTATTTCATTACATATGCATTAAAGATATAACGTAATTCATAAGAGTATTATCAATGAAATGTGTTTGATTTAAATCCACATTTGAAGAGTAAGAATATGCCATACTAAATGAAATCGTTGTAAATTAATTTACATTGCAAATGCATTACGTGTTGCAAAATTATACTAATAGTTTTACTTAATGATTAAGTATTAGAAAAGATTGAACTGAATATCTGTAAAGGAAACCGCAAACTTGAGTTTTATCTATACACTGTCACCACAATTTCTCTCTCAGATATGACATATTTAGTGTTCGTTTATATATGGTAATTAATTCATTGAAAATAGATTTAAACTATCTCGATGAAAACATATATACATAATGTATCAGGAGCGAGGCACATGTGAGAGATCTGCTCTAAGTAGATCATATCATGATTGTTTACAACAGATCAAATTTTGACAGTTTTAAACATCCAGAATCGCGGATTGGGGGAGGGGGGGGGGGGGGCTCAATGGTTTTGGTCCGTTTTCCTGTCTTTGGCAAAACTGTTAACGTTGGTCAAAACATGGGAACAGTCAGAAATCAAGATTTGATGTTTTACATGACTTGTGTATTCCGTGTGATAATATCTTTTTCTTCACAACGGGGGATTTAACCTGATGGCCTTGACTGTGTCCTTTGACCTTCTTTTCTAAATATTGGTAATAACCTCCAATAAATTGGAGATAGAGTTTTTAAAATTTTATATATGTATCCCTTGCGACATCATTTTGTTAAAACCCACAATCTTTTTTTAAATGAGTCCTTGATTTTGACATTTCACTTTGATAGCACGTGTCAAAATTCAGTGTCTCATATGATTGACAGGATTTCCTTATTTGTATTTCTTGTTCTTCTGTCTGTGGTAGAACAGTATCACGCTATTAATCCAGACCTTTTACTTATTGTGATTACAAGTTATACTAGGTCGTATAATCATATTGCATCACGGCGGAAATGACCGGTCAGCAGGGGATGCTTACTACTCCTGATCACCCCCGCCTGTTTTTTAGGGATCCGTGACTGTATATCCTGTTTCATATTTTTTTTTGTTATAAATTTTCGGTATCTCAACATTTGACTTGTACGTATATAATATTAACAAAAATATTACACTTTTAACCTAAATAAATAGCTTAAACATTTGTTGAAATAATATAAATGAAATTATTTCCGTATTTACTATAAAAAAAACCCCATGATTATATAAACCTTTCGTGCAGAATCCAAAATTTTAATATTCAACTTAAATATACCTGCATCTTGTAACCGACTGCATATGTTCCACCAGGACAGAATACCCTTTGACCCCAGCTTCCCCATTCACCTCCGTTTTTAACTACCAGCGAATTTGAGTATGGGCGAGCACGAACTGAAGAAGAAAACCTTCAATGTTAGTCTTTAAAAAATCCATGGCATAAAAAGAATATTCACTTTCTGAACAATTGATGCATACTTGTACTCCATATTTTGGTCCAATGTTGACAGCAATGGCCAGATAAAGCATTCTTATAACTGAATGGCATGATTATAAAATCAATCCCTCACCCCAATCACGGCCTTTATCAAAATATATTGAAGGACATCGAGATGAAATCACATGACAAATATGAATGAATGAGTCTGTTAAAGCACAACAACACCACTATATATAGTAAATACAAGATACTTCTGTTTTATATTACTTGAACTGACATAGCTCAGTGAGTAGCGTGCTAGCCCTGCGACCAAAAAGTTCCAGATTGAGTTCCGCTTGTCTTGTCTGTCGAATGAGAAAGTTGAAAACGAGAAATATTCCCGTAAAATTCCATACAGGGCCTATAGAATAAGCACGATGCATAGGTCAAATCTGGCACATAGATTATCTCGCCTTCCTTCGGGTTGTTCCAATGAACAGGTCCACATCTCTGTGCAGTACCTCAGGCAGATGTCGGCACACTTTTGTAAGCAAAAAGATCTTTTTACGACGGTACAAGTAAATGGCGAGGTGCTCCAAGTGGCGTTGGCACAATAAGAGAAATCCTAGCAGAAACAAAATATTTTACTTCTAAACTGGGCAGATTCAATTCAAGATAATGCACGTTAACGTATTCAGGCCATGAACCTACATTAAAGACCTACTGTAATCTACATTTACCTGTCTTACACATCATTCTGTTGCTTTCTACTTTCTGTTTATACAAAATCAACCTGTATTCAGAGGCCACCCGTCATGGACGACCACTTTGGTGGCCGCTCAAAACAGGTTTGACCGTACCTTCAAGTAGAACTCCAATACACAGGAGTACAATATAAACGATTCCCATGGCTGATGTTAACTAATGTTAACCGACTTCAGAATGAATTCTGTCGTGTTGATCATGTACATATAAAGAACTACTATGGATGCACTTATAACATGTTACTGAGAACAACGTGGTTATATACACACACTAAACAGATAAAGTAACAGTTGGTAGTATTCCTCGTGCACGGCTAAGCGAACTTATAAACGAAATGTTTGTTTCTCGGTTGCAGCATTGTCGATTTGCCTCGTATTTTTGTAAACAAGGTATTGAAAAGGAAACATTTTTTGTGCAATAAAAGGTTTGTATTTAAAACCCGCGTGTAAATGCAGGATTAATATTACTGATGAAGTAAAGAAAGGAGGGCAAAATCAAATGGCCACTTGTCAGTTTTTGAAGGCTTACAGCAAAACACATTTTGGAATGGCACTTGTTAAATAGAACAATATATCTTTTTCAAACATGGGATATTCCTAATCCAAACAAAATAAGAGGAAAATAATGTAAAATACCAATATACCAAAATAGAGAAGTTAAAGCAACATACAAAAGTAACTGGTGTCACATGACAATTACAATAACAACAATGTACCACAGCTATCATTCAAGGACCCTGAAATTCAGAGGTGAGACCAGATGCCCGGGAGGAGTGAGCGTCTCCTGAATGGCTAGCCACACCCGTCATGAATGCCCTTACATACAGAACAAACAAATATAACTTAGCACTGCATATATAAATGAATGTGAACCAATACTTTGTAAAAAGTGTCACTAAAATTAAAATGGGGAAATCCCTGGCCCTAGACTGATTGATTGATTGATTGATTTTTGTTTAACGTCAGACCACGAATATTTCACGTATATGGTGACAGCATCTGCCTGATGCGGGGCATACAAATTTTGACCTTTGAAACGGACCCATCCGAAGCAGTGAGGGATCTTTAACGTGCTATGCATACCACGACACGGGGCTTCGGTTTTTACTGTCTAATCCGAAAGACAGGACACCGACTAAAGCGGGACTCGAACCCCGGCCTCCCGATCAAGAGGCTAGCGCGGTACCACTAGACCACGCCGGCTTCTCTGACCCTAGAAGAACCATTCTGCTCAAACTTACGTACAATGAGAGGTGAGATCAAGTGGCATGGAGGAGTAAACATCTCCTGTTTGAATACCGTTGTCAGTTTTACCAAACTATTTAAGTGTACAAACCGAAGTTAAATTAAGTTTTCATGATTTTGATCGAATGTTGGATCTGATTTATGCGGATGGGTGGTATAGTCTTGGTATGTTTACGCCATAACTACCTCCGTGTTTTATACAAGCATTCTGAGAGTATAACTAAACAATACAAGTCTCCCGACTGTCCCATCAAATCTATAACTGTAACTCCTCATGGGGAAGCTTGCTACAATGTTTCAACTTGATTTCTGTAAGCATTTCCAAGAAAAGTGCAGAAAACTGATTTTGAACTAAGGGCAATAACTGTGGATCAACCGTGACGAAAGTCGAACTTGATCTGTGACTCCCTATGGGGAAGCTAGCAAGTTTCAGCTTGATTTGGTGTACCAGCGTGACAAACGTACAATCAGAATGACAGAATGACAGACGGACAGATAGTCCACTCCGGTTTCACTGGTGGGGGCTAATAAAAATATACATATATGTTTTTCTAATTTTTGACCGTTCTACATTAATTTTACTGCCATGACGACTCCATATATACCACATATTAAATGTGTTTCCTTGTAACTTGGCTTCTTTCACACTAAGAATTACGAATTTTCGGCCTCTTGGCTTTTATCAAGAGATCAAAAGTATATGGATAGTGAGCCATGTAAAATCATTCATCATGCCATGTATGTTTCGGCATTACACTGCAATCATGATGCTGACATTAGCCGGTCAATTTCTTATAAATTTTGAGTATACCAAGCGGTGGTCCAAAAAGAAACATCTATTATACATGGCAAAAAAGGAAATATGGGGCAATCACGACACCTGAAAGAACCAGAGGCGGGAACAAGTGTCACGGGGAGTAAGCATCCCCTGCTGACTGATCACATCCACCGTGATTCCACAGAATTATATACGAGCTAGTGTAAGTCGTAGGCACATTAAATGGCAACAGTATAACCTTAGCCACATACAATATATATATAATACATAATTCTAATTAATTATTTCAGCATTCCTGTTTTCTTTATACCGGTAAATAAGAAAATATTACATTTAAGCTAATTTATATCTATCATTTCATTTTATCATATTTAAAACAATTCTTGTAAAGTTAATATGAAATCGTAGTACGGTGTCTGTATGGGAATTTCTTTATGAATATCAAAATGATATGTAATTATCCAGTTTTCTTCCTATGACAATCCATTCCATAAGTAGTATTTCTTAAGTAATAGCTGGAGAGCAGCATAGATCAAGATTGTTGGGGAAGTTTTGTTTAATGTTGTTTTGTTTGTTTATTTAATTTTATTTATTTTATTTATTTCTTTATTTATTTATTTGGTTTTCTGGGGGGTTGTTTTGTTTTGTTTTTTGTTTGTTTTGTTCTGTATTTTTTTTAATTTTAGTTTTTGTTTTTGTTTTTGTTGTGTGTATGTGTGTGTCTCGGTGGGGTTTCTTTTTTCTTATCTTTTTACTAAAATAAAGGGAGAAATTGATATGATCTCGTTATCCATCTTTATTCAGCGACTTAAGGTTGACGAAAATATCTATGATAGCTAAAGTTTCTCTAGCTTAAACATTACATTCTTACATAGGTAAGCGTTACAACATGGCAATATGAGCAGACCGTCATCCACTACACCATATTAGACACGACAACCATTGTTTTCAGTCTATAGTAAATGTGCATTTCAGGAAGTCTACAGCTTACATTGTTTATACATCAATACACAATTACTTTACGGGGTAGTACCGCACACAATAGGAATAATACATCATGTATAGCAAATGAAATTCAAAATGATACAAAATATCTGATGCGCCTAGAGGAAAATTTAGCATAAAAGAATTCCTCCAATTGTGACTGACAAAGCATTCTCAACTCATGATGTCATTTTGTACGTGGGTTTTGGTTACCATTATTTATATTATAAGAATACACTGATATCCATCATAATACTCTTGATATTTTGTGAAGAAGAAAGGCCTTTGCATTGAGAGGAAAAAAGTTTTCTTCTGCAGCAATGACGTCCATACTAAAACTGTCATCAGTCTCTTTAGAGTTTAACATGTCTCTTGATAAAATCCAGTATGGAAACGACTTTTTTTCATTCTTAAATTTTTTTCTTTCGAATTTGTACCGAAGGGGTGCTGTCCGTCTGTTCATTTTTCACATCAAAGTTTACTTTTATTTGAACCACTTGATAGATTCGACAAAATTTAAAAGGAACGATCGAAGTGAAAACGTTTTTAATCTTTCGCGAGATCAGTCGAAAGATGGATCCAGAGCGGAATGGCATAGTCCCCATATGGTACCCTAATTTGACACATCTTGTTCCCTATATCGGCTGCATAGATCGACAAGCCAAATATATCAAGCAAGCTATTTTCAGCACCTCTGCATTGACACAGAATATATGTACTTTAAATACATGACTATAAGCAACGGTATGTTGTTACTCCCTTACCAAGATGTAAGTGTCGTGGAGGAACTGAGAAAGCATAACAAATGGAAAATATATACGGTATTTACTGTTTTATATGTACAAAATACGTGCGTCCAATCATTATAGGAGATATACATGGTAATAGCTGGGGTATGGCAAACATGTGAGTTTTACACATGTAGAAATGTAAATTACAATTAACCATAATTCTCAAACACCGAATATGACACCAATACTTGTAATAATAATAATAATAGTAATAATAATAATAATAATAATAATAATAATAATAATAATAATAATAATAATAATAATAATAAAAATAATAGTAATAATAAAAATAATAAAAATAATAATAATAATAACAATAATAAAAATAAAAATAATAATAATAATAACAACAACAACAACAATAATAATAATAATAATAATAATAATAATAATAATAATAATAATAATAATAATAATAATAATAACAACAACAACAACAATTATAATAACCTGATTCAATTATTTCTACTGCACTTAAGTTATGGGTGTATCTATCAAGCAAGAGAAGCTTTCTCTCCCGGGACACCTAATCTCACTACCCCCCTTTTTTTTTGGAGGGGGAGGTATTTGATTTTCCAGCTTTGGGGAGGATATTGTATGCTTTTCTAATTTCATGATTGTTTGGATTTCTTTGTTTATTATATCTTTATCTTACTGTGATACAATATTCTAATAATTTGAATAAACGTCAAACTTAATAAGAAGTACATTGGTGTAAATTGATGGGATATCTCAAAGTACACTATGAAACCAATAACGTAGTCGTACTTTAACAGTGTCGCATTCAATAACTCATTCGTACATGTACATACATATCTGCATCCACTGCATACTCATGTAGACACTTTTTCATAGATATACAAATATACATAGATGAGGATATAAGGTGTGAGCTATACATGTACATATATGACAGCTGTTATGACATCGGTAATTCATTCAGCTAACGGAATTTGTATTAAATGTACACGCAATGATGATGAATACCATTCTATACTTATATGTCCTATGTATACTAATATGAGATCAGTACTCATCATACATTAATGTTTAAATTATTGCAAATTGGCTGAGTATTTGATTAATGTCACGAATTTGAAAAATAGAAATTAATTTTGTCTTACCTCTATATCTAGATCTTTGAACTGTACTGCTATATAATTGTAATTAAGCACTTTGTGTGTGTAGTGCTACTGGCTGTATATATACATTATCTATAATTGTATGCTTATTTCTTATACTTTTACTACTTACTCTGTGTATATACTTATTTATTTATATTATGTTTGTTATATGTTATCCTGATGAGTCGTATGACTAAAAAGCAATCAATCAAAAGATGGTTTTCAATGGGTCAGAATCTTTTGGAATCATCCTGCGTTGTCAGCCATCTTGTGTGTCAAACCATGGTTTTTCCCTTCATATTCCTAGTTTTAAAACAGCTCATCTGAAACAGGCTCTAGTAATTTCACATTAAAAATAATGTCACAGTATTTAAAAATAAATGATGTGAACGAATTTGAAAGGAAATCAGAAAGTTAACTTTTTGAAACCGTCTTGAAAACTTTGGTTGACTTATGCATGAAAATACAGCGTGACACACAAGATGGCTACCAACGGGAGGTAACTCCCATCAATTCTGGTCTATAGCAAACTATCTATACGTATTTACCATAAAATAATGATATATGCCCAAAATCTAGAAAATAATGATATTTTTACTTAAAACGACGTTTTCATAAATGAATCTACAACACTAGCGAGCGACTTTAAATCAGCCATTGCAATACATGTACGTGGAATCATGATATTTTCGAGGGTATGGTAGTTTGAATTTTGCATTGATGATAAATTATATATCAATCTTGTGGTTCGTTCTGTTCTTATTACTTGGCGCTAAATTGTAATATCACCATTTTTTCAGAAATTTTGCAAATTCCAAGGGGATACGGACGTTATCAAATGTTCATAAAGTATTCTCTATGAATATTTGAATTTTTCTGCGTAAATTTGAAGTCAAGTATTGTTTGGTTATCATCTTCATTGAACCGGTGACAATAGACGGAAATCATTGCCGGTATAAGCAATGGCCCCGTCTAATTAAAATGGTGAAATTCATTGTAAAGCAATGACCCCGTCTAACAATGAGTTTTGGGGAGATTAATTAAAAGCTATAATCATATATATCATTAATTTATGTCAGTTATATTTCTTCAGTGGCGGATCCAGGATTTCTGAAAAGGGGAGCCAAACTACTCTGCCATTTTGGTGCCAAATCTGGATTTTTACTTGAAATATGTGGCGAAAAGGGGGTGCCCTTCTAAATCCGCCACTGTTCTTTAAATAGAGGCTTGTGGATAATATAAATTTTAAATTAACCAACAATGAGCATGCGGTGACTGTGGGCCGGTGGAATAGACCGTTTGACGTACATACAGGCGCGGATCCAGCCGGGGGGACACGTGCCCCCGTGCCCCCCCCCCCGGCAGTGCCCGTCGAAGGTGGCACCATAGTCTATTTTAGGGCCTATTTTACTGCATTTCTGTCTTAAATTTCCAAAATTTCGCTGGCTCGCTTCGCTCGCCAGTTATTCTCTCATATTTCTTTAAATCTGCAGTTGAAAAAAAAAATCGTTGACTCACTTCACTCACGATCAATTTCATGATAAATCTCCCCTGATTTCCGTTTATGATCCATAATATCTTCCAGAGGGAAGCAAAATATATGTGCAATCCAAATTAATATCCAGAGCACAAATCATCCGCCACTTTGCCTCAGGCGAGTAAAATCGTATAGTTACTTGTACTTCGTGTAGCAAATGTTACAAATGTTTGAAACTACGCGCTGTACAAGATGGATTTTACTTATCCATAAAATTTAACTCTAATACGTCTTATACATCGTGTAGCTTCAGTACAATTTTTTGAAACGCTTGTACTGAAGCTGCGCGATTTACAAGATGGATTTCACTTATAGCCATTTCTAGAATAGTTTATTTTCACAACGTATTTTGTATCTCCAAAAGTCTCAAATACAGGAGCTTCTGTGAAGGAGGACTTTGCACCTTGTTTCCTCCTACCAAGGATCTATCCTGTATCCACCGGGGACCTATAGGCAGTCCCTAGACCCTGCGCCGAGTTTTATGCCTCCTCCAACTGAAAATCTGGATCACAAAAAAGAGCACCAAATTGCACTATTTTGTCTCATTTTTGCAAAATTTTCTCGGGGGGGGGGGGGGGCGAACCCCCACCTATGGGAAGGGCGGACCCCTCCCATATCCTCCCCATTCGGCCCTTCGGGCCTCAATTGTGAGGTGCCCCCCCCCCCCTCCCCTAGGCACATGAAGTTCTGGATTCGTCCCTGACATAGGTTGTCGTCGTGACTGACGTGACTACAGAAGGCAGTAGAAAAGGTCAACCAATTGTCAGTTATTTTTTTCTTTATATCTGATAAGTAAGTAAGTGGCATTTCAGAAACCCAGGCAAATATATGACATATCCATAAATATGAACGAATCAATTCGGTGCGAACAGGAAGAGAAGTAGTTACGACTGCAACGGAAGAGCTATTTGGGACAAAATAGCTCTTCCGTTGCAGTCGTAACTAGAAGAGAAGCGAAACGATCCTCTGTCTGACAGGCGGAAAATTCAACGAGACGAAACGTCTTCTGACTCTGTATCTGATAATGATGTCGAGGGTTGAGAAGAAAAGAAAGACTTCAAAGAGAAATCCAAAGTACCGTAGCAGACCACAATCATCGTCAAGTTCAAGTGCAGATGATCACAATTATTTTTACGATGTTAGTGTTCCAAATACTGCATCTAACTGGAAAATACAACACCTGGAATCCTTGGGAATTTTTTACAATGATCGTCCGTCAACGATCGCAGAAATTCTTGCCGTTCTAAGAAAAGAGGTTTTGTGTGTATATATGAATGAGTTACCAGAGATTAATCAGAAATTAATAGAACTAACAAAGCAGGTCCTTACTTTTTCTTTCAACTTGATTGATCGAGATTGTGATACGCGCCCTAGTGTGATGAGATGGAAGGAAGAAATGGAGGCCATGTTTACGGATTTTGAGTGAATTTGAGAGCAGAAACTATGATTTTCTGCAAGACACAATGAATAAAAGGTATAACAGATATAAATCCTGGTTCTGTGGGAGATGTCATTCAATCAATACTAAAAATAATATTGTTTATTATCATGATCTACAACACTTGTAAATACAGTACAGTTCGAGTGGAATTTTGAATGCCCACTGTCCACAGTGGGCAGTCCACCTGAAATTTCTGTGGGCATTAGGAGTGGACATTTACTAATTTCTATTGAAACGGTCGGCTCATACCTTCACCACCACAGTGTTTTACATTCTGAAATATGGCTTCCATGGTAACCATTTAAAAAAAAATGTTTAGCGTGTACTGCAATCATTAGGTGTGAAGTGATTTTAATGGGTATCGAAAGGAATGGCAGTGCTTCAAGTATGTCCTAAAATCCTAATTTTTTTTACATTTAGCTAAAATCCTAAAAAGTTAAAATCCTTTCAGTGGAGGGTATGGGAAAATTCTAAAATTGTCCTAGATTTTAGACCAAAATCCTAATTTTTTGTTAATGACTGTAATCGATAAGCTCAAATTTTGTCAGAGATAGTGATATTTTTAAAGGCACTATACAAATGTTATTTTTAAATTCTATAATTGAATTGATATAAAGCTCTTCTCAGTTTCCATTTCCAGAGCTCTCACCCCCTTTATCATATCTGTTGATGGCCTGCATTATGGGAGCAACCATGAGGGTGCTACAGTAAGATGACAATGTTTCCTAATGCAAGACTCAGCAGATTCGAAGACTGGGATGAAAGCTGTCTGTAAGCAAATAATTATTTTCTGCTTTTAGGTGAGTAAAAGATCCTAAAAAAATCTTAGTTTTTTTTCAAAATGTCCTTAAAGCATCCTAAAAAAGCTTAAAATTGTCCTTAGTTTTGTCCTAAATTTTTTTGGAAAAGGTGCTTGAAGCACTGGAATAGTCTAGGTTGTGAAATATTCAAAAACAGCTAGTGATACCTGTCATCTTGTATTAAGTAATAAAAATAAGGGAGGTTGTAATTAAAAATAAGGGAGGTTGTAATTAATAATTTTGTTGCATACAGATATCTACAATGTATTTTACGGGTTCGACTGCCGCCCGGGGCACACCGGTGTTCTGTCTTTCGGATGAAACAGTAAAAACCGAAGTCCCGTGTCACGGTAGGCGTGGCACGTAAAAGATCCCTCACTGCTTCGGGTGGGTCCGTTGCAAAGGTCTAAATTTGTATGCAATGCATCAGGCAGATGCCGTCACCATATACGTGAAATAATCGTGGAGTGACGTAAAACAATAATCAAACATACAAACAAACAATGTATTTTAAAAAAATTTCCTGGTTCTTACGTAGATAAAACAGCAGCGAGCTATATTCATTGACTATAAAGACAACTTCCATATAGGACATATACCAGACAGCATTGTTGGCGAGCATGGAATAGAACTCTTATTGGAGAGGAAGACATCATGTTTTAGACCGGTAATTTCTGGTCTTATTTGTATTGGAACAATGGTAATTTTATGTTTGTTTATTAAGCATATGTACGATATACTGTTGTGTCTGTTTTCATTTTTTTACCTAGTTGATTTATACTTTATATTATTGTTTATTATACCCCTCTTGAAAGAAGAAGAGGCATATTGTTTTGTTGTTAAGGATAGGTGGATTTGTTGGTCAGTCCATTTACAGTTTCTGCTCATTATCTCTGTAACCAATAAAGATATTTATACAGATAAATCTCAGAGATATCTAGGTCAAGTTAATAATAAGTTATCATTAGGATAACTGTCTTATTTTGATTTTGTTTTGTGTCAGTTAATACTGATGTCTAAATTAAATGAAGACAAGTGACATATCTGTTATTGTTAATCATTACACACTTTTAAATGGAAAAATTTTGATTGTGGGTGATTATGAGGAGCAGATGACCTCTAATGTGGTTATGCGAGTTATGCGCACTTTACAAATATAACCGAGGGGGGGGGGGGCATATGCTACGTTGGCGTTGCTCATGCTCAGTATATTTCTGAAGCAGACGGAGATACGTGGAATGAACATAGTTAAACAGGTTCCAAAATTAGTGGGAGCCAGCTAGCTATGTGTAGATGTCATTTACTTTTGTAGTTTCTTGAGCTGTTCTGATTGACTGTTATAACTGTGGTCACCTGTCACCATTATTAACGTAGGTGACCATGGCTTTACCTCACTTCGTGTCACAACAAATCAAAAATTAATTAATGGCTACCAATACACACATGAACGAACCAGACTTGTTTTGTCGTAACTAGATACGGTATCATATCATATGGCACTTTATTGCATTTAGGTCTTCATGGTCAGATGCTGTCTCACTTTTATTATTTTGATAGGGATTGTCCTTTGTTAAAATTCTGTACTAACTTATTGTAGATTGTTGCCAGTGGTTAGACAAGAGCTAAAGCTATCTTTAAAGGTGCAGTTCTGTATAAAAATGTCTTAATGTAAAAAAAAGCCATAAGGAACTCTTAATTCACCATTTTTGTTATTTTTGGCCTTTCATTTTTATCCTATATATAATTTTCATTTTGAATACACTCCTGTGACCTAAAATATTCCTTTTAAACTTACATGAAACCATCACTGATGACATAATATTAAACACAGGTTTTACTTACAGTGAAAATTGCTGACTTTGCTATCAGAATTTGCCTATCTTCAACATTAAATCCATTTTATTTTGTGGTCTAGGGAAACTTCTTAGGTAAATTCATATACGTTAGCTATGACAAAACAAAAGTATATGGCAACTACGTTCATTTTATTTAAATTTTTTAGAATAGTAAATTTTTGGTGATGAGAAGTGAGGGTAACGCACATTAAATCAACAAAACAGCTTTAGATACTGTAAATTCGTATTTCCATTTTTAACATGTTCTAAAGGGATGAAAGTTCTTGAAAACGTATTGTGCAGTTGAATACTTGACATCAATTTGGGACCAGAGAATTTGTCTTAATTTAGGCAGAAAGATTTTGTATCTGAGCAGCAGAACTGGTTTGAAAAAGAAGGAATGATAGATTCTATCTGAAATATTCCTTAAAACGACAAGTTTTTGTTCTTTGTAGGTGATATTTACAGTACTTGAGGTCACTTTGGCAAAATGCAGAAACCTGCAGGATGTCGACACCGATGATGAAGACCAGAACACGAAGGATGAAGACAAGAAATCAGTAATTCTGTACAGCAGACCCTATGATTTCATGGATAATTCTGACCGTAACGATATTTTGGAGATCTGTTTTTGGCTAGGATATATACAGCATGATATAAAATCGGCTAGTACTGAACGAAAGAATTGAATGTTTGGCTGGCGTAGACTCACTTAATGTAAATACATAAGAAGATACGCCACATACACTTGGACTATTTAGTGTAGAGAACGAGTTTTAATTGAGACAGTAGACATTGGTATGAAAGAAAAAACCTCATTACTTTTGGTGGGTCCATTATATAGTTTACTATCTATTAAGCACCAGACCAGGCAGGTGGCACCACCATATAAGGGAAATAATCCTGTAGTAGCATTAAACCATATTTAGTCTTTCATTTAGTGTAGATTTTTCAAAAAATCCATTGTTAATTTTGAAGACTAGTCTGCATTATACTATTTGAAAATTACTACAATTTAATGTTTAGTTTTATATTAAGCTTTTAAGTCACACAATATTTCTTGTAAATAAAGTATTAACATTTGAGATTCAAGAGAAGCAAAGATAGGTTTTTCATACATGTAGTAAAATAAGTGATATATCACATTTGGTTGTACTTTATGAGTGTTTCATTTGCTGCATTTAGATTTCAAAAAATGCAAAATGCTCTTTGGATTGGGAGGACAACAAAAAATTACTTTTTCGTGAAATTTTTTTTGAGAGATGACATATATATGGAATTTTTTGCTCTGTGAAGAGTAAGAGGGAAATTTTAAAAATAATATTATATCATTTCAACAATGAACCAAATTTTGAAGCAATTTTTCATATTTCTGTATTTTTTCATGTTTCTGTTACATTTCTATAGATTTCATAAATTCATATAACATACAATACATGAGTAAGTAACAAGAAACACTTGATATACTACATGCTTCTTGTAACTTATCTATTTCATACCTCCCTTTCGGAGGGCTTCTTGTCATTTCTTAGTATAATACATTTTGTACATGTTTTCGCATTTTCACTTCATTTTGATTGATGTATATCACCATTTCTTTGTTATAAGAGCGTTTGGTCCAAAATTTAGTGCAGCTATATTATAATAATAAAATAATTGTAAAAAAGATATATCTTTATCACATGATTTTCATTGCACAAAACCCGTGGTTCGGTGTATACAAAAGATGATGTTTGTCTCAGTGAGATGATGCCACAGATGTGATTTTTCATTCTAATGGAAGAAGAAGAAGAATATATTAAGGAAATAAATTGCAAAGATTTCGAAATGAAAGCACGATGTGTTTGTGAAACACTATGCCCCCAGTGGCAACAAAGTCAGAAGAAGTTATTTTTAGCATGAAGGTTTTTGCCAAGGTCAGAAGGTGATCGACCTTGGTGTCCTTTGAAAGGACTTCATTACATGAGGACGCATGTGAAATCTGAAGTGTCTACGGTATTCCTCATGGTCAAAAGTTATGGCCAAGGTTTGAAGTTGACGACAGACAAACAAACAGACAGACAGGACAAAAACAATATGCCTCCCGATCTGTTGATCCGAGGACATAATTACTTGAGATTCTCAGGTTCTACTGCATAAGGTGTCTCAGGATGTACACCAAGGAAATTGACGACAGCATAAAATCTAATGGTTTTTAATTTATAAAGAACATATTGCAGATTGATATGTATAGAATACCGTAACCAATTGTGAAATATTTGGTCACATCTCAAGGCTCATGATCATACTAGAGTCATGTGACTGTTTTGAAAAGTATTACGGTTCATTATACTCATAAATCAAATTACAACTACATGGACATAAAAAGTGGAAAGTACATGTACACTGGATCAATGGATCTATTCTTCCAATTCCTCATCAATTTTGCATGATCTCTGAAAACCTTGAGCATCATCAAGATATTTCTTTCATTGTTTCGAAATGTTCCTTGCAGTCTCAGACTGTATGTCCTTTATCAAGTGCGTCCGACATCTAGGTGCGAGGTTTTGGACACATTGGACAGGTGGAATAACCAGCAGTTGGATATGCGGTCTCGCGGCTGTTCAAATTGTTCTCGCCCTGTTCTGTCTGGTTTCCACTGCCGGTGTGATGCCACTAAACAAAACGAACGACATGCGTAATGTAGATGAACTTCTATATAAATTTATGCATATGATATTACAGAAAAACTGAAAAAAAAGGTGTGAACAAAACGAAATGTTCAGTAGCTAACGGAAATGTATGTATTCAGAGCATGAAAGAAGAGAATTATTTAGTATCAATGGATATGAAATTTGACTCAAACTCAATGGAGCTTTTTAACGTCAGATTATTAGATGTAAATTAACTAAAACCATATGCGCAACTATCTGGAAACCCGAGGGTTATACATATATATAGATTTTTTGTCAACAAAAATAGAATTAGCATTAATAACTTGAAGACATTGATGTTTCACTTAACTCTTGCATCCCATTAGGTTGTGTGCGAACACAACCACAGAGAGATAAATTCAGATTTGTAGTATTATATTTTAGAGCGCATAAATAAATGTATATCCTTAACCTCCCCACGGAATCTATATTATTAGTACCATTTACATCCGTGTTAGTACCATTTACATCCGTGTTAGTACCATTTGCACGTACATGTGGAAAAAATTAGTCCATGTGCGGATCCAGGTGTGGGGGTACCAACCCAACCCAAGATTCGGCAAAAATGACTTTTTGGGGGAAATTTTGGTAAAAATTTACAATCTAAGACAGGTAAATCCTTTCTAGAATGGAAAAAGGTATAGGGTGGAGCCTAGTTACAAAGCTTCTGGATCAGCACCTGTTCAGAATTCGGTTGCAAAACGAATAGTTTTTGAAAGCGCAATGGATATTCGGTATGATGCAATGTTACGTACTTTATACTTACTTTTTGCCTCCATATCTTCATAAATATAATGGCGTAGATTGCCTGGATGGCAAAGGTTTTCAGCATTGACTGAAATGGAAATATTATAAATTAGCAATGAAATTTTTCGGCATGGAGTATTTAACTCACAGCATGTGTAGATTTGAAATATTAAATTATCGGCTCAATAAATTTGAAATACAAATGATGCATTAACAATTGAGAAGCCAAATATTATAGCGGGAATGGTAAATGCACAATTTGGGACTCGAACTCGAGATCTTCTTACTGTAAAACTATGTTGCAAAGTGAATTACCAAAGTTGAAATAAGGGCAGGTTGTCCAGTATTGGCACCTTGGGCTTCCAAGTCAGTTTGTTAGCTTCCTGTTGTCGGATTGCATTTTTCTGCGGAGAATTCTTGCCTTCTAAATCAATTTCTGTCTTTCGGGTGAAACCGTTTATACAGGAGGCCCTGTGTCGCGTTATTCGTTAGCACGATTTTGCTTAGGTTAAATGTCGAGGACCCTGCACCAAGAAGACGGCGCCACCATATAAGTGAAAAAAAATAGAGTGGCGCGAATCAAGTTTTAAAAACCGTGCAGTCCACTGCAAAAAAGTGAAACTGAATTTAATGTACTATATTTATCAATGGGTATTCTAGGATAAAGTATTATAGGTTTAACGTACCAAGAACAATGATGTCATGGTGGGACAGATGGTATGATGGGAGATCAAGCCGAAATCTATCAGCATTTTTTCCACTGTTGTTGTCGCTGGTTCCTCGCTATTTATAGAAAATAAATTAAAATTTGATAAATGGTTGAAGTAATACGTACTATGTACATGTAAGTAAGTAAATAGAAAAGACAAACTTCGCCAGTAAACTTTTAATATATGTTAAATGGAAATATACATCAAAAATACTTACAAAGAAGGATCTCTAACACCACTTTGAATTTCCGCGTGCAGATAACAAAATAAACAATAAATTATTACAAACAATACACTTACCATGTACAGAAGTTGTATACCGGAGATAGGGTTATGGTAAATACTAAGAGAACAAGTAAGATCTCAATTCTGTAAGCCATTTTCACTGACGCCTTCGTGCAAAAACACTCTGATGTTCTGGCGTTGACGACAAGCATTCTATGACGTCATAGCTACGTTAGCCTATTTTGGCTTCGGGACATCTATACTATTCTTTCTTTTTCATGCAGGGACAAGTAGAAGACGAGAAGTCCCGAATGTGTTACGTGTGCCACCAAATTTCAGTACCGAGACATTATTATTTGTCGTAAAGTGTTATTCACACATTTTTTGTTTGGAAAAGGGTGTGGGTGGTGTTGTTTGTTTGTATTTTGGTTTTATTTGTTTGTTTTGATCTTTTTATTCTTTTTTGGGGGTTGGGGGGTAATGAAGGTTATCGGTCCGAACCCGCTGGAGAGGAAAAAAAGCTTTCATTTTACATCAAAACAACTTTTAAAATGTTTTGCAGCACTCAGAAAGTCATTAGATAAATAAAATTAATTTTGATTTAGGTCAGTTCTCTCACGCTGAAGTAAAGTTATTCCTACTTTTACTTTATCTTTTTCAAATATTTTATATCATTGTCTATTCAATGTATAGAATATAGTTCAGTCTTTTGTTCATTGTCAAAAATGCAATAAGCAAGAGAATATGTATATCTGCGAATTTCTTAAAGCACTCACTTGTTTGTAATTGAGCAAAATTTTTTCCAAGGCGAACAATACAGGCCTACTTGGACCTCTTGCTGTTTTGTGCTTAGGATGGAAGTGGGGATGATATCTTTTCGAAATTACTTATACGTTGTAAGTGAGAAACTTTTTTAATTGCCTGTATTTCAGGAATTGGGTCCTTGAAGCGAGGAATGATAAGAAATCTAAACTTCTATTTTAAAACTCATTTGAATAACATCCAATAGTAAACAGAATTGACATAAGTTTTGCCTGGAAATGTATTTCAAATTCAAAATGAATCGAATGAATCAATAAACCCTTTATTCCAGACAGGTTGGAATCGTAAGTGAATGATTTTTTTCTTGGGGGGGAGGGGGTTGTTTGTTCTTTATTTTATTGGGGGGTGTTTTTGTTTTTTAATCTTTGTTTTTTAATTTTTTTTTTTTTTTTTGGTTTTGTTTTGGTTTTTTTTCTATTACTGAAGTTGAAGACTGGAAGACTCCCAAATGTTCCCAATACCTCCAGGAGTAATTAATAAGGTCAGGTAAACGATGGTGACATATTTTGTCATGTTTTAAAAGATCCATCTGGGGCATTACTCATAATGGCACCACGAACATTTCATACAACCAAGTTTCATCAAAGTACATGCAATAACCGAGTAATTTTTCATAATCTCATATTGCCCGAGTGGATTTCTGCATTGTAGAACAAAGGGTCGAAGTCCGATCCTTGGCTTGACCTTAGCTTTATATTATTTTCGAGTGTAAAACTTTTGGCGGGATTTCTAAGACGACATCCATAATAAGAAAATCATATAACAATACAACAATAACAACTACCAGCTAAATGTACTGCAAATGGACTTGTTTTGAGGGTCTGTTCTGTCTTGTTTTAATTCACGTTTGGTAATTTTTATATATACGACGAGATTCAAAACACTCAACTAAATATTTCATATCTACTCTCCCAATGATTTTCCTCCCTTCTCATCTTCCGATCCTTGGCTGGACCTTAATAGAGTGCAGAACTTTCGGTGTGATTTTTAATACAATCCTAAATGCAGCTGCAAAATTTCATAATGATACAAACTACATATTTTTCGTGCAAAGTATATTGTAGATTTTATGCTCTCCGAAAACTTTCGAGGAAGCATATAGTCGATGTCGTGTCTGTCCGTCCGTCCGTCTCGTCCGAACCTATATCTCCTCAACCGTTCACCAGAATTTGATAATACTTCACGGAAAGGACACTATGATCATTTCTGAAAAGTCAAGTGACTCAGAAAATTGAATTATTTGAAATACTTTTTAAAAGCTTATATTTCAGTGAATATTCTCTTGGCAATGGTCATACTTCACACAAATGGTAAGTGCATGCGACTCGGAATATAGGCTTTAAGACAAAGATTACTCCAGTCATTTCTGAAAAGTTACTCAGTAAAAACTGCCTATCTGGTAGTTCTGACCGACCATTTTCTAGACCGTTCATCAAATCTATGAACAGGGCTGCAATAGTAAATATTTCTCTCCTCAGTTATTTCTTATTTTAAACACAAATAATTTTTTTAATGTCCAATAAAATCTTCCTATGGAAAGTATGTGCAAATCCAGTAAATAAAATGAACTCCTATTCTCATATCATCATGATGCCAAGATGGATATCACATAGCGCTTGTACGATTTATGTTATTTTTTTTTCTTGAAAAAGGCCACGTGGCTGAAAATTTAAGAAGAAGACTTAATTCTGTTTATTGGACATACAATTAACATGCATTTAACTCAAATGTTTTGTTTTTGTTTTGCTTTTTACCTTTTTGTTCCTATACATTTATATATTATTCTTCCTATCTTTCTTTCATCGGTCATTTAAGTTTTGATTTTGCTCTTCAAATATTCATATATGATGAAAATTCCAGTCCATAAGCATCAGTGAAGAAACGTAAGTTTTCGAATGTGCGTCTGGTGCACCGAATTATAACGTATTTATGTTTACATATGTATTATAATCACTAAGCCGGTGTCACTGCTGGTGGACTGGTAGTTCCCGAGGGCATCATAATTTGTATGAGTCGAGGTTTTCAGTGCTTTTGAACCAACGTGAAATATATACTTAAAATTTTCAGTCATGAATTTTTGTAAATCACTTTAAAACTAAGATGTATCTCCCTCATATATATAGCTCTGTCCATAGATTGATTCGTTTGCTCACTTTCTCGACCACTTGTGGTTTTAACTCTGCTCTTCAAATATTTTTTTTATTATTATTAGAATTACAATCATCCGGCCTTGAGCGTCACTTAGGGGACATAAGTTGTCGAAATGCGTATCTGTTGCACAAAATCATAACGTATACATGTTATAATATCATGCCGACCAGAGTTAGTTTTACATGAGTGATGTCTTACTATTTGTGAATAAGAACGTATACAGAAATTTACTCACATAACTTTATTCATGAGTAGCATAACCATACAGAGATGATCGATACAATAACAATAAATGTTCTATTTAGTAACATTTAGTGACGACACCATGCTAGCTACAGAAAACCCAGAAAGCGGTTATGTCACATAAATAAATAAATATTTAAATTGTATCTAAATTTCATTGAAATTCGCTTAGATGGACACTTCAGCATCAAAATCGTCAGCTGCATAAAGTTCCTCAGCTTTCACGCTGATCATTGGTAGTTCTTCTTCTTCCCCCTCGACTACGGCAACGTAGTTATGTATTGGAGCATTGCTAAGGATATGGAGCTCATTATTTCGAAATACTTCTTGCAATTTCAAAAGTTCTTTCTCCTCCGGACTCAGTTCACGCTTCTAGAATGATAAACGACACAGTCTTTACATACATGATGATAGTCGATGGTGGTGGTAATGATGATGATGACAATGATGATGATGATGATGGTGATGATGATGATGATGATGATGATGATGATGATGATGATGATGATGATGATGATGATGATGATGATGGTAGTGGTAGTGATGATGTCTTTAATGATGATGATGATATTATATACATTTTCTGAAACTTTTATATTTTAAAAGTTTTTATTTAAAAAAAACCCCCATAAATGGTATGTAACTCTTACTTTTTGCTTCCATAGCCTCGTGAATATTATGATATAGATCAGTTGGATGGTTAAAGTTTTCAACATCTCCTGTAATAGAACACTTCGTATTTACAAAATGTATGTATAGCTAAAACTGGATTGTAGCGGAAGTGACACTGAGCTTAATTTGGGGGGTTCTCAAAATCAGTGTAGTTCTATAAACAATGGGGCAAATAGAGAAGCGGAATAAAGATATGGTTTTAATCAGATTGAGATACAACATTACAGCATACAAGAAAAGTATAAAAAAAATATTGTAAAACACATATTTCGTATGACAAAATAAATAAATTTCGAGGCATAATTTTCAGAAAATTTCAGAAACCTAGGTCTGTTAATATTCGAATGATGGGAAGCCAAGTGCTTAATTTTGAGTCAAGTATTACTCACGAATTTACGAGAATATTGAGTCTTTAAAATAGCGAACAAAAAGTTCTTCACAGACTGAAACTTACGCACAACAAAACAGTAAAATTTGATGAGCGGGTTCTTGATCAACCTGTGTTGTACTGATACTTTAGAAACTAACCAGTCCTATTCAATAACCCAAATAACCACAGTATAGAACAATTGAATGCAATGTCTACTACACCAGACTACCCAATGACCCAAGCCAATTAATATTCTGAAAATGAAATTATATGAACATACCAAGAACAATGATGTCATGGTGGGACAGCTGTTGTGAGGGTAGATCAAGCCGATATCTATGAATATGGTCTCTACAATTGTTGCTTGTGGTTCCTCGCTAAATCGAAAGGAAGAATAGAAAAATAAATGAATGAAGAAATGGAAGAAAAAGTAATTAAATAGATAGATGGACAGACATACAATCGGACACATAGATAGATAGATAGATAGATAGATAGATAGACAGACAGACAGATAGATAGATAGCATCACTCATATACTTCACAGTTTACCTCGCATTTATGTTGACAACTGGTACATGAGATAATATTTTCTTCGTGATAAATAATAAGGACAAAATTATTATAATAAACCATTAACTTACCATGTATAGAAAATGTATACAGGAGACAAGGTTGTAGCAAAGAGCAAGAGAGCCAGAAAGAATTTAATTCTGAAGATCTTTTTCTCCGATGCCATCGTGCAAAAACACTCCAATATTTTGGCGTTGACGACAAACGTTATGTGACGTCATAGTCATAAAAGAGATTTCTGCAATCGGAATAACCTCGCTTTTTTATACCTTTTTTACGTGGACGGTATACGAAATTACGAATGAGACAGATCGCAATCGTTGGACTTTTTCGAAAGATTAAACTTTTGTATTTAGAAGATGAATGTAACTTTCAATTCATTTAGATAGTGACTCCACAAATTCAAATTACAATGTATATACCAATCTCTACCATTTGTCAGTTCAACAAGTATTTCTATTTTTGACCAAGAGTCAGTTGTTCAAAAAACTTCAACCAGTGGTTAAACTAACCAGTCTCTGTGGTTAATTTTGACAGATAAAAATAAATAAACAAATAAATGAAAAATAGATAAATAAGTAGAAAATATATAAATAAAAAAATAAATAAATAATACAATTTGTGAAATTGATTCTCTGATTACGTATACTAATTTTTTTTAAAGAATATAATAAACATTAGTTGATTTTTATGGAATATTAAGGATTCCGAATACCATTATTGTTTCTACTTATAATTCCGTAAAGTGCCGATGAGTACTGTACCTTTATTTTTCAGCTTCCAGTGACAAAATGTCAGAGATCTATTGCCATAACCCCTGGTATTGGCGTCTAGAAAATAGTAATTTTAATAAGCCTTAATTTGTTGTACCTTCGTCTTACGAGCATGCAGTACGAGATAGAGCTTTGATTTTTCACGTGTACTCCTTGCGATATGATCTTTTTACTGGGTACCAAAAGTTTTGAAATTATAATCTTGAGTTTTGACCTGCTTTTCTATGGCTTTAACACGGTTCATACATAGAACATCAAAGTACAATTTAGGGCCTTTTGGGGTCTTTTCAGAGCCACACATGACTTTTTAAGGCTGTTAGTGGAATCACACAAAATAAGCTTAAGCACACATACATTATGTTTTAATGATACATATAATATGTGTGTGCGCGCGTGCGTACGTATGTAGTCACAATTAATGCACAATAAATATCCGTCAATTTTTCTGCATACTTGCTATCTGGGAAGATAGTCTTAAAAAGTTCACCTAGTCTTATTAGACTTACTGGAGTTACGGGTCACAACTTTATGTAGAATAAATTCTGATATCAAAACTTCATTTTGTGCACGAAGTCTCCAATGCTTCCTAGACCTATACGCATGGGTGTAAGGGGACGACTATTTGATTCTGAGGGGCGGGGGTGACATTTTTATAAATAAATATTCTGACCCTGAAAATGCTGGAAATAAAAAGAAATCTGGCTATGACTGAAATGAAAATGAATATTCTGGCTACTACCATGTACGTATACCAGATCAATCAAATATAAAGCTGCATGTTCTATATGAAATATGTTGATTTTTTTCGACTCGCTTCGCTCACCAGATTGCTCCTTATACTATAATGTATGGTAGTTTAACTGTATAACTCAAATTTTAGCGGAATTCATAGCATTGGACATGTCGTGCTATTCAATATAGTCAACAAAACTTAACAAAATGGTTGCTTTTAAAAAATATATATATTTGCATGTCAATTTTGAGGGACAGATGCTCTACCATCTACTTTCTGAGAGATTTTCTCTTCAGATTCTTGTTTGAAGTACTTAGTGTTATTCGCGTCCCCTTACTAGTATCTTTTCCCAACTTCCCCTCGTGTTGTCCGCCTCTCATTTATATGCCAGACACATCGATATTTTAACTTTAAAACGAGTGGCCAAAAGGGGTCTTAACTGAATTCGTCTCATCTCTCATCTCAGCACATATACAAAGTTTATGTTTAAATTAAATCATGTGCATTTCAAAATTTATATTGGCCATATTTGTTGACAGTGTTCATTCAGATCAGTGCAACAGGACATTCGTCAAATCATTTCAACACATTTACTCAATTGTAAAATAAACACAAATATTACTTTAAAATGAGAACAAAAGTAAAACCAACAAAAATATGTATCTTCACTTAACATACATGGTAACAAAAGTAAAAAAGAGTCCCAAATGGACCTGTATTGTTCACCTTAGACATAGAAAACATTGCACAATGATGATATTGAACAATGATTGTAGATGGCCAAAAGTTATTTATTACTTTTAAAACTTGTAAAATTGTACATGATGAACGTCTTTGTTTAATATCAACCAAGCTTTTTCAAATCTAGAAGTAGTGAAGACAGAGTTAAAAATGTGAAAAATCAATATATATCAAAAATATCTATGAAATACTATTTCGCATTAAAATAACAAACTTCAGTGTATCAAGTCAAAAACGAATAAAATATTATCATTCGGACAGAAAGCCAAACCAGCAACACTTCCTTCTATAGTGATAAATAGAAATTCTCCCCCTGGACTCCAGAGACTGAGAGAGACTATACACTTTACTATAGAAACTAGTAGTATCAAGACGTATGCCATTAAAGTAGTATTTGCACATTATTTGCTGAGCTTACCTTATATTACAAATGTAGAATGTGTTTTGTTAACAAAATATGATTATAGAAAGGATGTGTGTTAATATAGTACTACAAAGCAACTCCAACAAGACGAGTATTTACAGGCGACAAAAAAGTCAAGAAAATAAATAATCTGTCCCAGGATATCAAAGAAATAAATAAACTATCCTTCAAATATTTGATAAATAATCCGAGTCGATAAAAATTTGGCAGCCCCCCCCCCCCCGCATCAAATGGTCATCCCCCAACAACTGTCATATCCTCATCGGAACTCAAATTTAAACTACTACTTAATGTTTCCAGTTGAAATCGTCGCCTAATTTTTCGTGAGGTCATTAGAAACATCTTTTTGTATAAACAAATACATGTAGACTTTTTGAGCTCCATGTGATTACCACTTTTAGCACCAGAACGTAAACTCTTTCTGCCATTTTCCCAGATATACTCGATGTCCTTTTTACACCAATTGTTTGTGATTTTTGCCACGAACCCATGAATAGGGATTAAATCCGACATTTGCATTTCATTCTTATAAATAACCTCTCCGAGTTTAACCAAATAAACTTTAACCGACACCAAGGAACTCGGCCGGTTTGTACATTTTCTATAATAGTATAGCGGGAGGTAACTCTCATTAGTCAATACAACTGTTTGCACACGAGTGATGGACAGTACACAAACGAGTTCAAATTCCAAATTTTCACGTCACTTGATAAATTGTTTAAAAATTTATTTTCAGAATATACATTAGAAATCAAGGATTTCAAGCTTAATCGTGTCAAATTATGGTCATTCAAGCCACACTTAGGGCATTTTGTATATTTAGGGTCTTTTTACAGCTACCATGAAAAATTAGGGCCTTTTTAAGGCTGTGCAAACCCTGCAATGGCACCGACATGATGCAAGCTCGAGTACTTGAGAAATCCACAGCCAAAGCAGGTCCACTGGCACCTAGACACTGAAGGTCAGAGTTCCTGGAGACATTCACAACCAAAGCAGGTTCACCGGTACCTACATGGAGGAGGTCAGAGTTCCTGAAGAAAGCCACAACCAAAGTGGGTTCACTAGCACCTATACGCTGAAGGTCCGAGTACCTGAGGAAAACCACAACCAAGACATGGTGCAGACTGGAGTACTTGGAGAAATCCACAATCAATGCAGGTTCACCGACACCTACATGGAGCAGGCCTTCTTATTTTACATTACAAAAAGACTATATGCTTAAAGCAAGCAATTTTTATGCAATGTAAAATAAAATAAGATGTTGGCAGTTGCCTATGCATTGCAATTCAGACGTAAATAACCAACCCATCTGAAGCAGTGACGAATCTTTTAACCTGCAAACACATGCTATTACCTCAAATTAGGCATCTGAAACAAGTAAACACAGGACCTTTCCCCAACATGCCACGTATGCTGTCAACTGAATTACATAGATTCTGTATACAGAGAAAAATACCCTGTAGTGTAGCATAGTCATATGTCCATGACCCTTATCTCGAGAATAAACTGAGCAACACTGAATCAATGTTTTTCTTGTTTATTTTGAGTTGACGGAGCAACCATAACTTATATCATTTTACGGAGTAAAGGATTTATTTGGGTCTCTCTGCAACCAAAGTCACCAGCATCGTTGAAGTGGTTATACTTTCTACGCCAGCCTCCTGTTGGTGTGTTCAATTTGAATTGCCACAGAAAGTTTGCAGCCTGTTTGAAGTTGGGACCCACAGTGTAGATCTCATGAATTAAATCTTCCATACAAATGATGCCAAACTTTCCTGTAAAGAAAAAGTTTTAGAAGTTTAAACTTTGAAAACTTATTTGTCATTTGTTTACCACTATACACGAATTATTTCTACCTCATTAGCCAGTGTTCAGAAGTTAAGAAAACAAGGAAACAAAGAAAGACAACCATCTTCAGCTTGTACTCTTGCTAACCCAGTCACTTTTAAATACAAACACAAGTTTAACAAAGGCAAGAGACTACTGAGAGTTTTCACATGCTGTTTTAGCTCACTTGACCAAATTGTAAAGACTAAATTTCTCAAGTTCAAAATAACTTTAAGCTGCCATCCAATGAACTTGCACATGTAATTTCTTATAGATCATAATTAAAACATAAAATATTCCTTCTCAATACACAGAACTGGTTATGTTTCTCTGTTTTATCAAATGGCACCACTATACACTCATCCGGCTCAAATACAGATACATCATTTTATTTTAATAGTACAGTCAAACCTGTCTATTAAGGTCAGCTAAGGGAAGAGTCAAAAGTGGCCTTTATAGACAGGTGGCCTTTATACAGAGGTCTTTTATTTAGGAAAACATAGATTTGGGGAATTTAAAATGTGACCTTTATAGACAGGTGACCTCTTAATAGAGGTGGCCGCTAAGACAGGTGTTACTGTATATAAACCAAAGAAAATGTTTTATATGTGTAGATATCTAAGAAGTACAGAATAGTAGTAAATGAAAGAAGACTACACAATACCTAATTCTTTTTCAATAATGGAGTTGTCTGTGAGAGGGATTCTCTGGTTAGCAACCTTTCCGAATCCTCTCTTGTAAATCAATTCTCGAACAGTCTTCAAGTTGGGGTATCTAACAAGGTAACAAAGATAAAATGCTAATTAATCACATGAATGACAGTGGTCAATGTTCAAACATTAAACAGGTGTGCAGTTAAAAAGGCATGCAAGACTCAATATGTTGAAATGAATTCAGTTCTTTCAAACCTTTACGGCAATTAGTATGTTTTCTATGGAACAATATAAATAATTCATAGACCTTTATACAACCAGTTTCTTGTACATGAAGCTTGTGTGATATAACATCCTTTCTAGGAATAGGATTCCATTACATGTGCCTTTATGTATATATCAGTATTCATTCAAAGAACTCTATTTCAAATCTCTTACCCCCAAGTGATGAAGGGTTCAGCAATTCTCAGCATGTGTAGAGTAGCTTTGTTAATGCGGATGAAAACACCATTGTTGATCTGGCGGAGTCGGAATAACTGCATCACTTTCCTGGGCTTTGGATGGACACCATTAATACTGTGTAAAGAAACAAATTTATATGTATAATCAAACAATTTATATATATACATGTAAATATATATATATATATATATATACAGTCAAACTTCGTTATCTTGAACACTGATATCTCGAATACTTGGGCTATCTCGAGTCAAACATCAATCCTGAAAAAATTCCTTCATATAATGATTAAATTCACCCCGGATGTCTCGAACACTGAAATGTCGAGTACCATGCTTATGTCAAATACATTTTCAAGTCCCGAAGTTCTTATTTACCCGGTTTATCTCGAAGTTGGCTTCTTATTTATAATATCCCCACGCAGCATTTACCCTAGATGACAGGTTGCTCGTGTGGTGTGATTAATTAACCGTGTCGGTGTACAAAGCCGCAGTTATTACATAATCGATTGCGTCCGTGTGTACCATGTTATTTATACCAAATATTAGTAAGTCATGAAAGCTTAATAACTTCGACATAGAATTAAATAATTAACATTAACTGTACTTAGTGCTTTTTCATATCTGCATTTATTTAAAGAAATTTCTTTACATTGTTCATTGATTTATTTTTACATCGAATCCATGTGTATATCTATGTATTTTGTGCTAATAGTAGTAAAATCAAATTATAACGCGTGTCTTTATCTTGTCTTATGTGTCTTAGTCCGTCCTCGGTTTTAGGTATAGTATAAAACGGTTATATCCAGCATTGAATTTAAATTATGATATTACTGAAAAGAAAACATGAAGTTTTCAGTTTTGGAGTATATTCGCTTTCTATACTCATAAAACATTAAAGGTATGATGAGATTTAGATTAATTATTTAGGAACAATATGCACATCTTCATGCATATTTATTGATAAATACATCTATATCGCATACATCTACTATAATAATCACAAACGTCAAATGAAACAGTGTAGGTTAACAACTGCAGGATTTGTGATCCTAAACTCGAAATTTGGATAACTAGAACTACGGATATCTCGAAGTATTTTCCACGGTCCCTCCGACTTCGAGATAACAAGGTTTCACTGTATATATATATATATATCAGACAGACTTACACTAATCAATATTCAGTGACCTTGGTTAACACTACATCATCTTCCGGAGAGAAACTAAAGCTATATATCCTTAGGTCCAAAGTTTGACTACAGAAGATGTTCCTGATTGATAGCTGATTATATAAATCAACATGCCAAGCTGATCTTCTAAATAAGGAGACTATGGGTTCTCAATAATAATTATTTGAGGTAATTTAGAAATTCGATGCGTATCATTTTGAGCGCCAAATGCGCGAGTGTGAGTGGTAAATTTGAGGTCTGAGGAAATTCCAACTGGCAATTTCCTTCATTTAAAGTGGTAGTATTTTGCCAGGTGCCAGCTCTTATTGAAATTCCTAAATACACTAAAATTACAAAGAGTCAGACTGCAGAGACCTTTATCTTTACAGGCTCTGCACTGTGTAAATCTATACTCTATTTGATCCATGTCTTAATACTAATATATCTCATTTGCTAAAATCCTGACTTTTGGTGCAAATCAAATTTTTTTTCTTCATTAATTTACATTTTTAAAATACATATATATGTACTGCAAACATATTAATATACATTTGCAAATGGATCTAGCATATTGCTAGGCCTTTTCCAAATATTTTATTCATCGTGCATTAAACGGTGCATATAAAAGTTTGGCTTAATACTCCCATGCTCATTACACCGACAACTGTTTCAACAATTAGAACAGGGATTTCTACAATCCTATGTCAAAGAAGACAAGGTGCATATTACCAGTTTTAGTATCATAAAAACACAAGTCAGTCTTTTATTGTTGCACACAAATATTCAAATATATATAGCAATTTTTCATTTGAAATTGAAGAGAAGTCCTATGGCTAGAACTCATGTTATAAATCTTACAACACTTACCCTCTTATTCTAAGGACGAATGCTAGTTTAGGTTCTTCTGGTACAAAGAAGTTGCCAGTCTTTCTTGCCTGTCGTAACATTCGGATATTGTCTCTCTCCTTTGCTCTGTATTCCTTGACATATTTTTCAGCTCGTCGGAAGATGACCTTTTTCTTATCTTGTGCTCTCTACAAATAGCAATGCACACTTAGTTATTTTACTAGATGATTATCTAAATGACATTTTGATGGTATCTTACATAGGGTACAAGTCTGACTCATGCAACATGACCATTCACAGCAGGGACATTTCTTTTCATGTACCAATGCCCGATTTGTTTGTTTGAGTTTTGTGTAACGTTAAACCCCAATTATTGCACTTCAATAGTGACAATATCAACCTGATGCATTGACCTGAAATTTGAACTAATCTGAAGACCTTCTTAAAGCAGTGAGTAATCTTTAGGGTGGAAATTAGTGGTGGTCAGGTGGCCGAAGACGGTAGTTTTTCCATGGAGCCAGTGAAATCAATTTGGCAGTGGTCAGTTGGGCTTGTAAAATTTAGAATCCCCATACTAAATTTAAGTACAAATATTCCCTGAATATCCCTAAATTTACAATACAAATTCTCTGGATACCTTCTGGCTTTAGACACAACGATGGCATCTCATTTATAAAGCAAATGCTGTATCCCCTACAATACATGTACACGTCAAGGATGCCATGGCATTTTTGTAAAAAGTACATTGAATGTATGGCAATCTGTATGCTAACTACATCTGATGTTACTGTTACAGCATTAAATTCAAATCAAAACAAAATGAAATTTCATATTTTCAGCATACATTTGATATGCAGGCCAGCGAAAGTCTTATTGGGCTAGAAAAATTTCCCACTGGCCAAATATAGTTAATTTCGACACCTGAATCTGAAAAATGTTATGTTTACTTTGCCCGATGATGAAACTGCATTTCATGGACGAAACCGAATGTATGGATGATTCAGATTCGAATAAAGTAACAAGAAAAATTTGTCACAAGCTATAAAAAGACCGTGTCTTGCCTTCTAGTGTTAGATTGGAGACAATGTAATATTGCTTACTATTTACCGGGTACATGTATATTTGTTCCATTTGATGCTGGAATGCACAGAATCTTGCCAAAGAATTCAAGTTTAAACAACACAAGGAATTGTGGTCCTAATGTCAAAATGGGACCACCATTTGCGACAAACGCCTGCCTTAACACAGAACCTTGGTTTTTACAGTATCATCTGTAAAACAAAACACTGACAAGCCATTGGTGGGACTTGAACCAGGACTGCTAGGTTACAAGTCAAACACTCCATCAATTGAACTGCCTCACTAATGCCCGACATGGGACCTTAGCTTTTACTGTCTCATCCAAACGACCTGACACTGACATGTTGCCCATTGGGCTCAACCACTAGACCTCTAATTTCAGTTCAAATATCAAGGATATTCAATTGTACTATGGCAGCCAAGTTAATTCAGTAAAATCCAAGTTATAAAACTGCAAAGAGAAGTCCTGCAAGATAACAGTTTTAAAGTACAAAAATAATTTTACTGTTTTACTTTTGTGAAGACAAATTTTAGAAACTATATATGTATGATGTCAAAGTTTATACAAGAGAATGTTTCTAAAGATCAAGTGCTTTAAAACCTGTTAATCTTTCCATTAAATTCTTTAGCACAGAACTATACAAAAACCAACCTTTTTAGCAAGAACGGTAGCTTTGGCACGTTTTGCCCTCAGTTCTTCATTCTTCTTCCTTCTTTTTAAGAGGGTCTCCGGCACTCGCGGAACTTTTTTGCTGAAAACACAAACAATTTTACTGAATTACACCATAACAACTATAAATGCATCAAATTCGACCATCATGAATTGTATTACGACCCTATCTTTGTCTATACAATTTAACTGGATCTCTTCCAACTCCATGAAGATCAACATGTGAAGCACAGCTTCTCCATCTTTGTAAAAGAGACATTCCCTTAATTGTAAGACTTAGAAAGACAATTTTCAAGATATTTTTCCCCCAAATATTGAAAATGTTATCCTTGAAATATTGGTCTGCAACTCAGAGTTAAACAAAAGTTTCAGTCCAGTCAGTCCTTAGGTCAGGATTTTACGAGGACCAACAAAAATCTTAATTTTGCCAGGTCAATGGCCAACACCAATTTTCTCCATTGTAAAGTCCAAGTCTCATGCTACCTGTGTCAGAAATAGGAGTTGAGAATGCTGATGGGTTAAGGTATTTTTGTCAACTTATCAGTTTCTCTGAAGCCACTTTATCTTGGTACTACATTGAGTAACAAATTTCAGTGGCCTTGTTTAAGTTTTTATCAAATGTTGTCCCTTGGAAGGAAAAGGGAAAATTCAGAGGTATATAGGAGGATGTGAAAGGAAAGAGACCAGCAGAAATTGCTATCCGAGTGAATACCAGATCACTGATTTTTGTTAAACTCTGCAGTATGTTATAAAGATGTGTGCTTTCGATTTAAAAGAGATATCTAAACTTCAATTTTTAAATACTTTAGTAGAAAATCTAGTATACTGCATTTCTAAATGACAGTATCATGTACGGAAACGAGAATAAACACCCTCAGTCAAACAAGAGGGTGTGCCCCAACTCTCTGCTGAACATGTTCCCCTTTTGAATACATGTAGACAAAATAAAGATGCAGGGTTTTCAATTAATTATTTTCAGAAGTGATCTAAAAATTTGAGGTGTATCACTTTGAGTACCTTAGCCACAGGGTTCAGGTATCGATGTTTGTTGACATGCATTGTGCTACCTCATAATAAAACCCCAAGGGAGGACACTTTATTTCAAGTCACCTACAGTACGCAGGGAAAATCGTCACATAGAGCCCATTTCCCTTTAACATCAAAGTACATCTCGTCTTCATTGATATCGTACTTTCGCTCCTATATAGTCTCATTCACGTCAACTCACCATAACTGTCTGTAAAAACGACTTTTGAGACAATTCCTAACTTCTTGTGTGCACTATCCTGTCCAGTTTGCCATTGTGTAATGAGTAACAAGTGCTGTGATTGATTGATATTTTAATGAACTTCATCGATTAAAATATTGACCAATCAGAGCACTTGTTACTCATTAAAAAATAGTGCACAGAACACAATAGTGTACACAAGTAAGGAATCGTCTCAAAAGTTGTTTTTACAGACACTTATGGTGAGTTAACGTGAATTAGGCTATATAGGAACGAAAGTATGATATCAATGATGGCGAGATGTACTTTGATGTCGAATGGAATTGTGCGCTATGTGCCGATTTTCCCTTTGTAATGTAGGTAATTTGAAATAAAATGTCCTCCCTTCCAGTTTTTATTATGAGGTAGTATGATGCACGTCAGCAAACCTCTATACCTGAACCCTGTGGCCCTAGCACATATGGGAGTCATAAATTCAAGATCAGAAGATTTGAGATCAGAAATTTGAGCTGGCATTTCCGGCATTAGAACCAGTGGAATTTTGCCAGGAGCAGGTTCTTATTGAAATCCCTGAAAGGTGATAAACTGTTAATATGAAAATTAATCTTAAAATATCCCTCACAAGTAACACCAGAATTGTATACTGTCACTAGTATTGAACAATTATCTTGCATGTAAACATTCTTTTTTAAGAGTAGCTTGGATTATGTATGTGCATAATCTTTCAACAATACTCTACCTTTAGGTTCATTCTATCTGCATCTGACATACTGTCAAATATATTATGTTAAATGAAACTTTCGTAGGTGCCTACTTAAGACTGCAATAAGCCAAAAGAAAAAGGCAGACCGGTATAATTTTCATTTAATGTTGAATTAAAGAGCACATTAACCAATCACTGGGAATAAATCCAGCAACCTTTTAAACAGGTAAGTTTCTATGTAAGTCTTACAAAGAAAACCAATGAATAGTAACACTTGATGTAAATTACATTAGAAATCGTCAGTTTTATGAATAAGGATCACACTAAACAAGAAATTGTATCGGTATTAATTTATCACTGAATGATACAATGCCGATTATTTGGTATTTTCCAATTGAAGAAGATATTATTATTTGATTTTTATCTCATTTGTTATGTTTTAGGAAATGATAACGTCGATGTGTATGGATTGTCACTCATATGTTTAGATTACATACGTTTCCGCCATGATGGCCAATTGGAAAAGGCCGCTTACAGCAACAACAAAATTCTACTTTCACTATCAAATTTAGTCTAAGTTTTTGGAAATGTGTCATAGCCAAGTAATAAGATGTATTGAATTGTTAAAAATTGATTTAAAGTGTGTTTTGATCCACGCATCTTTATATTTATCGTAATTTTATTATTTATCTTATAAACTTCATACATAGACCAGTAAGGTCCCTTATATCAAAGACTTGTAACCGACTTTAAAAAAAAAAAGAAAAGACACTGCACAAAATCTCGGACACCTGACCTTTGTAAAGTGAAAAAAAAAACGATGCTAACGTTTCAAATCGTTAGAGTAAATTCGGGCAGAATACAGTGAATTTACTCTAATAATTTAGAATAAATTTTACAAAGCTTAGAATTTAACATTGTTAGTTTCACTGACCATGAAGTGTAACGCTCAACTTTTGAGTACACTTCGTATTGGAAGAAGAAGAAGAAGACTAGATAAAGACCACCATATAGTGAACCGATGTCAATAATCATTAACTTATTATTATTTTTGTTCGAAACTTTAACTGTTGGATAAACTAACCAGTGGTTAAATTTCATCTGACTATTACTATATCTTGAATTACGAAGACTTAATGTCATTGTCTGTGTACTGAAACCAGCACTGAACATATTAATATAATTTAGAAATTGAAACAAAAATCTTTTGAATCAAATAAAAGTCTATCAAACTTTAACCATTGGTTAGATCAACCAGTGGTTAAAGTTTCGAACAACCGGCCCCAGGTGGACAAATATTTGTGAACGGGGTCAATTTCTTTCATTTATCATACCACGACTTTCATGTGGAAGATTTTACGTGATCTGTGTATTCGTCTTGACGAGATAAACGCATTTTTTCCCGGCGCACGGAACTGATGGCGACGACAGTAGTTTATTTTCAACGTGAAGTTGGTGACCAGGGGCGCGTTTCACAAAAGTACGTTGTAGTTGTGTCGTAAACTTACGACGGTTTTGTGAAACGCGCCCCAGGTCTTAATCTGCGATTTTCGTGTCAATAGACCGATTCCATGTGGAGAAATCTTGCCACTCATGATGTGTCGGTCACGTGACCTAATTTGCATAAATACGTCACCATGTATACAACTTACAAGACATTAGCGTGTGGATTGTAAAAAAATATATGTAGTGAGAAGAATTATTACGTAGAAAGTACATTATAACGTTAATCTTGTCAATTTATAAATGGTGTAAAATAGAGATCACAAAACGCTGACTTATCTTAGCTACCCGGCTACCCGTCAAACTCCTGTTGCCTGCAGCTGCCACTTACGATACAAATTCCTGTTTGTGTACATCATTCAAAGCTATTGACATTATATCATAAAGAGATAGACTAAAGCTATGTTTTATATACACGTTTTCAAATTATGCCGCAAAGCAACTTCAGAAATAAAGAGTGAAGGATCTTTCTGTACGGCGAAGCAAGTGAGGCACCTATGGGGTTATATGAAGCGTTATACAAAAAGAAAAAGTCATGCACATACCCCATATTTGCATGGGTGACGTACTTTAAAATGTGTCATAACTGACCTATATATTCTGGAAAGGATTGTAAACATGGCGCTTATTGCACACATATGTTACGTAATGTGTTGTGAAATGCATTTGGTGGGATTGGAGAAAAGGTGTCACTTACATTTTAGAACATCATGGGAACCTTCAAATTCGGAAAAATATCCAAATGCATAGTAGAATATTGTTTTCATTAATCTGAGGATGCTAGCAGTATGCCCGGAAATGTGAAGGTCAAATTAGAAAAAGGTAAACAAGGCTCCTGAATTTGCCAAAATCGCTGTTTTCGGCCAATTTTCTTGATTCTGTATGGAAGTATATGCAATTTTCGACTCGTATTTTAAAGCTGCTTGGGAACCGTGAATATTTCATGAAAAATATTACCGCATAGTGTATTCATATCGGACAACATTCAAAATCGAGATCCGATGCCCGGAAGGTAGAAATGTCTTGGAATAGTCGCTGTATAAGACGATTATTTTTTATTTTGTATGAAAGTCTATAGTACTGACAAACGGTTCGGTGATAGACTGTGACGTCATTTATGCAAAAGAGAGCGGCAAGATTTCTCCGTATGTCGTATTTAGCTGGGTATTGGCGTTTTGCAATAGCAGATTTAGAGGGTAGGGTAACAGAGGCTCCAGCCCCACCTTTTCGCCACACATACGGAGAAATCTTGCCACTCTCTTTTGCATAAATGACGTCACAGTCTATCACCGATCCGTTTGTCAGTACTATAGACTTTCATACAAAATAAAAAATAATCGTCTTATACAGCGACTATTCCAAGACATTTCTACCTTCCGGGCATTTGATCTCGTTTTTGAATATTGTCCGATATGAATACACTATGCGGTAATATTTTTCATGAAATATTCACGGTTCCCAAGCAGTTTTAAAATACGAGTCGAAAATTGCATATACTTCCATACAAAATCAATAAAAAATGGCCGAAAACAGCGATTTTGGCAACTTTAGGAGCCTTGTTTACCTTTTTCTAATATGACCTTCACATTTCCAGGCATACTGCTAGCATCCTCAGATTAATGAAAACAATATTCTTCTGTACATTTGGATATTTTTCCGAATTTGAAGGTTCCCATGATGTTCTAAAATGTAAGTGACGCCTTTTCTCCAATTCCACCAAATGCATTTCACAACACTTTACGTAACATATGTGTGCAACCCTTTCCAGAATACCTAGGTCAGTTATGACACTTTAAGTACGTCACCCATGCAAATATGCGGTATTTACGATTTTCTCACCACTGAATATTTTTGTGAACAAATTTTTGTATACTTCCGGTCACTTCCGGTTTCAATTTACTCTCAATCCATCGCACTTTTCTACTTCGTCTAACAATACTAATAGGCTACCTTTGATAAGAACCCAACCTGCACCCTTGAGGAGCCCAAGGGACGAAGATCTAACATGTCTTTATAAAATATTGTACACTATTACTATCAAGGTAAGCACTTTTCGACACAGGTGAGAAAAATCATGGTTCTAGAATTTAAGATTACGCTACTTGTAATAAGCCTTGGAGTGTTCGCAGTAAAGCTAACTCCTGACTCAATCATCACTGAGTATGAAATCAACTTAGAAAGGATCATAACAGCCTCTAATTTGTCAATCATCTACAGACCAAAAGTGTTGCACAAAAGCTCAAACAAAAGCAACACTTATTTATTCGCACACCTGCTTGTATTATCCCATGACACCAAGACCAATTCTGGTCCAAATGAAACAACAAAATGGCCTTGTGGCACTTGTGAAAACACAGTAACATGGGAACAAAAAGCTATATGCTGCGATACTTGTGAAACCTGGTATCACATTGACTGTCAAGGTATGGCATCTCACATGTATAACATCATGGACAATTCAAACCTGTCATGGCATTGCCTTCAATGTGGCTTACCTAACTTCTCAACATGCGTATTTGACCATACAATTATAACATCAAATAGATTCTTATCCCTGAACTCCACCAGTGACTCAGAATTTGATGCAAGTAACATTGGCGAACCATCAGCCACATCTTCACCAAAAGCAAATAATCACAATAATAAAAATACATTCAAGAAAAGTAAACAGATCAAAAGTACGCCCCTAAGAATCATAAACATAAATTTCCAATCCATCAAGAATAAAAAACCAGAATTAGATCATATCATAACATCTGTTAAACCAGATATCATTCTAGGAATAGAAACCTGGCTTTCAAGTGAAATGTCATCTAATGAATATATTCAAACATCAGAATACATGGTATACAGAAGAGACAGACCCCAAAATGACAAAAATCAGAGCCATGGGGGTGTATTGATTGCAATATCAAAAAGTATTTTATCACATGAGATATTTGAATTACAAACAAATTGTGAAAATATTTGGGCTGAAATCAATCTTGCAAATGCCCGTAAATTAATTGTAGGATGCATCTACAGACCACCATCAGATAACGGCGATGCCCTAAACTGCCTCCAAGAGTCACTCAGTCGCATAAATCAAAACAATAAATCAACCATATTAGTAGGTGGTGACTTTAATCTAGGTCACTTTGACTGGTCAATTCCATCCATAACCCCAGGAAAATCAAATTACGAACAACACTCTACTCTATTGAACATCCTAAATGACTTCTCGCTAGAACAAATTGTAGATAAACCCACACGTGGAGCTAACATCCTAGACTTGATTTTGACAAATGCACCATCCAAATTCAATGAAGTTAAGACCTTACCACCAATTGGTAAATCTGACCATGACATTGTATTTACTGAATGTGACATCACTCTTAAAAGAAACAAAACACCAAAAAGAACAATATTTAAATATAAACAAGCAAATTGGGAAAACATCAAACAAGACATAAATCCTTCACAAAAATCATGGAGGAAAACAAACACACTAAGAGTATTGACCACCTATGGAGTATATTTAAAGATTCTCTCTCCGCATCTATGGATAAAAACATTCCAACAAAAACAATATCATACAAAATGAAGCAACCATGGATAACCTACAAACTTAAAAACAAATGGACCATAATAAAAAATTACATAGAAAATGCAAGACAGACAACTCCCTATTAGAACAATATAGACAGAATAAAAGCACACTTCAGGAAAACCTAAGGAAAGCATATTGGGAGTACATTGAGAACATGATTTTCGACTTACCTGTCAACGAACCCGAAAATACTACTTTCAACAAAACACCTAAAAAATTATTCACATATATTAAAGGCACAAAAAAATGACCACTCAGGTATACCACCACTCAGAGAAAATGGCGTCCTCTCAAACAACACACATGAGAAAGCTAACATTCTAAACAGACAATTTGAAAAAGCTTTTACAACAGAGTCACTAGATATACCTATTCCCAACAAAGGACAATCACCACACCAAACCATGCCTAGCATCACCATCAAAGACAATGGTATAACAAAACTACTTAAAAAAATAAATCCAAATAAGGCTACAGGTCCTGATAACATCAGCGGCAGAGTTCTGAAAGAACTAAGCACAGAGCTTACACCACCTATTAAACTCCTCTTCCAAACATCCATTGATCTTGGTTCTGTCCCAACAGACTGGAAACACGCCAATGTCTGTCCAATATATAAAAAAGGTGATAAACATAATGCAATTAATTATAGACCTGTCTCTCTTACCTGTATAATTTCCAAACTTTGTGAACATATTCTTTCCAGTATCATCATGCAACATCTTGAAAATAATTCCATACTCTATGACCTTCAACATGGCTTCCGTTCTTCTAGATCATGCGAAACTCAGCTCACCTCTTTCATACAAGAACTTTCACAATCCTCTGACAAGAACATACAGACAGATGTCATTGTGATGGACTTTGCCAAAGCCTTTGACAAGGTCCCTCACAAACGACTACTCTATAAACTTGACCACTATGGTATCCGTAATAACACACTTAGCTTGATTTCTGCTTTCTTATCAAATCGCTCTCAGACAGTCCTTCTTGAGGGAGCTCACTCTGACAAAATAGGTGTCACATCCGGGGTCCCTCAGGGGACTGTTCTTGGCCCGATCCTTTTCTTAATTTACATAAATGACTTTCATGAATGTCTCAAGCACTCCACTCTACGCCTATTCGCAGACGACAGCATTATTTACAAACAAGTAAAAAACATCCATGACACACACAAACTACAGCAGGACTTAGATGCCGCTGCTAGGTGGGAGCAGGATTGGCTCACGTCATTCCACCCAGACAAGTGTTCTGTTCTAAACATCACAACAAAACGAAACCCCATCAAATATGATTACATCCTCCACGGTCACACGCTCGCAATAGAAACATCAACAAAGTATCTTGGCATAACCATACAAAATAATCTCAAATGGAATAAACACATAGACAACATAACAGCAAATGCCACAAAACAACTTAACTTCCTACGCCGCAATTTAAAAGTCTCGTCATCAAAAATCAAAGAACATGCATACAAATCACTAGTAAGACCCAAATTAGAATACAACAGCACCACATGGGATCCACATCATAAATCACTCACACACCAAATAGAAATGGTACAGCGACGAGCAGCCAGATACGTGACAAACAGACACCATAATACAAGCTCAGTCAACAACATGCTAGAGCAACTTAACTGGCCAACATTGCAACAGCGTCGTCTGCGAACTCGTCTCATCTTCTTGTATAAAATTATTCACAACATTGTATCCATACCCCACTCTCAGCTTCTTATCCCACTTGACTCAAGAACACGTCACACAAATTCCTTAAGCTTCAGACATATCCATACATACAAAGATACATACAAATACTCATTCTTTCCTTATACAATAACTCAGTGGAACTCACTCCCAACTCCAATAGCGTCATCCACCACTCTACAGCAGTTCAAAGAACAGGCAAACATACCTGTTCTTCTCAATATATTTTTCTAAGTAAAATTTTCCTGTACATAATTTTAAATTTTCATTCATTCCTGTTTTAGCATTTTAACCCTGTCACGCCCGGTTTATAATAGTCAACATTATGACTGAAAATCGGTATTAAGAAGAAGAATGTGCATGATTTTTTTGTATAATGCTTCATATAACCCCATAGGTGCCTCACTTGCTTCGCCGTACAGAAAGATCCTTCACTGTTTATTTCTGAAGTTGCTATGCGGCATAATTTGAAAATGTGTATATAAAACAAAGCTTTAGTCTATCTCTTTATGATATAATGTCAATAGCTTTGACCGATTTACACAAACAGGAGTTTATATCGTAAGTGGCAGCTGCAGGCAACATAAAGGAGTTTGACGGGTAGCCGGGTAGCTAAGATAAGTCAGCGTATTGTGATCTCTATACTATACCATTTATAAATTGACAAGATTACAATGTACTTTGTACGTAATAATTCTTCTCACTATATATATTTTTTTATAATCCACACGCCGATGTCTTGTATACATGGTGGCGTATTTATGCAAATTATGTCACGTGACCGGCGCATCATGAATATTAATAAGGAGAGTGGCAAGATTTCTCCACATGAAATATGAGTTAATCTTCAGATATGGCATCAAAATGACCTGAGTATTTTGGCTAATAATTGACTTTCACACGTGCCCCGACCCTTTTCGGAAATACTGGATCTGCCACTGTTTTAGGTGACAAGACCAACGTTCCTGCATATATATGACGTTAGAGACAATCAATGCTTTTATTATGATGTCCAAAATTTTACAGGAAGAAATGCAGATTGTTATAGATCTTTCAATCTGATTACTTTAAAACCAGACATACGCTCCCGCCTCTTTTAAGTGTCGCTGTAGAGTCATAAAAAAGGAAAAGGGAAAGTACTCGATCAGGGGTCTGGAAAATTGTGGTAATGGCATGATTCGGCCGTACCATCCCACTAGCACACCTGTCCAGGTAACAGTGGGTTTACACAGCGGGGGATGGATCTTTTCAGATTCCCACCAGACAGAGAGAAACCAACGAGTGGTGAGTGAGAGTCCTCACGGTGGGGGAATGGGAAATAGATGATGAGAAGAGCTCACTATCCGACTAGACTGGCAATGCCTGTCTAGATCTTAAAATATTGCGATAGCAAGCAAGAGCAGGTAACTCCAGTCTAACTATCCGACATCCCTGTATCGAGATTGGCTAGCTACCAGTCCTGCTTCATTGTCGCGAGCGATACATGACAGTGATATAAAACCCCCAATTAACCAGCGGACAAACTGAGGTCATCATGTAAAAGACATAATTGATTAACGGTTTTTGATACATGTACAGCCCTCCTTCCCCGATCAAATAAGACAAGGGTTCGCTAATAGATGATGATCTAAAATGGGGTCGAAATTGGATGGAAAGCTTGGATCGAAAGACTGACAGCGTATTAATTTATTGACCGCGGAAAAAAAAAATAGATAGCAAAATTAATAGAATTAAAAAATAAAATAAAGTAAAGTAAATAAATAATTAAATAAATTATGGTAGCTACATGTATAGGGTTCGTCTACGCCTCCTTCCGTCTGACTCTACAACCCTCGGATAGTAATTAACCGACTTGACTGATATCTGATGATTACTGATCGTTCACATTTGTCACTTTTTACTTACTGTCTAGTTCATCTGGATGTCGTAGTGTATAGTTCACCTCCTTGGCATTCATTTCTCACTTTCGTTCATTTCCACTTGATGTCGTACTGCATAGTTCATCTTCTTGGCATTCATTTCTCACTCTCGTTCATTCCACTTGATGTCGTACTGTATATATGTAGTTAACCTCCTTGATATTAATTTCTCACTTTCGTTCATTTCCACTTGATGTCGTATTGTAAAGTTCATCTCCTTGGCATTCATTTCTCACTGTCGTTCATTTCCACTTGATGTCGTACTGTAAAGTTCATCTCCCTAGCATTCATTTCTCACTTTCGTTCATTTCCACTTGATATCTTACTGTAAAGTCCATCCTCTTGGCATTCATTTCTCACTTTCGTTCATTTCCACTTGATGTTTATGTAAAATGAGAATGACACACTCAGTGGAGACATCAGCAGATGTTTGAAATTTTGACAATGGTTTTCTTCTTAGATGTAGATTGTAATCTAATCTGCTATAACATTTAATAACATAACTTTACTTACTTTTTTACTTACTAAAATTTACTTTTATGTTGTTTAGATGATCTGTAATTTAATGATAAGCCATTAATTTCGTGATAGCTATTTAAAATATTGTACTTACGGTCGATTAATTTTTATATAGGCGTGGTGGTCGTCGGCTCAGATAGCCCAATTTGTGGAACATCCAAAAAGTAGGCGGATGGTGGTGGGTTCGACGTATAGCCGGATTAACAATTAATATTTCCTTCCTTTGACAGAATCAAACCTCAACAAGGTAACTCACAATGATTTGTTGCGAGTAGGGGAACTGCTTGCTATATCGGACCAAGTAGTTCATTTAGCAGATCATTTTCATGATACTAGGATAAATACACAAATAAAAATAAAATAAATATATGAAAATAAAAATTTAGAAATAAAATAAAATAAAAAAGTAAGTTTATGTTATAACCGCGCCGCACACTTTTTTACATGATGTGGACTGTATTTGTGTGCAGTGTACTCGTGAATAAGATGCTGTCGATATATCTGTTATCGAGATTTTCTTGTGATTGTCACTCCGGCACAGACATGGAGTATTGCATAATATCTTTTTTTCATTATGTATAAGGTGTTTCATTAACATCTGACATATTTTTATACTTATTTTCAAATAAAAAGAAAATCACTTTCTTAAAGCTGAAATGTAAAATTTATTTATGTAATATCAGAATTAAATGTATTATTTGTTATGTATTTATAAAATTATTTAATTACTTTTATAGTTAATACTTCTTTATTTATATAACATTCAAGCTTACATATTATGTATCTTATTGTTAAATGCAAGTCAATTACAATTCACATACCTATTTCACAAGGGAAGCTACTCGCACAAATAATTGACTGGTTGATAATAGACTGCAATGCCTGTCTAGATCTTTGCGCAGCGATAGCAAGCAAGAGCAGGTAACTCCAGTCTAGGTCGCTATGTATCGCGACATGGAAGCAAGGGGTAAGCATCCCCTTGAACATACAGTGGCACAATCTGGGAAATGAATCCGGTTCGTCGGCGCCGTAAGATAAGTGCTTTTAAGGCCTAATTACTAGGGCTGTAAATTGGTATTGAAATATTGATGGAATCGATATTTTGATCCCCAAGAGTATCGATACACATAAACACTTATACAGAAATGTAAGAAACTTCACTGTGTGACCGTTTTCCGTTTCGTTTTATGCCAGAGGCATATACACACTGTGTATATATGTTTCTGTGTCAAGTTATGCCCCTTTTATTTGCTTTTCCTTAACACATAATTTTATGCTGGGTTGTACTCTATTGTAAGACATTTAATGACCCGTTTAGATTCCACACAAGTAGATTCATTGTTATCGAGAAAGAACATGGCTTAAAGAAATATATGAAAGGATGCATTCCGAAACAGTATCTCCTTGGACCTTGTCACAGAGTTTTAGCCATTTTTTTTTCTTTTTAATTTACCGCACTTGTGACGTTGTTTATTTATTTATTTAAAATTATTATTATTATTATTATTATTATTATTATTATTATTATTATTATTATTATTATTATTATTATTATTATCATTTATTATTATTATTATTATTATTATTATTATTATTATTATTATTATTATTAATTTACTGCACTTGTGAAGTTGTATAATTGTTTATTTATTTATTTATTTATTTATTTATTTAACATGCACATTTGGGTTAATCATCTGCACATGTAATCTTAAGCCCTTTGAGCGATAAATAAAAGGAATTAAGATGACTCATCTTGCGGATTTGCCTGTTTTATTCTTAGAATGCATGATTCAATCATAAAAATTTTGTAGAAAATCTGATACGAGAATACGAATATTGTTCATTAGTTATTACTGTAAGAATGTTAAAAATGGCCTGGCCTTTTTATAATTAATTTCTCCAAATATAAATTCTCAAATATTATCAAAGTATGAAATCTGTTAGCTCTCTACATGTACAAAAGTACAACATGGATTAGCATATATTTCGGAGAATATAAAGTAAAACAGTGTGAATCCATTGCATGCTTTGTTTTTTAGATTCTGGATCAAAATGGCGAACTTAAGATTCATCATGAGTAACAATTCGACCCATAAAATCCTCGGGATAAGCAAGACAAAAGATGCAAAGAAACTCCATATTATTCTTTTAATTCAAAATGTGGGGGTTTTTTTTGACACTTTTTCCTTTATTGAAATCCTAGGCCCCTTTTCTAAGGTACCAACGACAAACCCTTGAAATTTGACGCCACATTAAACATAAATACATTTGAAGAAATGACTGATTTTCTTTTTGAGGTTTGTTTATCTTTGCTCTCTGGGAAACAACATCTATTTTCGAGTATTGAAGTAAAACTTTGAGCACATCAGGCAGTAAAAACTTACGATTCATTAGTAAATCGGGCCCCTGCATCTGACTCTGATTAATATTTCTGATAATTTAACGTTTTGATCATTTATGGAGTGAACTAAGTGCACATATATGTAAACATTACGCTAGTACTCCATGTGTCTGTTGAAACTGTCTAGAGATGTAGTAGCTAGGTTTGATTTCCAATTGGGGAGAAGAGGAAATGACGGGCATGGTATCGGCTGAATATCACTACCGAAGAGATGAAATGATCAAAGAGTTATATAGGTAGATCTAGAAATTTCTGAGGTGTTTGCAGTCTCCCATGGAGTGAAATTTTTATATGTAAACGGGCTGAAAAAAAAAAAACTAGCGCGAGAAACACACCTTTCCCCCTTTGCCGTGCACGAGAGGAATGTTTCCAGGGAGAAAAAGACAAAGGAGGAATCCAAAAGACAAGGGAGGAATCCAAAAGAGAAGGTGTTATCGAGGGTGAACTTGGTGAGGCGACTTGTATTCAACAGCAGTGGCGTAGCTCGGCAGTGAAAAGTGGGGGCGGGGTGAAAAGCAAAAGAAAACAATAAATAAATAAATAACAAAAAAAAAAAAAAAGAATAGAAAAGAAAAGGTGTCCCCGGCGGCAACAAAGTCCGAAAAAGCTATTTGTAGCACGAAGGTCACAATGAAAGTCTCAAGGTCATTTACCTTGTCCGGTGTCAATTGAAAGGGCTTCATTAGTGGAGTATGCATGCCAAATATGAAGTCTATCTTTTACGGTTCAAAAGTTATGGCGAAGGTTCACAACAGCTACCAGACAGGACAAAAACAATATGCCCCAGATCTTTCGATCGAATGATTAAATAAAAAGACGAATTATTTACTTTTAGTGCTTTAGTGGCTACTATGGCTACCAATCAGCAACAAAACATGTTACAGTGTGGTTATTTTTTCTTTCACACTTTTATGCACAAGTTAACTGGGTGGTATGGACATTAAAGGTCCGTGGCTGCTCATCATGTTACAATGTTCACACTTTTTATTTAATACTTTCTTAAGAAAGCTTCACGGTGCACGTTCTTGCTGACGAATTGTCTTGCAATTTGAATGCTAGACACGTTATCAGTCAGGGTCTCATCCGAAAGAAAGAACACCGGTATGCCCCCGACGGGTGTCGAACTCGGACTTCTTGGTCACAAGTTGAACAACTCAGCTCATCCACTGGGCTACATCTGCTTATATCTTTCAGATAAGAGCAAACTATAATAATGCGACTCTACTGCATAATCTCGGACTTGTATAATATCATTGAAAACATAATAAATACTTACAATGGATGACACCACACTAATGCATAAGCTGAAAGATATTTTGTTGGCGAAACTTTCTATTGTTGCAACATGTTGCGTAATCAGGATACATCAACCGCCAGTAAAACAGAAAACCTTATCCGTAATTTTGTAGTTACGGATTAAAAATCAGACATTAAAAATCAGAAACATGTCTCTGTTAGAAAATAGATTTACTTCGCTTAAATGTCTTACTTAAGTTTATTTAAACTTTAAATATTACTCTAAAAGTGGGGGGGGGGGACCACAAACATGGTTGTGCCCCCACACTTTTCAACTGGGTGGGGCACGGCCCCCCCCCCCCCCCCCCCCCCCTTCTACGCCCTTGAACAGTTTCGATTCCGGGAAAATCAATGATAATGTAAGATAACTACGTAGGACACTTATCGCGAAGCGGAGATGCTCGTACTTATCGGTGTCATATTACGTGTATAATAGATAGATGAGTTGATACGGACCTTGTAAGGCGTATCTGGTTCAAAATAAAAAGGTAAGCTTCTTATGATTGCATCTTTCTGTTAATAGTATATATACAATTCTGGTAAAGACAGAGAATGAAGAGTTTTGTTCTTCTAAATATACAGGGGCGGATTCAGAAGTGTGTGTGTATGTGGAGGGGTGTTGGAGGAGGCCGAACGTGCCGACCCGAGGCACGAAGTGCCGAGAGGGGGAGGGTACTGGAAGGGGTGTACCCCTCCTGAAGGGTGGGGTCCGGGGGATTCCCCAGAGAAATTTTTAAAAATTTCGAATAAAATGGTGCAACCTGTTACATTTCTCATCCATTTTTAAAATAATGACACAGGATTTTTTTCTGTCTGCCGAAGAACAAAGTCATAAATTCATATCTATTTTGTCACTTTATTTCTCCATTATTAACTTTGATATGATGCCGAAATTGCATATATTTCACATAGTTTCCCTTAACGTAAATTTACAATGTCAGAATAAATACGTGTACATAGTAGTACTAATACTGCATGTAGATAAGTTCTAAAATCTATCTTGATCTAATGTAATAGTACGGTGGCTGTAAGCGGACATGTGTGAAAAAAAAAATTAAATTGTGGCCACAGTTTAGTAAATCGTTCCCACAGTTTATTAAATCGTGGCCACAGTTTACTGAATCGTGCGCACAGTTTAGCTATATCATCATAAATACAACTAACCAACAATCATGTTCGACCTTAATAAAAGAGATATTTTCATTAAAAGTGGGTTTCAATTTGGGTTGACACAAAAAGAGATTTGTCAGTTGTTAGAAAGCATAGGTATTAACATATCTGAACGTCACATAAGGCGTATATTGCAGAGATTAAATCTGCGAAGGAAAGGAAACTTTACAGATTGTGTAACCGTTATAACTTTTATTCATAACCAACTACAATCCTCTGGAAAACTGCATGGGTGCAAATGGATGCATGAGAAATGTCTGATGAACGGATTGCGTGTGGGAAGACGTGCGTGTTGCTATGTCTTTGATGGATCCGGACGGCTGTCTCTTCAGATATATACTAAGTTACTTTCAATATCAAAAATTATTATACCCCTTGCAAACGAAGTTTGGGAGGTATAAATGAATCACCATGTCCGACTGTCCGTCCGTCCGTCCCGATTCTTGTCCGGGCCATATCTTTTTATTGGGTCAATGGATTTAGATAGTATTTCACAGGATTGTTGCCCATGACCCAAGGGTGTGTCTCGGCCTTGACCCAAGGCCATAGATCAAAGGCCAAGGTCACTGCGTTTATATATACATATAAACATGTATACAGCAAACGTTTAATGACATTATACGCATTATGGTATGACGCTGCCCGTCCATAGACCTGTTTATCACAACAATTTTGTGGGCAGGATACAGACCAAACCTTTCAGCCAAGCATATTAAAATTGTCCATGGGGATTACCCATGGGTAGACAAGAAACCCTATTGATTTACATTGACCTTTGTCTGCAAGGACATATCATTATGAACATTTGTGTAAAATATGATCAAATTCTGATGTAGGGTTAAGGATATATGAGATCGGATAAACGAAATGACAGACGGACACGGCATCGACTATATGCTACCCCGAATTTTTTTCGGGGAACATAATAGAATATTCCATAGGCATAGGAAGCGGGAATAATCGCAAGATCCATCCATTCAAACTGTACACTCATGAGACGCCGCGCCAACCAGATAGCTAGCCCTACAGTAGATATAAATCGTGGCCACAGTTTAGTAAACTGTGGCCACGATTTAGCTAAACTGTGGCCACGATTTAATAAACTGTGGGAACGATTTAGCTAAACTGTGGCCACGATTTAATAAACTGTGGCCACGATTTAATAAACTGTGTGCACAGTTTAGTAAACTGTGGCCACGATTTACCTAAACTGTGGCCACGATTTAATAAACTGTGGGAACGATTTAATAAACTGTGTGCACAGTTTAGTAAACTTTGGCCACGATTTATATAAACTGTGGCCACGATTTAGGTAAACTGTGGTCACGATTTAATAAACTGTGCCCACAGTATAGTAAACCGTGGCCACGATTTAGCTAAACTGTGGGAACGATTTAATAAACTGTGGCCACGATTTAATAAACTGTGGGAACGATTTAGTAAACTGTGGCCACGATTTACCTAAACTGTGGCCAGGATTTAATAAACTGTGGCCACGATTTAGCTAAACTGTGGCCACGATTTACTAAACTGTGCGCACAGTTTAGTAAACTGTGGCCACGATTTAATAAACTGTGGTCAAGATTTAGCTAAACTGTGGCCACGATTTAATAAACTGTGCACACAGTTTAGTAAACTGTGGCCATGATTTAATAAACTGTGTGCACAGTTTAGTAAACTGTGGCCACGATTTACCTAAACTGTGGCCACGATTTAATAAACTGTGGGAACAATTTAATAAACTGTGTGCACAGTTTAGTAAACTTTGGCCACGATTTGATAAACTGTGGCCACGATTTAGGTAAACTGTGGTCACGATTTAATAAACTGTGCCCACAGTTTAGTAAACTGTGGCCACGATTTAGCTAAACTGTGGGAACGATTTAATAAACTGTGGCCACGATTTAATAAACTGTGGGAACGATTTAGTAAACTGTGGCCACGATTTAATAAACTGTGGTCAAGATTTAGCTAAACTGTGGCCACGATTTAATAAACTGTGGGAACGATTTAGTAAACTGTGGCCACGATTTACCTAAACTGTGGCCAGGATTTAATAAACTGTGGCCACGATTTAGCTAAACTGTGGCCACGATTTACTAAACTGTGCGCACAGTGTAGTAAACTGTGGCCACGATTTGATAAACTGTGGTCAAGATTTAGCTAAACTGTGGCCACGATTTAATAAACTGTGCGCACAGTTTAGTAAACTGTGGCCACGATTTAATATTTTTTTCACACATGTCCGCTTACAGCCACCGGATATTAGCAAGTATATTGATATAAATAATCATTGAACTTTGAACAAACATTTATCTAGCAACAAAAATATATTAGAACATTAATAACATTTTCTACGGTGGCTGTAAGCAGACATGTGTGAAAAAAATATTAAATCGTGGCCACAGTTTACTAATCTGTGCGCACAGTTTAGTAAATCGTGCCCACAGTTTATTAAATCGTGGCCACAGTTTAGGTAAATTGTGGCCACAGTTTAGTAAATCGTTCCCACAGTTTACCTAAATCGTGGCCACAATATAGCTAAACTGTGGGAACGATTTAATAAACTGTGCGCACAGTTTAGTAAACTGTGGCCACAGTTTATTAAATCGTGGCCACAGTTTACTAAACTGTGCGCACAGTTAATTAAATCGTTCCCACAGTTTAGCTATATCGTGGCCACAGTTTATTAAATCGTTCCCACAGTTTAGGTAAATCGTGGCCACAGTTTATTAAATCGTGGCCACAGTTTAGCTAAATCGTTCCCACAGTTTATTAAATCGTGGCCACAGTTTAGCTAAATCGTGGCCACGGTTTATTAAAATGTGGCCACGATTTATATCTACTGTAGGGCTAGCTATCTGGCTCGCGCGGCGTCTCACGAGTGTACAGTTTGAATGGATGGATCTTGCGATTATTCCGGCTTCCTATGCCTATGGAATATTCTATTACGTTCCCCGAAAAAAATTTGGGGTAGCATATAGTCGATGACGTGTCCGTCTGTCATTTCGTTTATCCGATCTCATATATCCTTAACCCTACATCAGAATTTCATCATATTTCACACAAATGTTCATAATGATAGGTCCTTGCAGACAAAGGTCAATGTAAATCAATAGGGTTTCTTGTCTACCCATGGGTAATCCCCATGGAAAATTTTAATATGCTTGGTTGAAAAGTTTGGTCTGTATCCTGCACACAAAGTTCTTGTTTATATGTATATATAAACACAGTGACCTTGACCTTTTGACCTATGGCCTTGGGTCAAGGCCGAGACACACCCTTGGGTAATGGGCAGCAATCCTGTAAAATACTATCTAAATCCATTGACCCAATAAAAAGATATGGCCCGGACACGAATCGGTTCGTTTGCAAGGGGTATAATAATGTTTGATATTGAAAGTAACTTGGTATATATCTGAAGAGACAGCCGTCCGGATCCATCAAAGACATAGCAACACGCACGTCTTCCCACACGCAATCCGTTCACCAGACATTTCTCATGCATCTATTTATACCCATGCAGTTTTCCAGAGGATTGTAGTTGGTTATGAATAAAAGTTATAACGGTTACACAGTCTGTAAAGTTTCCATTTCTTCGCAGATTTAAGCTCTGCAATATACGCCTTATGTGACGTTCAGATATGTTAATACCTATGCTTTCTAAAAACTGACAAATCTCTCTTTGTGTCAATCCAAATTGAAACCAAATTTTAATGAAAATATTTCTTTAATTAAAGTCGCATATGTTTGTTGGTTAGTTGTATTTATGGTGATATAGCTAAACTGTGCACACGATTTAGTAAACTGTGGCCACAGTTTAGTAAACTGTGGCCACGATTTAGCTAAAATGTGGCCACGATTTAATAAACTGTGGCCACGATTTAATAAACTGTGGGCACAGTTTAATAAACTGTGGCCACGATTTAGCTAAACTGTGGCCACGATTTAATAAACTGTGGGAACGATTTAGTAAACTGTGGCCACGATTTAGCTAAACTGTGGGAACGATTTAATAAACTGTGGCAACGATTTAGTAAACTGTGGCCACGATTTAGCTAAACTGTGGGAACGATTTACTAAACTGTGGCCACGATTTAATTTTTTTTTCACACATGTCCGCTTACAGCCACCGTAATTTTCATGTAACAACAAAAATAATTAAATTTGGAATGTATGAGTTACTTTCAAAGTAAGCACCATGCAGTCATATATGTAGCAAAAATAAATTATGCACAAGCATGTGTGGGTGTGAAAAACTCCGAAAGATAACAAAAGGTTGTTCAAAACATAAAAACAGAATATGATCGGTCAAAAATTCGAATGATATAAATTGACCATCGACGAAAGGAAAAGGTAAAAAAAAAAATAATGATAATAAAAAAGGGAAAAAGGACACCCCGGGGTTTTCCCCGAACACCCCCATCCCCCTAAATCCGCCCTTGAACATGTATTTACTATGACGTCGGAAAAAAGGGGTGGGGTTTCAGTGGTATTGTAATCAATTTCGAATTTAGATGATTTATCAACCCCTGTCTCCATAATCTATTCTTCGGTATAAACATAGGCCTATAAACAATCCCTCACTACATATACTTGGGGCAAATCCGTGGTAAAGGACAACATTTTGAGGACATGTACCGAGTATATATAAGTGAAGTAATCTTGGTTTAGTTTGATGTAGTTACAAAACAAATACACCATGGCGAGTCTATACCTGATATGATGGTATCTGTGTATCTATCCCTATCACACTTAAGGACTATTTACATCATAAATGACACGATCTTCTAGGCCTATGTATGATATGTCACATGAATATACATGTATACAAGATAACACGATAACGCGTGGAAAATGTTGAAATGGACATAAACTCAAAAATCTATCTCATTTAATGTCGTGTCTGTATATAATGTATTTTTTTTCAACAAAGTTTTTTTTATGTTAACTGTATGTGTACTTATTTCTAAACAACATACATAGTTTGAAAATGAAAGTCAAGGTTTGTGATATACAGTGGCGGATCCAGGATTTCCGAAAAGGGGGACCGACATGTGTATAAGCCAAATTTCTCAGCCATTTTTGGTGCAAAAACTGGATTTTTACTAGTAAATATGTAGCCAAAAGGGGGGGGGGGTGGGCCCCCGCCCCCTCTAAATCCGCCACTGATATATATAAACTGTTGTGTTAGATTCGCGTTATGATTGTGGAGGGGAGAGGGAGGGTTAGTCCAAAGAAGTCCCAAATTCAAATATTTCGAAGTCTGGCACTATATTGTTGGCTTACATTAATAACTCATCTTTTTGTCAGATGTTTCTATTAAAAGTAGGACGACAGAATTACATGACCGTATGTAAGAGTTTATGGTCACTTGAGTTAGATATATTTATCAATACAATGGATTTCCCGACTTTTAGCAAATTAAGGATTAAAGGATTAGAGGTTTAGTCTGAATTAGAAAAGATAAATTAATAGATAAGTAAACTTCTCTCGGCCAAAATTTAGCAATAAATCAATGAAAAAGCAATACAATGAAATATAACGAGAATATTCTGACGAATTAGAATGATTTGTGTTCGAACTTTATTTAGATCATGTATCTGAAAACATTCATAAAAATACTAAAAGAACAGTGCCAACCCTGCAAACATATCATTTCCGCGAAGTAAGAACAAATGCAGTTTAGTTACACCTCTTACACTACTTGCTAGGAAGAATGGATGGTGTACGATGTCCATCAACGTCCATTGAGATACAAAGGAGGTCCGAGACACTACGATGTTCTACGAACAGTCCATATCATTGTCTGAGGAATGAAAAGGGACAGTTAATGGAGAAATGTATGGAAATATCCTGGATACAGTCAGGTACACAGTTGTTAAAAGAAAAAAAAAAAAAGGAAAGAACAAGCCCTCTCTCCCAAAAATTATAATAATAATAATAATAATAATAATAATAATAATAATAATAATAATGATAATAATAATAATAATTATAATAATAATAATAATAATAATAATAATAATAATAATAATAACAATAATAATAATAATGATAATAACAATAATAAGTATGATATAATAATAATAATAATAATAATAATAATAATAATAATGATAATAATTGTAATAATAATAACAATAATAAATAAATAAATAAATAAAAGAAAAAAGAAAGAAAACATGGATCTATTAAATATTTTTCTCAGTTCTCAGTTCAGAGGCATGTTCCTCAATCATTTTAGGTTAAGCTAAGACACTAAGGCACAATCAAATTATTTTAGCTATTGAGGTAAAGATCGGGGCCCCCCATTTTGTATGTAAATTTACAAAATGATATTGGTTTAAGTTGAATTAATAAATTCTATGTACATTAGATATATACATGCACTAAGGCTGTATGCTGTATGGCCCGAAGATCCTCAATCTGGTAGAGAATGTATATCCTAAAATGCATCTTTTTGTAGTAGACAATATACATTCCTAATGGAGGAGGGGGCAGGCTTGGTGTAGTGGTTAAGCACATGGCTAAGGGCGCCGACGATCCGGGTTCGATTCCCGGGTTGCGCCAATATGTTTGAGAGGTTGGTTACCTCCTGCATCCATGTCGCGATATAACTGAAAAATTGTTGAAAGCGACGTAAAACACCAATTAACCAACCAATCTATCTTACTGGAGGTGAGTGCAGTATACAATGTCCATCCTTAATGGAGGTCAGTGTAGTATGCAACTGTAATCCCTAATGGAGGTCAGTGTAGTACATAATGTACATCCTTAATAGAGGTCATTGTAGTATACAATGTACATCCTTAATGGAGGTCAGTGTGGTATACAATGTACATCCTTAATGGAGGTCAGTGTAGTATACAATGTACATCCTTAATGGAGGTCAGTGTAGTATACAATGTACATCCTTAATGGAGGTCAGTGTAGTATACAATGTACATCCTTAATGGAGGTCAGTGTAGTATACAATGTACATCCTTAATGGACGTGAGTGTAGTATACAATGTACATCCTTAGTGGAGGTCAATGTAGTATACAATGTACATCCTTAATGGAGGTCAGTGTAGTATACAATGTACATCCTTAATGGAGGTTAGTGTAGTAAACAGTGTACATCCTTAATGGAGGTCAGTGTAGTAAACAGTGTACATCCTCAATGGAGGTCAGTGTAGTATACAATGTACATCCTTAATGGAGGTCAGTGTAATATACAATGTACATCCTTAATAGAGGTCAGTGTAGTATACAATGTAAATCCTTAAAAGAGGTCAATTTAGTATACAATGTACATCCATAATGGAGGTCAGTGTAGTATAGAATGTATATCCTTAATGGAGGTCAGTGTACTATACAATGTACATCCTTAATGAAGGTCAGTGTAATATACAATGTACATCCTACTATGTACACTTTAGTGAGCGTGGAGTCATATTCGAACATTTGCGGGAAGAGAATGTGTTTTAAAGAATATTACATCAGTAATAAAATGTCATACTCCATAATAATTATGTGTGAAATATATTACTTCAGGATATTGTGCAGAATACAATGTCAATGCAATGAAGGTTGACGCAAAACCATGTGACAGAAATCGAGGAATATGTCCGGATAAAACCTATTTCTCTAGCAAGGTCATAGCATGTAAGCTTATTAATACTAGATACGACATTTCATGTGTTTTATATCTTTCAAATAGATCATCCACTCTGTGAAGATAAATCTGTGTCTAGAGGTAAAATGCATTGTTTTCTTATATGGTGGAGGCATCTGTCTGGCGCATGACTTCATAATGTTATCTATGTTACGGGTTCAGCCTAAGCAGAGAAGGAATTCGTTTTACGTGCAACGTATGCCGTGACACGGGGCATTAGTATAAGCTGTCTCAAACGAAAAACGTGAGTGATAACACGATATGCATGACCATGAGGGTATTTCTCAAACAGTACCACATTTCGTCACAAATTTACAAGCCATACTTGGATGGTAAGGTTGAAAACACTCGTATAACGAGTAAAACTCCAGATTTGGCACCCAGAATGACTGAGTATTTTGACTAATACCTGATTTCCATATATTCCCCCTTTTTGGAAATCCTGGATGCGCCTCCGAGTGAAATCTTTCTTCTTTTCGTCTGGAGAATATTCGTTTTAAAAGAGAAGATTGACGTTACATACCAACATAATTTGATGACTATCTTAATATATATATGGTACAGACAATACGTAATTCGATGACCACCTATATATATATTAATATATATATATATATATATATATATATATATATATATATATATATATATATATATATATATATGTATATATATATATATATATAAAGCACAAATAGAATCAGTGAAACACCTGGGAGTACTATGGACCTTGGATCTCCGAAGAAATACCTGTAGAAAATAAAGACAAAGTAGACAAACATATAAAGCACAAAGACACTACAGTTAACAAGGCACCCTATATTTCACTTATATTCGTTCCCCGTCTGGGACTCGAACCCACGACCTATGGTACCGAATCACCTAGCTGTCATGCATCCGACCCTCTAACCGACTGAGCTACCCGAGCTCCACAAAAATGGAGCTTTAATAGCCAATCATTAGCTAATCGCATGCATGACAACACGGCCGCGGAAAGTGAAGGAATTTACCCGACGTAAACGCAGGCGGATCCCCTGAGAGGATACATCACTGAAAGAGAAATAAACATATAAAGCACAAATAGAATCAGTGAAACACCTGGGAGTACTATGGACCTTGGATCTCCGAAGAAATACCTGTAGAAAATAAAGACAAAGTAGACAAACATATAAAGCACAAAGACACTACAGTTAACAAGGCACCCTATATTTCACTTATATTCGTTCCCCGTCTGGGACTCGAACCCACGACCTATGGTACCGAATCACCTAGCTGTCATGCATCCGACCCTCTAACCGACTGAGCTACCCGAGCTCCACAAAAATGGAGCTTTAATAGCCAATCATTAGCTAATCGCATGCATGACAACACGGCCGCGGAAAGTGAAGGAATTTACCCGACGTAAACGCAGGCGGATCCCCCTGAGAGGATACATCACTGAAAGAGAAATAAACATACAAAGCACAAATAGAATCAGTGAAACACCTGGGAGTACTATGGACCTTGGATCTCCGAAGAAATACCTGTAGAAAATAAAGACAAAGTAGACAAACATATAAAGCACAAAGACACTACAGTTAACAAGGCACCCTATATTTCACTTATATTCGTTCCCCGTCTGGGACTCGAACCCACGACCTATGGTACCGAATCACCTAGCTGTCATGCATCCGACCCTCTAACCGACTGAGCTACCCGAGCTCCACAAAAATGGAGCTTTAATAGCCAATCATTAGCTAATCGCATGCATGACAACACGGCCGCGGAAAGTGAAGGAATTTACCCGACGTAAACGCAGGCGGATCCCCTGAGAGGATACATCACTGAAAGAGAAATAAACATATAAAGCACAAATAGAATCAGTGAAACACCTGGGAGTACTATGGACCTTGGATCTCCGAAGAAATACCTGTAGAAAATAAAGACAAAGTAGACAAACATATAAAGCACAAAGACACTACAGTTAACAAGGCACCCTATATTTCACTTATATTCGTTCCCCGTCTGGGACTCGAACCCACGACCTATGGTACCGAATCACCTAGCTGTCATGCATCCGACCCTCTAACCGACTGAGCTACCCGAGCTCCACAAAAATGGAGCTTTAATAGCCAATCATTAGCTAATCGCATGCATGACAACACGGCCGCGGAAAGTGAAGGAATTTACCCGACGTAAACGCAGGCGGATCCCCTGAGAGGATACATCACTGAAAGAGAAATAAACATATAAAGCACAAATAGAATCAGTGAAACACCTGGGAGTATATATATATATATATATATGGTACAGACAATGTATAAATATGATGAAACGTAAGCAACATAAAATGTCAAAGCACAAGTAACCAAAAAAAAAAAAAGAAAAAAAAAAAAAGAAACCAATTACAAACCAATGATAAGATCATGATCAACAACAAAATTGCAACAAAGACGCTGACCACAACAACGACAGCAACTACTACAAAACAGAAGTTTTACGTAGTGTTACATGATCTGATCTGATTTATAGAGTAAAGTTGAAGTGTACTTCTAGATACATATCTCATTAAAATGATTGTCGTCTATGCAGGACTTGTAGAGCTCAGTAGATGTTTAAGATTTGAACACTGTATTGATGAACATCTATTCATAAGTTTTGTTTTTGTATAAAATCGAAAACATTATTGATATTATTAACTGACAAGGGTTTTGTAGCGCCCTGCGTTTTAATAGATAATATAATCGTACCAACGATGCCATTTGAAAGGATGTTATTACTTCCATTGCCTGTCCTCGGTAGGTACTGCAACTATATTCTAGTTATGTCAAGTCTTTTTATTCTTATAGAATGTCTTGATCTGTGGCCTTTGTTGTTGTACGGCTGAAATATTTTTTTCTTTGCTTATCTAGATTCTGCTTGTGTGCAGCCACTGAACACGCTAAAACCAAGCGTAGTCCCTGGGCAATCTTCAACAACAACAGATTTAGCGTAAAGTATACGCTTTCATGACATATTTATATACATGTATATGCATTAATTCAACAGTCCATTAATTAGTCATTTTTCATAGAACTCCGACGTATGTTTTATACTAACACTTGATGTATATAAAGATGTTTCAAAGTCATAATAAATCATATCTGATATGCGTTTTACAATTCTCTACATCTTTTAGATCAGATCGCGGCAACGAGAATCTAGCAATATCATTACTGCCATTGTGGATTATTTTACCTCTCCTTTTCCTGTCCCTGAGTATCATAGCTGGAGGTTTTATCTATATCCGACGGCGTAAACATAAGAGAAAAGGTGAAATTAACAACAGGGGTTACCTATTTATGGAACAAATCAGAGGATAACAGTAGTGTCAGAACATGCACTCATTATTTGATGTATTAGTTATGCACTTGTATGCTCATATATTTATGATTATAGAATGACTTTATTTGATTACATGTACCTTTCAGTGAGATATCTTGACCCTGTGCACTATAACCCTGGTACAATATACTTCTATCTTAATGGTGATAGTTATTACATGCTCGATACAAAAATCAACAATTTTTATTAAATACCGAATTGATCTGATGAAATGATATCTATATTTGATGACTTAGTGTTAAAATAAAAATCACTTGTGTTTACTTCAATGATTTTTTTCTATAAGAAGAAACTTGTAAATATTTAAGATACAAGTTTGGAAAACGTTTGCCTGTATTGGTAATTGGCAATAAGCTGCTAAATGTTGATATAAGATTGTCAACTGATTTTACTTTTTCAGTTCATAAAAAAAACTATTAAATTATAAGAATTATTTTAGAGGAAAGATGTATTATTTGCCGTTTTATTTTGATTGATTGGTTGATTGGTTTTTGTTTAACGTCACACCACGAATATTTCACGTATATGGTGACGGCATCTGCCTGATGCGGGACATACAAATTTTGACCTTTGCAACGAACCTACCCAAAGCAGTGAGGGATCTTTAACTTGCCATGCATACCACGACCTGGGGCATTGTTTTTTACTATCTCATCCGAAAGACTGGACACCGGCATGACCAGAGCGGGACTCGAACCCCGGCCTCCCGATTAGGGAGCGAGCGCGATACCACTAGGCCACGCCGGCTTCGTTTTATTTTGAATTATGGTCTTAAACACTTTTATGTAATAAAGATAATGATATCTGCTTTTTTGCAGATTCTAGGAAAGTGGATACTGGTGAAAGTACGGAATTGATACAAGGATCATCAGCACCAAAGAAAGAAGGTAATATTTTATTACCTTACATGAAAGCTTTTTGTATTTTATAACACAGTTATTTGGCTTCTAACTGACTTATTGATTTGATTTTGAGTTTAAGTATAATAATTAGATAATTATGTGTCCTTGATTTCTTGATATGGAGATGATCTATATTTATACCAAATAACGTTACTATTTAAAGAGAAATATTAGGTCTGGTTTTTGCCGTGTTAGGCTGGTAAAACAACTTGCAGTCAAAGAATTGACTGAAGTGAGTTAATGCTCTTGCTCAGAAGTTGTATGACAGTAACATTTTCTGTATGATGTTTATCCGCAATCATGTAATGAGTACCCAACTAAATTATTTCGTGTCCTGTGTATGCTTTGAGTTATGATGATGCCAAATAGGAGGTGTACATCTAATGTTAGGATTCTATAAAGTATTAACAGTGTGAAAAATAGTTTACTGAGACTAGGAGTAAGACTGGTTCTAATTTAATCACATATCGATACCCATATTCATTCTAGACAAGAGAAAATTAAATATAGAATATGACTAAGTCACGAGAATCACTAAATAGGCATAAAGTGTCGAAATGTGCATATGGTGCACAAAATTAATTCCCATATATGTATTTATTACATATTTTGCTGTTTATGCAGTGGAATATCGCTATGTCATAAATGAATATATGGCATAGGTGACGTCATATCGTGTAAAAAATTGTGTCAAGGCGGTGTCTGATGGAATAAACACTGAAAACTGCTTACATCGCAATAACAGAACCAACTTAAGGACGTGTAAAAAGCCCAATCACTCAGATTGTGTGTTTGATAGAAGTAGCATTAGAGGAAACACATTTATAGAGTTTGAAGTAAATTCTCCATATAAACAGTTAAATGATCAACGAAAATTCCATACAAAGAGATATAAATATACTATTACAAAGTTATTAATAAAAAATTCAAAGTATTTTTTTGTGTGTGTGTGTGTGAAACAGAGAATTTTTCATTGTATAAAATGTTAAAAAATCTATAAGATAGTAGAAGTTTCTGTTTATTTTGATTGTGACTATTAACTACCGTTCTGATTATGATAACAATGAGTTCACAGTGGGAGTTTGTGGTCAGTATGAGATGCTTATTCCTTCATAGGATCGTATATATCGTTTGATCTTCTATACGTCTGAATTTACCAGTTTTCTTTCCCCTGTAGTGAAATCGTAAACTGTAAACATTGACATCACAATTATTTAACGGAATTGCCTACATAATTCAGAATTAATAAGCACAATATCAGGTTTATGTTAAGATCATTAGGTGTGTGTATATGTGTGTATGTATGTGTGTATGTGTGTGTGTGTGTGTGTGTGTGTGTGTGAGAGAGAGAGAGAGAGAGAGAGAGAGAGAGAGAGAGAGAGAGAACCATTCTTTGTACAATGTTAAAACAACCCCACTGTCATGTCACTATCAAATCTTGTCGTGGACGATAGATTTCATTTGTCTCCCTTATGCATAAATTCTTTCTAATATGAATATCATAATAACATTTTTCTATATAAAGATTCGACATAAACATCACTAAAGAGGCATACGCATATAAAATCGACATAATATATCACCAAACTCCAAATACCTGACGTGTACATCAGTATGTACGTGCCGTTAGTTATTATGCATTTTAAAATCACATTTCCTTATTGTAGATGGAGCAAAATCAAAGATTCCAGAAGAGCAATCTAAGATGAAGATACATATTCATGAACAAAGACTTCGTAAAATACCCATTTTCTTTGTTACTTTCAGTTAACTATTTTGCAATCAGAATAAAGTAATGGATCATAAGGTTCCTCTTTTAGCTGTCATGTAAAGTTTGAGAAAATAATATTATATATGCAAAGAGTCTCTCTGGCTAAACAGGAATAGTTTTTGCCGTACAAAGTAATAATATTTACTTCTATATATTCGTGAAATTTCAAAAGCCATAGAAAATACTTTATTAACGATATTAAATACTTACTAAAGATAAATGAAGTAAGATAATCGGTTAGTTGTCAAATTACGTAAAATACTTTAAAACTAAGGAGTATCTCCCTCATGCATAGCTCTGTCCTTAGATAGATTCTTTGGTTCACTTTTCGGTCATTTTGCTTTCATCTCTGCTCTTCAAATATTGATATATTTTGGGAATTCCAATCATTTGGCCACGAGCATCACTGAAGAGACACAAGTTGTCGAAATGCGCATATGGTGCACGAAATTAAAAGGTATATATGTTCTATATTTATTATAACCACTAGGCCGGTGTCACTGCTGGTGGACTGATAGCCCCGAGGGCATCATAAGTCTAGTTTTCAGTGCTTTGGTACTGACATTAAATATATACTTCAAATTTTCAGTTGTCAAATTAAGTAAATTACTCTAAAACTAAGGAGTATCTCCCTCATGCATAGCTCTGTCCTTAGATAAATTCTTTGGTTCACTTTTCGGTCATTTTGGTCTCAACACTGCTCTTCAAATATTTATATATTTTGGGAATTCCAATCATTTGGCCACGAGCATCACTGAAGAGACATAAGTTGTCGAATTGCGAATATGGTGCACTAAATTAAAAAGTATATATGTTCTATATTTATTATAGGACCCAAACATTATATATTTGAAGATAAAAATTCCCCATAAACAATAGTCAACGAAAAATAAATAAAGATATATTACAATTGATATGATTTAGTTTCATGTGTAATTGTATATTTTCATTAACAGGGCTGAACTTTTTTGACAACAGTCATTACACAGAGCTAACAGTGACACAGACATTACGTGAATGGATAAAATCTGGTTACAGTGTCTTTATCGTGGGAAACCCGGGATCTGGGAAGACGTCATTAGCGTGGAACACGTGTGTAGAAATCCACAACACTTCAGCAGAGGATACAGGGTATCAAATCCTAACATTTACCAATTTTGACGACATTCCTACAGACTTTGATGCAGAAATCAAGATGTTACTTTTATTAGATGATTGTTTTGAAATTTGGAATTATTTTCCGAGTAAAGTTGTGCCATACTTGAAAAGGTTGAACGACGATTTGGAAATGAAGATTAAACGTGGAGCTATTCAACTTATCATAACAATATCATCATTTGTTTTCGAATACCTTCAACTTCATTTTCATGTTAAGAATTTTACTTTGTATAAACTTCTACACCTTTCAGACATGAACAGGCCAGATGCACTAGATATCAAGAACATGTGTATGGCATATCAAATAGAGGTCAATGATCCTCGTAATATTAAGTATTACGAAGGTATAATTAAAAAACTTAAATCATTGAAAAGTGGAATCATTGGAGCTCCACTTTCTTTATACATCTTTGCACGACAGATGAAAGCAAGAGATTTTTTCTCAGATCCCTTGAAATATGTAATTAAAGATGTAAATGATTTGAAGAAATCTGAATATTCCTCTGATAATTCCATGTACTGTACTCTTATATATGCAATGCTGCAGGGAGGTATTATCAACATGACAGAGTATGATGCACAGTTACTACGTAAGATAGGAGAGATCTCCAATATCAGTCACCCTACCCTTAACGTAGATCACTATTTATTAAGACAAAGAGAAGAGGGACAGTATGAATTTATACACGAGTCCATTCTACGATTACTGTTTAAATGTTTTGGAAACAGATGTCCGAAATTTCTTTTAGTCAATTGTGATCCAAAGACCATCGTGCGTTATTTACGAACACCAAACGACCCAAAATGGACAGATGATTATCGCAAAGATGGGTTACTTATCATTGAAAACGATGAAGTGCTGACATTGTTAGCTGATCAAGCCAAAAAACATGATATTGAACTAACAGGACACGTTATACTCAGAGACGAAGGCTTTCGTAAAAGGTGTTCATCGATTTGTTTTGAATAAGCCATAGTCTTCCATCATTTTTTTATACAATGTTTGAAATTTTTAATATTCTTCACATTACAATGAAGCGCATTTTAATCATTATGATGTGTTTTCCTGATATTATTTAGAACGATTTTACGGCAGTGTACTAAGACCTAGAAGTCCCCGGATCGATTTCCGTCCCGGACATACTTGTGTTCTGTCTTTCGGATAAAACAGTAAAAACCGAGGTCCTGTGTCATGGTAGGCATGTCACGTTAAAGATCTATCACTGCTTTGGGGTGGGTACGTTGAAAAGGTAGAATTTTTTGTGAAATGCATTAGGCAGATCCTGTCACTATATACGTGAAATAACTATGGAGTGACGTAAAATAATAATCAATCAATGAATGTTATTGAGTTTAATTTTATGTCATCAGTCAAATTTTATCGCTTCCGTATTGACATAGAATATATGTTTATGTTATCAAAGTTGAAAGCAAAGTTCATCTTTTGAATATAGATACAAAATATCACAGTATTGAGCATACGCGTAAGACCTATCGACAATCCCTAAAAATAAAAGTTTAAGCAATTGCCTAAATAGTCGTACAATCTAAAATAAATCGATAAAAAACTATCTGAACTCCCTAGTGCATAAATCACGTAATGGAGTTAAGAACAAAAATTTATTTTGGTGATTAGTTTGGTTTTCTGAATCTTCGACCTCGAACATTATTGAAAAACGAAGTCGATTAACACACATCAGAAATAATATTGATATCTCTGACTCACATGGTTATCACTCCATATTTTACACCGCAGTGGAAGCTCAATGACAACTATTCTCTAATTCTTTTCAGTGGAGATACAGTACTCTCTTATTATAAGCGCATTATGATTTTTCTTTATATATTCGTACTTATTATGACCTTGAATAACATGTTGAACTTTATATTCTATGTGGAGAATAATTGATGTCTTGTTTTTGGTTATTGTACTGCTTTCGTAGTGAGTGAGACGGTAATGTAGAACCATAAACCGAATAAGGATAGAGTGTTCATTTTCGAATAATTTAACCGTCTTAAGTCGGTATCTAAGTTATATTACAATCTAATATCTATGTGGAGAATAATTGATAAATCTTTCGTTTTTGTTTTTGGTACTGCTTTTGCAGTTAGTGAGACGGTAGTGTAAACCCGTAAATCGGCCAAGGATAGAGTGTCGATTGTCGAATAATTTAACCGTCTTAAGTCGGTATCTGAACTATATTACAATCAAATAGCTTATTATTTTTGTGATGTTTTAGATGCGTATTCCTGTTTGCGACTTAATCTGGTCTGATTTTCATTTTCTGACATATGATTTAAAGAGAGAGCACTAAAAAGCTGGTAATAAGTGAAATCATCTATGAAGTTTATCAGATTCTGATCTTTTTTTTACATTGGAATTTTCGAGTTCCTAAGAGGAAATTATTTTGGTTTTCATTTTCTTCAGTGTATGTACAATTTAGTCCAAAATGTTGGACCCAATTATAAGACCTGGATCTAAATTCCTCCCATAGAGAAAATCGACGGATATTAAAAAGAACTTTTTATTACAACAGTTTGCTTTGTTATTCACTTGTATACATCCAAGCTATAATGCCTTCATATCAGAAAGTTCGATATACGATAAACGTCATGTAACAGCTGTTTATTTTTAACTTTCTAACTACGAATTTTCTCCATATTCATTCAAGTTGTAATTTAACACAATATAAATATGTGAAACGTGGAAAAAAATGTTTAAAGAGCTTGCTCTTGTCGAACTTATGTTGTCTTTCGACATTTATGGTCAACTGAAGATTTCGCTCTATGACAAACGTGACAATTTCAGTTTTGCTATCACAAACTTTCGCATACGGCCTATTCATATCTCAGTTTATACGTTATTTCAGAGAATGTTCAAATTACAATGACTTTGTTCTGAGAGCTAGGCGACTTTCAAATAAGCTGCGCAACCAGGGTTATATATGTGCTAGATTATTGAGGGAGTCCTATGGTCGTTACGAGACTCTTATTACACAGTAGGATATCTCGTTATCCAGACTTTTAAATGATATTCTAGACTCAGACCGATTCCGATCATTTTACACAGATTTGACACCTTCTATACTAGAAGGTTACCTAATTTGACTTCTCCATATATATATATGTGAAAATGTAGTTTGAAATGGAATTTTGAGGCTCAAAATACCGGGCTTACACTTAAGCCGGTATTTTGAGCCTCAAAATTCCACTTAAAACTACATTTTCACATATATATATATATATATATATATATATATATATATATATATATATATATATATATATATATATATATATATATATATATATATATATATATATATATATATATATATGGAATGTACATGATTTGACCTTTCTACTGGGTATATGTGACGGGTGTTGCTAACAAGCAGGAGATGCTCACTCTCCCGGGCACTTGATCTGACTCCATCAAAGGGGTTCACATATGCTCTTCAAGTAGAAAGTTTTCGTTGTTTGCTTTTTGGTATTCATTTTCACTGATTTTGTATGTCCTTTGGATTCATGATTCTCGGACTAATGGTTTGGATTTATCCATCATTTTTACATTTCTAATATAGAAGCATTATGATTTGGATGAAAAAAAACCCATTATGACAAAGTGAATTTCGGGGAAAATTCTACTAACAATTAGTCGACTATTTCAATTTCAGTCGATTCTTTATATAAGAATGATTTAGATGTAAGTCTTGTCATTGGATCCGAATTTTCAGAGATACTGAAGGTCTAGATGCTTTTTAAAAAAAAAATTAAGTGTAAAAAAATAATAATGATAAAAATGATTTTGAAATAAGAAATACGAAAGGACATGGATAAAAGGGATACGCACTTTGTCAAAACTTAAAGGGATATAATATCCTTGATTTGTGGGAATCCCTACTAATAATCAGAACAAACAACGCTTAAGACCTTCTCTCAACTATAAAGGTTTACAGAAGTCTCGTTGAAGAGTTCCCATTTTAGTGCAACCCTCAGCAAAATAATGTAGAGCTGAGAAATAAATGGATTCGGCTTTTGAAATGATTTTAATGGCATGCTGTCACGATGTCCTAGGAGTTTAACTTAATTCAATCTGATGAGACGAATTTGTCGTAATCACTGACACTCCTGAAATTCTATCTTAGATCCAAGAGACACATATTGCTGAAACATAAGTTTTTTTAATTCGATAATAGATCGGAACAGAGTAGACAAGTCTAATGCAGAATCCCGGCATTGTTATTCATTTAGTTAATAAGTTTAATTATGTCTTACACAGTCGTATAATGATTCGGAATCAATTGAATGTTAATGTCATATCAATTCACCTAATTTACATGCCTATAACCGTTTCTATCATTAACATTTCATGTCTTTTTTGTTTAGTAATATGATTCTTTCTTTTGCACAATGTAATTTGAAAGAAAAATGTACTTATTTTCATGACTTTACTGAATAAACTTTCCATTCACTTTATACTACATGATATCAGTTGTTGAAATGTACACCAAATTGTATATTTATTTATTATGTATATGAGAGAAGACAGAAGAAATCTGATCAAGCTGTATGTCACAAATTACCAAAGACATGCACATAAAACATGAAAACAGTAAATAAAACACAGAAAACGATATTACAAAATGTTTGATTGTACTGCAGATACAATACAGACTTAGTACGGTCAATTAAAGTAAAAATGTATGGATTTTAATAAGATATCAGCCCACAAAATAATTCACCAGTGTTCAGAGAACGCAAGCATCACTGCAGTGTGTTTTACCTTCAATGTGACTTTGACCTTGACAATGACAATGACATTGCTTATCATGTGGCTGTTTAACCTCACCATAGTTAATTTTTAATGTAAGAGTCATGGAGGTATGAATGATTGTAAGATAGTTACAGCATTTTATGCAAAACTGTGAGATTGCAATGTAAAGATGATGGATAAATCCAAACCACAAGTCCAAAAATCATGAAACCATAGGACATACAAAATCAGTGAAAATGAAAAACAAATGGAAAATAACAAAATATGTCTACTTGAAGAGCATATGTGAACCCCTGTGATGGAGTGAGATCAGGTGTCCGGGGAGAGTGAGCATCTCCTGCTTGCTAGCAACACCCGTCACATATACCCCGTAGAAAGAGTCAAATCGTGTAAATTCCATATGTATCTATATATGGAGAAGTCGAAGTAGGTAACCTTCTAGTATAGAAGGTGTCAAATCTGTGTAAAGTGATCGGAATCGGTCTCAGTCCAGAATATCATTTAAAAGTCTGGATAACGAGATATCATATGGAGTAATAAGAGTCTCGTAACGACCGTAGAACTTCCTCAGTGACGATGCTAGTCTAGCACATATATAACCCTGGTTGAGCAGCTTAACTGAAAGTCGCCTAGCCCTGAGAACAAAGTCATTGTAATTTGAACATGCTCTGGAATAACGTATTAACTGAGATATGAATACGCCGTATGCGGGCGATGATGGAATGTTGCTACTTATGAAAGGAAAGTTTGTGATAGCGAAATTGAAATCGTCACGTTTGTCATAGAGTGAGGTGTTCAATTGACCATTAATGTCGAAAGACAACATAATATCTAAATACGAAGTAGAATTACTAGTTTCTGTGGTTTCTTTGACCTCCAGTTCACTTGGATAGATGATGCTTAGGTAATCCGCGAATGAAGGATTATTAATTGAAAGCAAGTCATCTATATATCTGTAAGTAAAATTGAAGCCAAAAGGCAATTGTTTTTTTCCTTGCGAAAGCAAAGACTGAATGAACTCAGCTTCGTATGAATAAAGGAATATGTCAGCCAGAAGCGGAGCACAGTTAGTGCCCATTGGAATGCCGACAATTTGTTGAAAAACCTTACCTCCAAACACCACAAAAATGTTATCGATACAGACAGACAAGATGGATATTTCCATGATGAACCGCCATTACATATAATGTTAGTCATTTATGTGAAAATGTGTCCATCAGATATACAGACTAAAAGGATGGTTAGACAGTCTGCACAAACATATTCCTGTGTTCTGTGTGCTTTTCAGGCGACATGAAATACATGTAATTCTAAGCTTGAAGACAAAATTTTTAAAGAAATACTGCTGGTGCTTTAAGATTTGAACACTTTAAATTTTCCCAGATGATAACGAAGCCCACGCACCTAACATTTGCCTATGATCTCAACCTTTGACATCTGGCATTTAAAATGTATAGGGTTCATCCTCTCAACATGGACAGCATGTGTGCAGAGTTGGATCAAAATACACATCCTTTCGACACGGCCAGTATGTGTGCCGTGTTTAGTTTGATAGATATAGATAGATAGATATTATTGTTTTTTCGTCGCACCGGGACTATTTCACCCATATGGCGATGGTTACCAGTTAGCATAGTTAAAACAAATCAAAAAAGAACAATTGAAATATTTAGGAAAGACCAGCTCTCATTGTATATCGTATCTACACATAAATGATATTGCTAAAAATTACATGCATACACAATTAAAATACGTTATATTTCAATATATTATATTTTATTATATAAGTTAACTTCTTTTAAAAATTCCAGAATTTTCGAAATACTAATATTCTCAAATAATTCACTCATAGTTTGTACAGTTTAATACTGATTTCGAATGTGTGCAGTATATGCACATTCTAACAATATATGTTTAATACTTAACAGACATCCGCAAGGGATACACTCTGGAGGAGGCTCTTGTTTAGTTTGATCATAATACACTCGACAGGTTTGTCTTGAATAAAGCTAATACTTGAGATAAATCTACACCTTTCTTCGATTTGAACATCAAAATTATCAACCACCTAATATACACTAATATTTATGATAAACGTGAGGATTTTGGATTTCCTATTGTAGTCCCTGGACTCCAATTATATGGCATCTATATATCTCAATTAGTTCGATTTGTCAGAGGCTGCACCGATGTTTTGGACTTTCATAAACGAAATTTACAAATTACTACTAAACTTTTAACTCAGGGTTACAGATATCACAAGCTAAGAAAAACATTCGGCAAATCCTTTAGATCTTATTCAGAACTTCTATCTAAATTTGGAAATATTTCTTTTCAACACTATGTATCCAATGGAATTTCCCATCCTAATTTTTACGGTGATCTCGTATATAAACTAAGGAAAGTAAAAGGCTCCGATAACGTTATTTTATCATGTAATAAAATAGTCAAACGTCTTCTAAATAGACAATATGACATTGAGATCATCAAAAAAACTATAGGTCTTGTATTTGGCTCCTCTACAGCCTTATGCTGACTTTTACTTGAACGTTGCACGCTGACTAACAGGGCGTTCCTTGTCCAAGCCTCTTTAAGAGAAGACATGGTCCTGAACTTCGTCCCCTGTGACTGTTAGTCAGGACTCCTAGAGGTCTAGGGTCTTAGCTCGCTTTCAGACTGGCAGAGCACGGTTTATCATGTTGATGTCGCATATATTTTTTATATCATTATGTGTTTTAAATTACCATACGTGCTTATATTTTCATGGCCTCTCAATATGCGATACCTGTTGACCATTGTTCTTTACATGTATGATTATTTATATATATTTTTTATATTATATTATTTATGTACATCTTTTGATTGTTCGGCTGTTACGGTGAGTAGGAAGGTGGGCCAATAAACCGGTTAACCACACCATTTGTTTGGCTTTTGTCAAATTAAATGACAGTCCTAAGTCGGTATCGTAATTGCACTACAATCAAATATTTTTGTAATGTGTTATATGCGCTAGTATATTATTGATATTCATGTATTGTATAGCTCCATGGTGACTTCTGCCACATAACTGAGTTACAATCATTCGGCCACGAGCATCACTGAAGAGACTTAAGTTGTCGCAATGCGCATCTGGTGCACAAAATTAATAGGTATACATTTTCTATATTTATTTTTATAAGCTACCTTAAGATGAGCAAGATTGAGTCCACTTCCTGTTATCTTTCTAGTCATCAAAGAGCTACAGTTTTGACAAAACAAGGTTTTTCAGAGCCTGAACATCCTTTTGGCTTCATGAGCTGAGTATGTTTCTTCAAGAAATTTTGGCTGTATGATGGAAGTCCCTTTGAATAATTTAAGGGTGTCTATGAAACCAATCAACTGACATTGAATTGTTGACAGTATCTCTCATGCATGACTGCAGGGCATTCAACAGAACTGGGCAGTCATATGTTCTTATCTTATGGCAAATATGTAAGTTTATCTTTGAATTTTCAAAACTTTTTATGAAACTGTTCAAAGCAGTTCACAATTTTGATCTTGGTGACCTCAGATACTTTCGCTGATATGGGAGTTTTGGGCAAAACAATTCTGATTCATCTGATTTCAGAGTTGCTATTTGCGTTATATGGAAATTACGTTCTGCAAAATAGATAAAATTCATCTACAACATTTGAATTACTGCGCCATATACTAAAATATTTAGATAACTAATCAGAAATTTGCAGTACTGAATGGTTTATTTATATATCACTAAATATCAACTGAACGATATTCACTGTGAGAAGCGAGGTTTCTTCAATGTGTCGGGCCTAGTTCAATAAAGTCACTTCACTTGCCTCTGAAGGTGTCTTTTACCACCCTGAGGTACACGGGCATTACATGCGTCAAATGGTGAATTTTCACAGGGAACTCGGGTTTTTTTCGAGATTCTGTATTTATATCTTCTGTGATCACAAACATGCATGCTAATTACTACCTCTGTGCTTTTAGGTGTAATCTATGCATATAATGTCAGTGATGTGTGAGTAATTCTTAGATTAAATCGCATTTCGGTTACTGAATCACCATCTTATACAATAATTATTGCACTTTGTATATAAGCAGGGCTAAATTACGGACTAAAAGACAAATCAATAGATAAGCAGACAGATGATTTAGATACTAGATGTCCTTGGCAGACCCTTCAGAGCGGGGCATATAAAACTTGATAAATTTCTTATACTAAAATCAATAAAAGAAATGATTTAATTGTCTTTGACATGTATATTTAGTAATTCCAGGAATCAAGTATGTGTTCACCAGTATAATGTGTACCCTTTTTCGACTCCAAAGTAATGGACAAACAGGACAAAAACAATATGCCCCTGATCGTTAAATTTAGGCATAATATACTTTGTTGAACGAGCCAATTGGCACTTTTCAGCAAGTTTTTAGCAAAGTATTTATTTTAAACTTTATCAAGGCCAGAATATATATTTCCAGCCCTAGGGCCCCAAATTGTAATGGATGGACAGATGGATGGATGGACAAACTGACTGTCAGTTACCCATAAGCCAGAATATTGACTTTATAATCTTGTCAATCTTTCTTACAATGACGATGCATTCAAGCAGTATGACACACTTTCCTCCGTAACTTTCTTTACCTGAGAGCATCATAAGTCTAGTTTTCAGTGCTTTTGTACTGACATGAAATATATACCTCAAATTAAGTAAATCACTCTAATACAAAAGGAGTATCTCTCTCATGCATAGCTCTGTCTTTATATTGATTCTTTGGTTCAATTTTTCGGGCTTTTGGTTTCAACACTGCTCTTCAAATAATTATATAATGTGAGAATTCCAATCATTCGGTCACGAGCATCACTGAAGAGACATAAGTTGTTGAAATGCGCATCTGGTGCACAAAATAAAAGGTATATATGACATATGTTCTTTACTTATTACTAGCATTCTATGGCTATTTTGGCGTATATTCAAAACGTTCAAGACACTGTTTACTACTTAGGTCTCCCCTATATAGAATAGCTGATGGCTGCAAGTGAGATACCATTTAGATAATCACTGTAATTGTTCTGAATGTACAGGTCTGTGCATAATGATTATGTTACTGTATTATCATATAATTACAATATATAATGCTTATTTTCATTTGTTCAAAAGTTGAGATGATTGGCGCATCGTTGCACCTTGTCCGAAAGTTTGCACTTAGCAAAGTAAATAGCAAAATCATTAGCAACGCTGACGTCAAAGTGAATTTAATGAATGTCATGGTTAACAACATGTCAAAATGCCTCTTTTATAATGTCATAAAGATATATAATATTCTATCGAGGAAATCATTTTAACATATGAAATAACTTTACTAAGCTGCATAAAGGGTGTATCATGTGATAAAAGTAAAAATGACATGGATAGAAGGTGCATGTCTTATCATTAATATTCATTTGTTTCTTATTTTTGCAATTAAAATGACTGAAGGAATGGCACCATGTTTGTATATTTCATTGACTGAACCAGTCTTCCCGAAAACACCTTTGAACAAACTCGCCAATTGTATACATTGTTATGTAAAAATTTACTTTTCTGACCATAAATCAATAAATGCTCCTCAAGGCATGTACTTGTAAGTTTATACTGGTATTTTCTCTTGTATATCTTGCCTTCAATATCCTTGCCAATGTTTTCATTGACGTGGTGTGTGATAGGTGTAGGAGTTGGCCACAAAATATACAAGTCGATAGGGTATCGGCCTAAACAGCTAACTGTACCATCATTCTCTCCTTTCTCCAGCTATTTGTCCTCATAACAGGGTTACATCCGTCATCTAGAATGATGTCTTCAACGACATAGTCGATGTCTGATTCATTATAATGGACAAACTCTTGCTCCAGGCTCTGCATCCTACTCTGGGATGCCATTTTCACGACACAGCGTCTGTGCATAGGAATGCTGGGGCGCATGAAAACTTTGATGATACTCTTTCATCAACTTTGATACCGATACATACCGATTTTCTTAGCCGAGACTGTTTGGGCAATTATTTTATATTTTATATCTTATTTGGGCAATTTACTTATTCAGAATGTCGAATGTCGTCAATGAAGCATCCCGGCTAACGGCGGGATTATGGTTCTGGAAACAGTTAGAGATAATTACCCCAGAAAGCAAACATTTAAAATATTATATGTAAGCATTGACAGTGAACGATATTTATCTATATATTTTTACATCATGGCGTATTTACTGTGTAGGAGATTGATCCAAAACCGATCGGGTTGATTCAAAAATGCAGTAGCGAGCACCCTTATGTTATCTGTCCGACACTGTGTTTTACTATCAGATTATCCATATATTTATCATTATGTATATGTCAACGAAAATTCCTCGTAGAGACTTCTTTCCTAATTCACAACAATTCAAGTTCACAATCTTTCGTTTAGATACACCTTTCATAGTGAGAAGTCAGAAAGGACAAACATACGGTGTATAATGATATTTTCTGTAGGGATTACTTAATAGTTTACTAATACTACAACAGAATACCGAAGCAGTGGAACTATACTCCTCACCTCTAGAAAAGGGAATATTTTGCGAGACAATAGTGTGTGGGAGTGATCCAAAGAGAGGGTGTTATCTAAGTTTATTTGATGGTGTTACTCGCAATTCAACAGGTTCAAATCCAACGGCTCTAATAATAGTACGAGATAACACCACATTTATCTCGCAGTTAGTGGTGCTTCAATTTATCTGTGTAATATTGCATGTATACTAGGTACATGAGTTGATACAAATTTTGTAAGGCGTATTTCAGTAGAGATGGAATAGGTAAGCTGTTTCCAATTAATTCTTGTGCAAGTTTCTGAATGAGTTTCCGGAGCATAACATCATAAATATTTAATATTGTAACATTTCTAGTAAAGATATAATGTGTAGGAAGTTTTCTTTTTGTTATATATATTTAGTGTGACATTTTAGGGGAATGTTGGTTCAGTGGTATCACATTAGTAGTATGACATTTTAGGGGAATGTTGGTTTAGTGGTATCACACTGGTAGTGTGACATTTTATGGGAATGCTGATTCAGTGGTTTCACACTGGTAGTATGACATTTTAGTGGAATGTTGGTTCAGTGGTATCACACTGGTAGTATGACATTTAAGGGGAATGTTGGTGCAGTGGTATGACACTGGTAGTATGACATTTTAGGGGAATGTTGGTTCAGTGGTATGGCACTTGTAGTATGACATTTTAGGTGAATGTTGGTTCAGTGGTATCACAATGGTAGTATGATATTTTAGGGGAATGTTGGTTCAGTGGTATGACACTGGTAGTATGACATTTTAGGGGAATGTTGGTTTAGTGGTATCACACTGGTAGTGTGACATTTTAGGGGAATGCTGGTTCAGTGGTTTCACACTGGTATAATGACATTTTATGGGAATGCTGTTTCAGTGGTTTCACACTGGTATAATGACATTTTAGGGGAATGCTGGTTCAGTGGTATCACATTGGTTGTATGACATTTTATGGGAATGTTGGTTTAGATGTGTCACACTGGTAGTGTGACATTTTAGGGGAATATTGGTTTAGTGGTATGACGCTGGTGGTGTGAAATTTTAGGGGAATGTTGGTTTAATGGTATTACGCTGGTAGTGTGACATTTTAGGGGAATGTTGGTTCAGTGGTTTCACACTGGTAGTGTGACATTTTAGGGGAATGTTGGTTTAGTGGTATCACACTGGTAGTATGACATTTTAGGGGAATGTTGGTTTAGTGGTATCACACTGGTAGTATGGCATTTTAGGGGAATGTTGGTTTAGTGGTATCACACTGGTAGTGTGACATTTTAGGGGAATGTTGGTTTAGTGGTATTACGCTGGTGGGGTTACATTTTAGGGGAATATTGGTTTAGTGGTATGACGCTGGTGGTGTGAAATTTTAGAGGAATATTGGTTTAGTGGTTTCACACTGGTAGTGTGACATTTTAGGGGAATGTTGGTTTAGTGGTATCACACTGGTAGTATGACATTTTAGGGGAATGTTGGTTCAGTGGTATGACACTGTTAGTATGACATTTTAGGGGAATGTTGGTTCAGTGGTATGACACTGTTAGTATGACATTTTAGGGGAATGTTGGTGCAGTGGTATGACACTGGTAGTATGACATCATTTTCCCTAAAACAACTGTGAGTGAGATTAGAAGAAACATGTATAGAGATAGATAGATGTATTTATATTGTGTACCATATGCTCATATCCACAACTAATGGATCTTCAACAAAGCTAAGGGACGAAACTGTCAAAATCCAAAGTATAAATATTTGAAAATAAACTTATTTCTAAACTGAACTAAAGTAGAAGTCTAGTAGTCACATTGATCTGTAAAATTAAAATCACTCTCGTTTTATAAATTTTTGTTTTTTTGTTTTTTTTTTTTTTTTGTTTTCACATAAGAATTTAGTTCATGACAGTACAATTTTTGCAGTTTTCACTGTCTCGTTCCATAGGGCAGCAACAAACCATCGACCATCGGCTTCGGCTTATACTTAGTGTAATAGTTACGTGCTTTTCTGTGGTGCAAGAGTTTGGAGTTCGATTCCCGAATGCACCATTTTTGTTCAGATCTATGTTACATCCGCTACCTTTTTTGCGATATAATAAAAAAGTAGAAAGCAAGGTAAAACAATGGAGCAATTACGGGTATTTTACAATTATTCTAACACCTGGGTGTCATGTCCCTTCTGTTTGTATACGTTATTCTTCAGATAATTGATGTATCGCGTACGTGCACTTATTCATACACAACAGAAATTCAGCTTGAAATTAACATAAAGATTTGTAATATAGGTCAACGCTCCTATTAAGGAATAAAGTCAAGATTTAGTCCCCATTTCAAAAAAACCCAAGCCCTTAAAATACAATGTAAAAATAAGATATATTCGTTTTGAGATGTTCTACTTAAAAGACATATTATAAAATATTTATACCTATATGTGACACTGTAACCATTAAAGCACTAAATCAAAATTGTTTTCGGAACAAGAGATTAAACAAAAATTTCTTACTCTTCTGTCAGAATTATAACTGTATTTGACATTTCCAGAACTTTGATGAGAAACAGATCTATGAAAAAGCAACACCATGATGTATACGACATCCTCCAACGTAATATATGGAGCACGTGGTAAGACCTTAAAGTGTCCCATTTTGGGTTTAATTCTATTATGAAAGTTAAATCATATAGCCGATCATTGTACTGCACAATTTGATACGATTTGTGCATGAACTTCTTTTAAAAACATGTATTTGAATGCACTTTTTGCGATATTACGTGAATTCATAGATAAGTAGAGAGCTTACCTTACAAAAACATTATTCCCGATAGATAAACTCACATACATGTACATCTTCGTCATCACGTCTTATGTTATTTACTAGGAATACTGGATAATGTACAATGTCCATCAACATCTACTGAGATACAGCGAAAGTCCGAAGCACTGCAATGTTCCATGGACAATCCATATCATTGTCTGAGGAACGAAATGGGACAGCTCATGGAAAAATGTATGAAATCATTCTGGATACCTTCAGGTACATGGTTGTAGGACAAAACTAATAACTACTCTTTCACAGTATAGAATTCAACATGGAAGTATTAAAACATTTTTGGGCGCAAAAATGGAGGGGGGGGGCTATTCTTTTAAATTCATCTACGCCACTTTGATCAATCTAGTATACAATGTACATCCTTAATGGAGGCCAGTGTAGTATACAATGTACATCCTTAATGGTGGTCAGTGTAGTATACAATGTACATCCTTATTGGAGGTCAGTGTAGTATACAATGTACATCCTTAATGAAAGGTCAGTGTAGTATTCAATGTATATCCTTAATGGAGGCCAGTGTAGTATACAATATATATATATATTTCGACAATTTCGACAAATTATGTCTCTTCAGTGATGCTCGTGGCCGAATGATTGGAATTCTCATAATATGTAAATATTTGGAGAGCAATGCTGAAGCCAAAATGACCGAAAAGCGAACCAAAGAATCTATCTAAGGACAGAGCTATGCATGAGGGAGATACTCCTTAGATTTAGAGTGATTTACTGAATTTGATGACTGAAAATTTGAAGTATGTATATCATGTCAGTACAAATGCACTGAAAACTAGACTTATGATGCCCTCGGGGACTATCAGTCCACCAGCAGTGACACCGGCCTAGTGGTTATAATAAATATAGAACATACATCCTTAATGGAGGTCAGTGTTGTATACATTGGAGGTCAGTGTAGTATACAATGTACATCCTTAATGGAGGTCAGTGTAGTATACAATGTATATCCTTAATGGAGGTCAGTGTAATATACAATGTACATCCTTAATGGAGGTCAGTGTAGTATGCAACTGTAATCCCTAATGGAGGTCAGTGTAGTATGCAACTGTAATCCCTAATGGAGGTCAGTGTAGTATAGAATGTACATCCTTAATAGAGGTCAGTGAAGTATACAATCTACATCCTTAATGGAGGTCAGTGTGGTATACAATGTACATCCTTAATGGAGGTCAGTGTAGTATACAATGTACATCCTTAATGGAGGTCAGTGTAGTATACAATGTACATCCTTAATGGAGGTCAGTGTAGTATACAATGAAATTCAAATTGAATTACAATCAATAGTAAATCTGCTCCTGGTGAAAGCGCAAATACTACCAAATGGCTAGAAATCTAGCCAGCGCCACCAGAAACAACAACGAAATTGATCATTAAACTAAATTACATTAGCAAAATGATTTAGAACTCAATAAATCTCATAAATGAAATTCAGCTATTCAATGCAAAATAACTGCAGCACGCAAATTCGGGTGCAAAATTTGAATAAATTTAATTGTTTATCAATTATAAACAACCAAACCATTCCACAACTGCAATTTGTAACAGATGCAAATATGTAATTCAAAAACAATATGTAACTCTAGTTACATAATAAATTTCGCAATCATTACCTACCAAATCTATTGTTAATGCAGCCAATTACCAAACTTGATATTATCTTATGATACATACCTGATTGTAAATCTATAACGATACGATACATACCTGTCTGATATTAAAATTGTTTGCAAGTGTTGCTTAAATCTATAACGATAAATATTATTATGCCTACAGTATTCAAATGAACTTAACATTAGCAAACTTATACCAATAAGGATAAAAAATAATAATTCCATGTACTTGATGTATGCCCCACAAAGTCTCATAATTCTTCTGTTTAATCAAACACGAATTTTGTTTGTTCCGTATCTATATCACCTCTCTCGAACAAGAACTTATCAGATATTTTACCACACATTCTAGTATTTCGAAAACTGTTTTCTTTTCGTATCTATGTAATGTTTTTTGCATTAACATTCTTAACAGAATAGATTTCTAATCAATGCTAATATTATTTCATCCACATTATATAAAAGATCTGGTAAATCAACACCAGTTACATATCTTTTTTTTCTTTTGCTTACTAGTAATTTTTAAAAGAATTAGATATGATAAACAATCCGACAATCAATTCTTCAGTTAAATTCAAATTCAATTAAAATCAATTTAATGAAAACTTCCGATGAAATCATCACCTAACCCAATAACCCTGCCAAAAAAAAAAAAAAAAAATAATAATCATAATAATGATAAAAAAATGGCATTGCAACACTAATTTCAAATGAATGAAATTTATTAAATTGTAAATAAATCGTTGCAATCTGCAAGCATTTTAAGAGGGGAATAAAAATAAAGTACACCCCGCACAATTTCTGTATTTCAAGCCTTTATATTTTAAAAAAATTACAATTACTAACATCAATACCGTCCAGGTAAACAAAGATATCACTATGACATAGAACTATAATGCAAAGCATTTATGTTGATGTCTTGTTTGTTTAATTGAGGCTCATTATACATGTAACACCTCAATAAGATATACTAGGTACATAATACATACTAGCACTAGAAGCGCGATCTTTCATAATATACCAGTGGCAAACATTAAGTAATTTGATTCACCGTTAGATGATATGATTTTGATAACATTTATTTTGATTTGCAAAATGAATAAAGTACTAGTAAAGCATTATCATACATTTCAGATATGTTTTAAGAAACAGAAAAAGTCAAAATTTGTTATTATTCTTTGTAGCAAAATTGTTCCAATTGCTGTCTAGCACGAACATCATTTAAATAATTTCTTTCATTCGATTTAACCTATTTGAATTAAATATTATATAACATACAGCTCAACATTAAAAAGTTTGAACACTTGCCGTATTATATTATATATTATAAAGGAGTCGATAAGTTTTTTATAACAAACTGGCCCTGTAGAATGGTGAATTTTTGTTTTGTTTTAGTTTGATACTAGTGGGCAAAATCGTACTCTTACACATGGAGGCTCTTGCAATGAAAACGTTTACTAGATCTGCTTATCGATAATGACACAAGAACCGTTTAAACCAATAACGGTATCCGGATTTTTGTCAATTTCAAAAAATTCCGTGAAATAATATTCAAAGTTTGGCGTGAGCGCAGCCCTCGAGCTACATCATACTTACACTGTTGATACATTTTATCCTAAAGAATATTTTCACGTTTGTTTCATAGTGCTCGACTGATATTCAAATTTTACTGAAAACGAATGGGCTTCGCCGCCATTAACTGAGGTCCTAATGTTAAGGGAGGAAATAAAACGTATTCCCACAAAGATAACGTAAAGAACAATGAGGCGTTCTTATGGCGTCATAAGGTTGCTAAAGTTTAACGTCGTTTCTAACTCATAGTACACAAGCGCCGCCTGACGGACGGCGAAACTCATTCCGGATTCGTAACTAAAGGCATCGTAAGCGATTCAACATGGCCGGTGAAGTGACTATATATGGTGTTGAGTTTGTCTGCGAAATATGCGATATAATTTCAGGGAAATAAAATTTTAGATTTATAAGACATCATCCAGTAGATTTTTGTGTATTTCTTCAATGCATGCACACTAAATATTGATGAATTGCATTGAAATAGCGGCGTTTACCACCTCACTGAATATCTATATCTAGATTCTAGATGTTATCATATAACAGGACCCGATGTTAAATTCTTTCAAATACATGTATATTGCCCTAGATCTACTTTGCACATTATAAAACTGGTTCTGCACCCCGATCAACAGGAGAGGGGAGGGGTATTTTCTCAGTGCATTCTTCGATCAGTCACATAAACCGTTATTTGTATTAGAAATTTCATTTAGTAAGCACTGTGCTTTCATCTTCATAAGGAAATAGTCATTTGTAGTGTCTGTCAAAAGTGAAAAACGTAGCCCGAAGAAAAATGAACTTGTCGTTATTATGGTACCATTTACATTATTGCATATTATATGAACACACATCTGCTGACTTTACGCTGCCAAAATTGACGTCACTAATGACACTGTATACAGTTTTGACGTCATGGACGGTGGCGTTCAAATAGCAAAGTATATTTGTACTTATCAAATACATAAAGAAAATTACAGAAGTATGTAAGGGGCATGTGGAATAAAATATCTCTCGCACGAGATAGTTATGTTGTTCGCATGACATTAAAAGTCGTGCGTACCAGATACATGTAGTTATGTCGTGCACACGACATAAAAAAGTCGTTTAAGTTTCCAACAACTGGCCCCTAATGCGCACGACTTACAATGCATAAACAAGAGAGAGAGAGAGAGAGAGAGAGAGAGAGAGAGAGAGAGAGAGAGAGAGAGAGAGAGAGATGTGACAGACATTTATCGGTTACCATGCTAGTGTTAAAAAAACTGACAGGGGATTCGCCGATATCCTGTCAGGTTTTTTAAACACTAGCATGTTAACCCATAATTCATAACATTATATAGATCCGCACGTATTTATGAAACACAAGCTACATTCATACCGCTCATTTTAGATGCTCTTCTTATAAACTTCATACATACCATCATGCATTATACCCATCTCTTCATGACTTTCTTCTTTTTTTGTGTGTGTGTATTCCTTTTCTTTCTTTTTTTTTCTCACTTCCTTTCTGTCTTTGTATGAATGTATGTACACACGTACTGGTATGTACGTATGAATGTACATATGAACATACGTGTGATAATAGATCTACATATATGACACACAAAAATGTTATACATCCACATGTATATGTGAAACACAAGCAACATAACATTGATTTTAGATGTTTTTCTTATAAACTTCATATATACCATCATGCAAGCAGCATTATACCTATCTCCTCATTTCTTTTGTTGTTTCTGTCTGTACCCACGTATGTGTGTATGTATGTACGCACATATGTATGTATGCACGTATGTAAGTATTATGTATGTACGTATGCATGCATGTGTGTGCATGCATGTATGTATACATATATGTATGTGTGTGCAATTTTTTTCAGTCTGAATTTTCTATGGCTGAAATTTTCTCACCGGAAAATCGGTCCGACTTCGGAAGTTGCTTTGTTTTTATTTGTTTTGCATTTGTATGTTTGTTTGTTATTATTATTATTGTTTTTTTTTTACTTTTTTTCTTTTTTGTTGTTGTTTTTACCTTCCCGACTCTAATTATACCGCGAAAAACTCCGACTTTCGCATTGACTGCGCGTGCCTCCGATGGCAAGGAAGTTAAAAACGTCTTCGGGAGTCAAGGTGCACGTGGAAGGAAGGCTCAGCATGTGAAAGACCCTCTCTGCCCATTTTGTGAGTGCCCAGCAGCAGGACTAATCACTGCAGTCTGCACGGCTCTGTTCGGTCAATATATAGCTAGAATATCTCTGAACTCGCATTCACAGTGACATTAAACCATACCACACTGAACCAAACCAAGTGATGAAAAGCAGTGTATTAGTCTTTAACTTTGAATATATATAGGATCCTTAACTTATTTTACTGAATGTGTTGTTTACAGGGCTTTATATCAAACCAACCGTAAAAGGATTTGCCAACATCAGCCAGGCATTTGGAAAAATCCATTTCCAATGCAGAAAGTTTGACCGTTTTATTGACACTTTTGACATATTAAATACCGGCACTTTAGGTCAAAATCCTTGATATATTACACAATGTAACTGGCTCTTTCATACCATGTACTAGATTTGCAATATACTTTCTTTTTTTTTGGATCTACTGCGCTTTTTGCATTAATACCGTTATCATACCCAACGGCGATATAGGGACGTCATGACGTCAACACCAGTGCGTACTATCATGACTTCAGAAGACCACAAAAAGTTTATTTTTGAACACTTTCACAAAAGGTTTTCGAAAAAATGTTCTTAACATCTTCCTTTATGAATACACAACAGTTTCATTTTAATTCCGTATAGGGCCGATTTTAGTAGAATATTTCGAAATTGATAACAAAATATGAACAGCTAATGAAATCAGGACAAAATTAAGCGTATACCCTTTACAACCATTTATTGTACGTACCAATCGCTTGGTCAGTATAAAGCAATCACAATCGATTCAAATATGCAACACATTCCCTGTCTAATCTGTATACAATGTAATATACATATGCCACCAAGTGTTAGTGAAAGTATAAATTCGAAGGAGTACCACTGGGTATCCGAAATTCAAAGTCAAAATAAAACACTGCAGATGAGAAAAACTTTGAAAACACAGTTAAACAACCACTAATATCTTTCAATACAATTCTTATTCATTTTTAAAAGCAGTTTTTAGTGCCTCCATAACGATCCAAAAAATCATACTTCCAATTTACCATTAGAAAAGTTTGTGAACTATTCTAGAATTAAAATTAAGGAGTATCTCCATTGTGAAAAATAATATTAAAACAATCTGTCTGATAGGTCTAGCAAGAAGACACACTTAAAAACGAATATTGGGATTTATTATAATTGAGTTTTATTTTAATATAAGCGACACAATACTTTTTGACCTTGTTTAGCGGAAAATCTATTTATCTTGATATCTGTATTAATGCCAAGCCTTAAAGTGTAAATACAGTGCAAGCTCCAATTGTTCCGATGAAGGCACACATTATTCATTACCCTTATCGACATAATCCGACACAAGGAACATGCAGTCTTCAATTAAACAAACCCCCAACTCTTCCCATGGCCAAATAAACTGGCCAAAACGTCATTGCTTGTATCATTTTCATAGATTCAAAGATATCACTTTCTTTATGACCTTCCTAATGAAGCTTAAAAATTAAAACTATATAATTAGAGTGTTATCTGGATTTGGAAAATACTATAGAGAGTCAATTAAAAAATACACAGTCAATGTATCAGTAATATTGATTGTCTTTGATTGCACCTTTGTTATGTGTTATATTATCCCCATTTGCTGAAAAACTGATATATTCAGAACTTAGTCTGCATTTCATAGATAGATGTGGATATGAAAATTTCAAACATGTAGAAATATGGACATGTACCTTTATAGTTATACTCATAGCACTTGCACTGAAAACCTCGAAATAATAATACCGAGGAAGATTTTGCCTTTGCTTTTCAGATTTACATAAATGTAACAGATCATCACGATGTAGAATTTATTTTAAACCTTTAGTGAATATAATTTCCCATTTCCTATTCTATAACTCCACACGCAACTAAGCATTGGATAGATATACTTTAAAATCTCTAACCACAGAGAAAAATAAATAAATAAAAATTGCTGATACATAAATAAATGCAAAACTTGAAAAAGCGTCAGTCCACTTTTCAATATCTTGAATTGTTTCTTAGAGTTCTTAATAAAACTTTCATTACAAACAAGCAATTTAATCTTCAAAGTTCAAATAAATCCAAACTGAGGAACATTATTGTAAGAATTATCAAACTTGAAAATTACCTGCAATACAATCTTCTGTAACCATGGTTATTGTTGATCATCGGGTACCACGTTTAGCCCAAACATCACGTCTAGATCGAGCTATTGATTCATTTTACACTCAATTTCTCTTTGAGCGTAGTCTAAGCTTGGTTAAACTCAATAGTTAAAAAAGGAAATGTAATATAGATTCATTATATACATATACATACATTATATATCATTTTTCTTCAAGATGATATAAAATATACTAGATTTATATAATTTAATTAATATAATGCTTTGATTCAATTAACTTTATCACTAAGATATTTTTAACGTCATGATTGACACTCGAGTGTTCGGAAAAGGTCTCTAGATTCAATTATCCAATACAGAATATTGCTTTAATTGTGGCAAAAATGGAATACTTTTTCATCTTCAACATCGAAAAATATTTTTCTTTATCTTTGTGGAAAAAAGCAGATAACATATTTGATTGCATGACAAATTATTACATCTTTATTATACAATTCTTAAAAATGATATTTACTACTACAGTTGAGCAAGCAATTTAAAAGTTAAACTGTTTAAGATATGTGTGCCATGTACCAACGTTTAACGGAACCTTAAATTATTAATACATTACACATAAGTAAATTTGTAAAATGTTAAGAAGATGTAGAGTATATACATTTTCCTCTTAGTTAAATTAATAATAAATCATTAGTCATCAAAAATTAAAACTAACAGAGACATAGGTTGTCGAAATGCGCATCTGGTGCACAAAATTAAAAGGTATATATTTTCTATATTTATCAACACTGTATTTTGTTCAGTCTACAACATACTAAAATTAATTGGCCGATACAGAGATTCACTCTTGTGTAAACGACCACACCTTGACAGATTTAGAAAATGACATAAAATATCAGTTACAATCGACGATCATCCATACAATTAACGACAGATGAACTTCAATTTCTACAAAACATCTTATTATCCCTCTCATGACAATATAGAAACAAATCTGCTATAAGAGGTGTGCAATTAGTATCCATAGGAATCCCAACTATCTGTTGAAAAAATGTTGCCATTAAATTGCACATAAATATTTTCAATCAAAAATCGATGGCCTTACATAATTCAGCACAACTCCAGTACTAATATGAATTGTATTGTTTATTGGAAAAATCCCAATTTGTTCGAAGTAATTATAAAGATGCATGTTTTAGATTCTGTGTTGAAACACCAGCACAAGGGAGACAACCACTTATTTTTAACTAGATCATGTGGAACAGAGGTATACAAGGTAGAAAAATCAAATGTAAAATATTTAGTAGTTTGGTAATTTCGAAAAAGAAGTTTCTCTATATCTTAGGCACAGTTGTCATTATGAAATGCAACATTACAGTATTTAATGGCATGGTCTTCAACTAGAGCATACGTAAAATACTTAGAAAGTAGAGTAGTAAAACAATGAATAGAATTAGATATAAACGTGATTTATATGGTCTTTGATATAATGTGGGGAGCCAATACATGGTTGGAAAATTATATTTATCATTGCCAATTTTGAAATCAAACAAAATCATACGATGGTCATGTAAGATGTTGTCTGTCGGCGTATGTGTTTCAACATATGTAGCAGAGTTGAATTAGGGGATAACAAACTTGTATTTTCAAATTTTCGGCTTGTAATCGATGATTTACAGGTTGCATATTGAATATCTGGACGACGCGTGAGGTTGTGTCCTGGCGTGTTCTCGAAATCCGCCATACTGTTTATAATGACAGGACCCGTAATGCACATTTATTATTTGCGGCGTGTAATCGAGTATTAACATTTACAAATGTCTCACATTTCTCGGCTTGAATAAAAGTTGATGTTGCGTAAAGTTGTTTGTACGGATGTTGATGTGATTAGAACTTTATTATTCCAATAATGCAGAGGAACTTTTACAAGTTCTGTTGTTACACCAACGTTTACATGAAATTTGTAACGCTTCGTCTAAAAGTGGTTGAACTTATATCATGCTTAACACATGTTTCGAAGGGAGTTGTTTGGTTTGTTTTGTTTTTGTTCCAACCAACATAATGTAAAAATAAAATCATATGAACTAGAATTGTTTACAGTATAATCCTCGATTTTAAAACATATTTTTAGGATATTGTGCAGAATACAATGTCTTGGCGAAGACTATACACCCGCAGCTATGTGACAAAAACTTAGGAATATGTCCTGATACAAACTATTTCTCTAACGATGTTATGGCATGTAAGTTTATTTTAGTTAATATTTTAAATAGTAATATATTAAAAGTTTTATGTTTTCAGCTGATTGCAACAGTGGAGATCAAGTTCGCAGTAACTGTAAGGCACTCCATGATGTCATTGCCATTATAGTCTACTGAAAACCGTATAATAAATTGATTATTTCTGCAAAATTGGAAGAAATGCAAATTGTTTAACATGTCTAATTTTTTACACATTAAAATTTTATCCCTGGCTGTTTTGAATCACGTGATTGCTATATATGGCATATGCAGTATTACCAACAAATATTCAAACAAGGGTATATTGGCAAATTTGATAATCAAATTTTGTTGTAAACAGTTGATGAAAACCTATAAATAATATTTATAATTGTGCCCAACTTATAAGAGGGGTAATTGTGTATAAATACTGGAATGAAAATGTTGAATGATGGTGTCATTTTACAAAAATTTTCAGTTAAATTGAAATTCTGTTGATGTTTAAAATCTAAAAGTTAGGCCCAGTAGGAAGCATTTCAAATAGATGTAGAACAGTTTTTATGTGAAATTACACAACAACTGGAGTTGAGGAAAAAGTTGCACTACAGCGTTTTTCTTGGCATGTTGATTGTTGCAGTTTATCACTCGTCATAAATTACATTGGGCAATAGTGACGTCATGTTATGTTTTGGCTGGTTTTCTGCAACATTAAATAACTGTGTATGTCGTAACACAGCTGTGTTGAAAGGTATGTCCATGAGAGGTGAATGTTTTTTTTTTTCTTATTGATTTGGTACTACAATTACTTTACTCAAACAATTTATAATGATTTTGCATTTTACAGACGATCGTCTATAGCGTTATTTTTGTATGACTGAGACAGCTCCTTGTTATTCTTTGCTTATAGAATCTTCATGAGTACAGCCACTAAACACACAGAGGAAGCCAAGCACAGTCGCTGGGCAGACTTCAACAACCGATTTAATGTATATTATATGTTATTTTATATTGGAGAATCGATTTTAGAATATATCATTATGTTATATATAAGAACTGTCAATGTCTAAATATCAAACATAATACATAACATTGAATGACGAGTGACAAATCCTAAAAACTAGTATCTGATGCATGTTTTGACAGAAGTTTGTCTTTATTAATTCCCGCTATATATGTATATACATATATGACAGACCCTCATATATGTTCTTATTTTATTCCCATATCTTGTAGTTCTGTGATATTAGATCGTAATAATAAGCATTCCACATCGTCATTACTGCCATTGTGGATCATCCTACCCCTCCTGTTGTTCCTTGCAGTCATCGCTGGAGGTGTTATCTATATCCGTCTACGGAGACGTATGAGAAAAGGTGATATCTAAAAATACTCGAGTTACTTGTTTATAGAACATACAAATATCTCAGGAAAGCGTAATTTAAGATACATGCATCTATGTATTTGTTATGCACTGTAGGTTTTTATATTTTTATCATAGATACTATAGATGACGCTGGTAAGTGTGAAAATAAGTGCCATCTCAATTTTCATCGATTACGCCTTTTATCAGAGGAAATATACAGTTACTTAATAAATATAGAACATATATACCGTTTAATTTTGTGCACCATATGCGCATTTCGACAAGTTATGTCTCTTCAGTGATGCTCGTGGCTGAATTATTGGAATTCTCAAAATATATTAATATATGAAGAGCAGAATTGAAGCCAAAATGACCGAAAAGTGAACCAAAGAATCTATCTAAGGACAGAGCTATGCATGAGGGAGATACTCCTTAGTTTTAGAGTGATTTACTTAATTTGATGACTGAAAATTTAAAGTATATATTTCATGTCAGTGCAAAAGCACTGAAAACTAGACTTATGATGCCCTCGGGAACTATCAGTCCACCAGCAGTGACACCGGCCTAGTGGTTATAATAAATATAGAACATATATACCGTTTAATTTTGTGCACCATATGCGCATTTCGACAAATTATGTCTCTTCAGTGATGCTCGTGGCCGAATTATTGGAATTCTCAAAATATATAAAAATATGAAGAGCAGAATTGAAGCCAAAATGACCGAAAAGTGAACCAAAGAATCTATCTAAGGACAGAGCTATGCATGTGGAAGATACTCCTTAGTTTTAGACTTAAGATACAAATAGAAAATAGGGACGATGTGCATATTTAACAGTAACAAACAACAAGCTTCCAAAAGTTGACTCAAAATTGTAAAATATGATTTTTCCCATAATTATTTAAGAAATGAAAAAGAGTGTTTTGTGAATACCTTTTGAAATATCTATTAAATTTTGTTTTATTTTGAATGATGATTTTTAAACACTTGGTATATCATATGGATGTCTGTTTGTATGTAGATTCTAGAAATGTGAATATTGAAGAAGTGACGGCACCGGGGCCAGAATCTTCAACATTAATTGAAGAAAGTAATGCCTTTGTTATCTTACGTGCCATCATTCTTATTTTACACCATTACTTGCATTCCATAATGAATAACTGATTTGATTTTAGGTGTTATTATCATCATGATTGGCTTCAGGTTATAAAAGTGTTATCTACATTTAAAGACTACGTGTGAAAATAAAAGAGTTATCTCGTAACAGTTTTCGGATGCATAAAATCTAACCGGAGTTACCTCCCCTTCCGTCAACTTGGAGGTATATTGCTGAACATTTGTGCATAAATCAACCATATTGTGTAAGGCATTTGTCCAAATTAAAGATGCTTTTCGAATGGTTGCAATTGTTATGCAATAATAAAAACATTGAACACTGTCAAAATATTTTCAGAGTGAAAATATGGACACTTTCTAAAACACATTCAACACAATAGGTTAATAATGAAGCAAATTCTGCATCTTCACCTACAAAATGACGGAAAAGGGAAGTAATTCTAATTAAATTTCATATATTCGAAAACGTATCTCTATCACAGGATATCTGCAATTATTTAAGATACATGCAGAGAAATAGGGACGATGTGAACATTTATCAGTAACATACGATGAGGTTCCAATTGATATCAAAAGTAAAATGCGAAATGAAGAAGAGTATTTTGTGTATACATTTCGAAATATTGAAATATTCTCATTTTATTTCGAATGATGCTTTTTTGAAACACTTGGTATGTGATCTTGATGTCTGCTTTGTTATGCAGGTTCTTGAAAAACGAATACTGAAGAAGGGGCGGCACTGGTGATTGAATCATCAACGTTAAAGGAAGAAAGTAATACCTTATATGCCATCATTTAGTATTTTACACTATTACGGTGTAATCTGTTTATTCCGAATTGCAGTGGGACCAGAAAATATTCGGAATGGACGAAGTTCGGATTGTAGAATAAATTTGATGGAACAGGATAATTAAAGATATAAATCATTTGTAATGTTATACGACCCATATGCTTTTTTGCACTGTTTATCGGTAACTGATCTAGTGAAAATGGGATGAGTGTATACATAATTTAAATACAAAGACCTTTTATGAGTTTATGTATAACTAAATCTGAAATGAAAATCTGAAATGAACTTCTACATGCATTATTATATATTCCGGGAACCAGATTAAAACCTATCCTAGATGAGGCTGATCTATTAAGTTGACGTTATACGGATTGATCAGTTTTTTGGTCAATTTAGTTTCAATCACTGAAGAGACATAAGTTGTCGAAATGCGCATATGGTGCACTAAATTAAAAGGTATATATGTTCTATATTTATTTTTTATATTTCTAAAATTTTTCTTGATTATAGAGTCAAATCTAAAATTCCTCAGTATTTCGAGAATCTTGGACCACCTCTGACTTGCTATCAGTACAAAAAACCTATTAGAAATCGTATATCTAATTACAATGCAGTCACATCTAATCTTATTTCTCTTGACTCTATTCCATCGTCCTGTTCATGCAAAAATTTTGAATTCATTTATCAGTCTGTGGACCATAATTTTTTATAAAAAGAGTATAGATTACCTTCCATGATAGATAATACTTATGTCTTCGTACCTACTGACAAAGCAATCTGATTAAAACCATATCTTTATTCCGCTTCTCTATTTGTCCCATTGCGGATAAAGATCTGGCGAAACCCCGTAAGAGGTCATGTTCTGTGAACTCTGATGACGTTTCAGTCACCGAAACCGTTATTTCCCATAGCCAATCAATGGCTCGTCTAGGCACGTGATAGTGACGCAATATGTAACACAGTTCAAAAACTACCTTGTGGGTCACGCACGCTGAGGATGTTAATTTCATTCCTAGGTATTTATTGCCGATCCACTGATTGGCTGGAAATCAGAGTTTCGCCGGATCTTTATCCGCTATGGGACATATAGAGAAGCGGAATAGAGATTTGGTGTTAATCAGATTGCTGACAAAGCAGCTGATAATATTATTATTGTTTGAAAAATATACTATATTACAGTTCTTAAAACGGAATAACTCTACTTCTACGTATGTTGAAACACCATTGTTTAAAGACAAGATCCTATCTGACCACTGTAAAGCTATGTGCGACTTCAATTTATGCATTGATAAAAATGATCTTCCAACGATGTATTGGCTTCCAAACTACACAAAAATCCATATAAATCACGTTTTATATCAAAATTCTAGTCATTGCTCTACAACTGTGCTTTCTAAACTTATTACCTCCGCTCTTACTGCAGTTAAAGGCCATGTTATCAAGAATTGTAACGCTGTCTTAGTAACAATAGTAACGTCAATTAATTTTAGTTTATCAAAAATTCTGACGAAGTCATTGAAAAATTCCGTTTGAGAAATTTTGAGGCTAATAACGTTTCTACTTTCGATTTTTCGACACTATATACCTCCTTACTTCATCATGACTTAATAAAAACCAAATTCTTGTCTCTCATACGCCGGTGTTTCAAAAGAGAGTCTAAATCATACCTCTGTACTTCAGTTACATCTGGATTTTTTTTCTAACAATCAATATGATAATTATAAATATTGGACTTGTACTGAGTTGTGTAATGCTATCACATTTTTGATGGATAATATTTATGTACAATTTAATGGCAAGACTTTTCAAAAGATTATTGGGATTCCTTTGGGCACTAACTGTTTTCACCTTATAGCAGATTTATTTTTATACTGTTATGAGAGGGACTATTCAAACTTCTAAACGTTTCGACCTTATTGATAAGCTCAATGATACTTCTAGATATCTTGATATTTTATCGATAACCCTGAGTTTGAAAACTATATCACTGATATTTATCCATCTGGACGTCAATTAAACAAAGCCAATACTTCCGACCAGGAAACACCTTTTTTGGACTTAAATATTAAAATTATTAACAACAATATTCATACCAACATATATGATAAACGTGATGACTTTGGATTTCCTATTGTAAATTTCCCTTATACAGATGGTGATGTCCCCAGACTCCCATCATATGATATTTATATTAGTCAATTGGTTCGGTTTGCTAAAGCCTGCACTAACGTTTTGGATTTTCACGAAGAAATTCTCAGATTACTTTTAAACTTCTTACTCAGGGTTATAGATATCATAAATTTCGAAAAACGTTTGGTAAATTTCATAGATCTTATTCAGACATTTTATCTAAATTCGGAAATGTTACTTTTCTACAATATGTATCCAGAGGAATTTTCCATCCAAATTTCTACGGTGATCTAGTGTACAAACTAAGAGGGTCGAAGGTTCCGATAATTTCATATCGGCTGGTTCTAAAATTATTAAACGCACCCGACATTGACAGTATGATCCCGAAATCATCGCTAAGGCCATGGGTCTTGTATTGGGTCCCTCTACAACCCAATGCAGACTTTTACCTGAGCGTTGCACGCTGACTAACAGGGCGGTAGGGACTCTATTACGGGTCTTGTCCAAACCTTATTAGAGGAGATAAGGTCCTGATCCTCGTCCCCTCTGACTGTTATTCGGGACTCCTATTGATCAAAGATCTGAGATCGCTTACAGACGGGCAGAGCACGATTTACTTATGTTGATGTCTCCTTACATATTTTTGATAGCAACATATTATTCTATAATTTTTTGTGTAATAAAATTTTTATGACCCCCCTCCTTGAGAAACCTGTTTATCCTTGTTCTCTATATGGAGGATAATTTATAATTTCTGAAATGTGTGTCTTTTGATAGCGCTGCTTTTGCGGTGAGGGGAAGGTGGGCCCCAGTAAACCGGTTAACCACACCAATTGAGTGACGTTTGTTACTTCAATTGACTGTCCTAAGTCGGTAACGTAAACGCGGGACGATCGAATATTTTCGTAATGTCGTTTCGTGTATATTCTAGTATTATCATTGTTTTGTGTGCAGGTCAATGGTGATTTGTGTCATACAGCTTTGTCAGATGTCTTCTATTTTCTCTATTACATTACACACTCTTTATGTCAGAATATTGTGTCAATGCAAACAGAGATCATTTCACTTTTTTAGAAAACGGTATAGAATTTGAATGTTTGAATTGTTGTCGTTTCAAAATATCACTGACAGTAGCAACACCTCTTCCGTATTTCTGACTGAGCATTTTCAGATTCCTCAATCAAACTTGTCTTTTTTTCCAAGCGAAAATCGTTCCCAGCCCTTTTCGGAGAAGGATCACATCTATCAGTGTGTATAAATCTTTTTGATCCTGAGTCTAAGTTTAACATACCGTAAAGCTTCCCGTGCAATCACTTCACATCTACTTAGTTTAGAATGGATCGGAATAAGCAGTGTCCAATTAAATAATAAGGTGATTAGAGGACTGGAATTTATATTCTGAATTCGGGGTGTATAGCATACGGAATACGAAAATTATTTTTGTATGTTATTGATTGGAAAATGTATTGGGACTAAAAAATCATAAGAGTAAATCGAATATTGCAGTACCCAAGATTGGAATTCACAGATTATAGCGTACTTGCTGTCCTTACTGATTTGAGTTTTAGGGTTTTGTTATCTCAGTTTGCGCTTAAGCTTATCCAAACGTGGTAGTTGAACGAATAACTTTATTTGGTCTGATGTTGAGTGATAATTGCAAAACAAAATTTTTGCTTTGTGGCCATTGTGATCATATACTTTCCACATTAAACATCATTAAAGACATACTTCATTTGTCGAAATATGCATGTTTGATGCAACATTTACATCGGTTATATGTGGTGTATTTTAATTAACATTACCGTATTGTAGATGAACCAAAATCAAGGATTCCAGAGGAACCATCCAAGATGAATCTACCAATTCACAAACAAAGACTTCGTAAGATACATATTTTATATATTTCTTCAGTTAACAACTTTGTGTTTGGAATAAAAACTGAATACCTACCTTCAGTTTGAAAAGATCTATTTGGACGTAAAGATTTTTTTCTGGTGTTCGTTTCGTATATTGGTATGTTCTTGGAATATTTTGGTTTAAAAGCCATAGAATTTAATATACATACTTTAGTAAACAACAAATAAGAATACGGAACTTGGGATAAATAAATAAATATCACCATTTGAAGATGATGTATTTGAGCTGAAACGATAAAGAATTTGATGAAAATTGTCCGATAAATCAAATATCATAATTCATAGGATTATGTCTGACCAAGAAATGTGTATTTACCTTAACAGAGGTAGATTTTTTCGACAACAGTCATTACACAGAGCTTAGAGTTGCACAGACGTTACGTGAATGGATAAAATCTGGTGACAGTGTCCTCATCGTGGGAAATCCGGGATCTGGAAAGACGTCATTAGCACGGAACACGTGTGCAGCATTCCACAACACTTCAATAGAGGATGCAGTATATCAAGTCCATACATTTACCAATTTCGAATCAATTCCTACCGAGTTTGATCCAGAAAAAAAGAATTTACTTTTATTAGATGATTGTTTTGAGATTTGGAATCATCAACCGGGTAAGGTTACTCCATATATCAAAAGGTTGCATGATATAAAAATTAAAACTGAGAGTGGAACTATTCAAGTAATCATAACAATGCCATCATTAACTTTCGAAAACATTCCAAACCTTTTAACTTCCTTAATACCTTGTGTAAATCCATTCGATTTCTGTAAACAGCTAGATCTTTCAGAAAAGTATTGTCCCGGTGTATTGGATATCGGAAAACTGTGTGTCGCGTATCAAATAATGGTCGATGATAAAAATCAAGCTCCTGTATTTTACGATAACAAAAATATTACAGAACATCTAAAATCTTTAAAACGAAATATTGGCGTCCCACTGTCTTTATACATTTTTTCACAAATGAAAAAAACCCACTGTGAAAGCAGGAACATTTTTCAAAGATCCTTTGAGTCATTTAATACGGGGTATTGGTGATCTGAGGAACTCTAAAGATCACTCTGAGCAATGTAAGTACTGTACGCTTGTGTATGTGATGCTTAAAGGTGGTATAATTGACATCACTGAGTATGATACAGAACTACTACGTGTGATAGGGGAAGTCTCCGATATCAGTCAACCTACCCTTGACGTAGATCATTACTTATTACGACAAAAGGAGGATGGACGATATGAATTTATACACGAGTCAATACTACGATTGTTGTTCAAATGTTTTGGAAACAGATGTCCAAAAATTCTCTTAATCAATTGCGACCAAAGGACAATCTTGCGATATTTACGAACAAACGACAAGATATGGACAGATGTGTATGTGAAAGATGGACTTCTTGTCATAGAGAAACCCGAGGTTCTGGAATTGCTAGTTGATTTAGTCATCAAGAAAAAAATTGACTTAACTGGGCATAGTATACTTAGAGACGAAAGCTTTCGTAACAAAGTGCTTGTTAAATATCTTAAATAAATAGAAATATTCAATAAATATGTGTAATTCACTAAGTACACTGTCGTTTATTTTGTTCATAATGATACACTTTGCGATATGTTTAGTTATACAACGATGTAGTATACTCTTGTCTTATCATTCGATAAGCAGTTCTGAATGATAAGACAAGAGTATACTACATTGTAAAGAATGATCGTATAGCGTGCAATGGCTTAGTTACAACAGGTATTTGATGAGATTGATGAAAAGCAGTTCTGAATCACTCACTTTAAAGTTCCAAATACGTGATACGTGCCTCAGTTAAGTGTGATAAATGATTCTTAATCATAGAAAAAAAAAATCAAAACAGATAAATAAATAGAATATAAATATATGAGCATTCTGCATATGCATAGCCCCTTTCTTCTGATGGTCTGTAGCTAATAAGTTTTGTCTTTGACAGTTGCTGAGGAGATAATATTGATCAAAACTACACCAATTATTATTATGCTCCAATCATTTCGGGTTAAGGTAGCAATTGCAAGACGTCACATGATCAAGTCATGTGCTATCTAAATATTGAATTGTCACGTGTTCCCGTATTTCCATTACAATGCAATAGACATACAAGTACATGATTGTGCTACAGTTGCGATATTGGAGTCCGTTTCATCGACATGTGTAAATGTTTTACTAACTAAATCTTATGACAATGGAGTAAGTTTACTTACGTACCTTCTAAGTTCAACGATATGTATATTTCGTCAACCAGCGTACGTACATGTACGTAAGGATCAGACTAGTGAGTTGATAAACTTTACGCAGCACAAATGAAGTATATTGAAATTTTACTTTTCAGAAGTCCGAAAGTACTTCTCACAGTATTTATGATTTAAAATATTGCGACACGCGCTTAAACATTTAGTCTACATCTATACACGATGCGCTTGTAAACATGAAGTGACGTAATGGAGTCGTATGCAGTACTTGAAAAAGTACTTCATCAAATGGGAAAATTTAAAACTATCCCAATAAGTACATATGTGTCAACATAGATCGATAAAGTCAAGCAGATCACGAGTTTCGGCGAACAAAATGAATAGCAGAATCCTTCCTTCCATTTTGTTTTGACTTCACCCAAGGTCATATTTCAAGGTCAAGATCAATAAAACTTACGGCTTCCTTGCTTCCTTGCGCTTAGATACCTTGAATAATATATTGATGTTTTCTTCAATAAAGTCAATAAAGGGTTTCGAGATGCCCTTGAATTTAAAACAATAAAATAAAAATTCAATGGTCAGATTTTTTTATTTGGAGGAAAATGTCACTTTGTATTATAAAAATATTTGGGGAAAAAATGTCAAATTACTTTAAATACCTTGCAACAAAAATTATTTTCTGACTAGAAATGGTACCAATTTTATTGTATGTATTAAATATGAAGTAATATCTGTGATATGAGGCATTATCTGTCAATTCATAAATTTTGATAAAAAATATGCCTGTTCAAATGTTCATATTTATCTCATTACTTGAAATGTAAAGGTATAGAAAGGGAATAGACACTAGCGGACAAACCAACCCTGAATGGTGTATTTATATTTTAACCAGAATCTCACATGATATCCAGAAATGACATATCAAAAAAAAAAAAACCAAAAAGAAACAAAAAAAAAAAAAAAAAAAAAAAAAAAAAAAAAAAAAAGAGCAACAAACAACAAAAAACATTCAATGGGCAATTTTTTTAGTACCCCTTGCAATCGCTACCTTAAGACCGTCAAATTTAATACACATACTACTAACGCTGGCATGATGACATTAAAGTAAAAAATGAGGTTTTAAGTCGAAGGCCAAGATCAAGTCAGTATCCTGTCTTTTGGATGAAACGCTATAATCTGAGGTCCCTAGTCATGGTAGAGAAAACAGAAGACATCTGACCAATCTTTATGACACACATCACCACATGCACAAGCATGTAAATGATGACAGTGGTAAAATAAAACGACATTATATAGATATTAGATTGTAGAACAGTTATGATACTAACTTAGGACGGTAAATTAAAGTGACAAACGTAATTCAATTGGAGTGGTTAACCGGTAAACGGGCACCCACCTTCCCACTTTTCATAAAAGCATCACAATCAAAGAACACACATTTAGAAATTTATAAATAATCCTCCATATAGAGAACAAGACTAAACAAGTTTGATCAAGACCAGGTAGGCCGACATCAACATGAGAAAACTCTGCTGTGCTCGCATGTAAGCGAGCTCAGAGTCTTGTTCTTTGGGAGTTCTGACTAACGGTCAGAGGGGACGAGACTCAGGATCTCCTCTGAAAAAGGTTCGGACAAGGATTGTAATAGAGTTCCCACCGCCCTGTTAGTCAGCGTACAATGCTCATCTAAAAGTCTGCACAGGGTTATAGAGGGATCCCATACAAGACCCATGGTCTTAGCGATGGTATCGAGGCCATACTGTTGATGTCGAAGGCATTAAATAAATTCAGTACCCGTCGATATGAAATTATCGGAACCTCTGACCCTCCTTACTTTGTACACTAGATCATCATAGAAATTGGGATGGGAAATTCTGCTGGATCGTATTGGAGAAAAGCAACATTTCCGAATTAAGATGAAATGTGTATATAAGATCTGTTAGAAGGTTACCAATTGTTTTCAGAAGTTTATTATATCTATAACCATGAGTTGTATGTTTAAAAGCATTCTGATAATTTTTGCGTAAAAATCCAAAACGTTAGTGCAGGCCCTAGCAAACCGAACCAATTGACTAATATAAATACCATGGGGGTTTTGGAACAACCCCATCTAAATGAGGGAACTTAACAATAGGAAACCCCAAGTCGTCATGTTTATCATATATGCTTGTATGGATATTGTTTTTATAAATTTTTATGCTTAAGTTTAAGAAAGGTGTATCCTGATCAGAACAATTGGCTTTGTTTATTTGAAGTTCAGATGGAAACATGTCAGTGAACTATTTTTCAAACTAAAGGTTGTCGATTATCAAAATATCGTCAAGATATATAGAGGTGCCGTTGAACTCATCAATAAGGTCGAAATGTTTAAATAGGTTTAAATAGAATGCATTGGAGTCTCTCTCATAACAATATAAAATAAATTTGCCATAATGGGCGCGTAATTAGTGCCCATGGGAATTCCATCAATCTGTTGATAAGTTTTGTCGTTATTATCATGCTGTATGTTTGAGAAAATCCAGATGTTACTGAAGTACTGAGGTACTATTTAGACTTTCCGTTGAAACACCAGAGTATGAGAGACAACAACTTGGTTTGATTAAATCATGAGGCAGATAGGTATATAGTGTTGAAAAATCAAAAATCAAAAATCAAAAATTTAATTAGCTTGGATTAGAAATGAAAGATGTAATGATTCTCCACTGCTGCCAGTAGGTTCGTTGCAAAGGTGTAGATTACATCAGGCAGATGATGTAACCATGTAAGTGCAATAAAGTTGGTGTAACGTAAAACAAATATGAAACAAAACATCATATCATTTGATTGTCATCAGTTGGCATCGCAGCAGCAATCAAATACCTTAATATTTTATGTCTTTTTATGTGCTTACTCTTGTTTACTATTCATGTCCATGCCCATATTTGTCATACACCTGAGTGAGATTTCTTCAGATACCCTTTTTGATGTCATTGAAAAAAAAAAATGCAAACTTGATTATTGTTCAATTTTCAATAATCAACCTAATCAGATTTTGTTCGTCTATTTTAGACTGTCACATTCGTACGCTTTTAGTTAATACCATGTTAATTAGTCCATTTTACGATTAAGAGACTCGAATTGGTTTTCCTTCACGTTATACAAACTCTTATGACAGTTGTCAAAAGTCTAGACGAATTAATTAAAGAAAGCATACAGACACCTGACTCAGTCGTATGACAAAGTCATCACCGACAAAAAGACATAAAATAAAAAATCACACAAGAATTAATTGTAAACAGTTTATGCACAGACTTAGGACGGCTAATTTAGATAACGTTACTCAACTGGCGTGATAAACGGTTTACGAGCCAACCGTCACACAATGGCAGAACAATTAAAGGACATACATTTAAAAATCTATAAACAATACTGTCTCTCTCTCCAAATTTCTTGGCAGAGAACAGCAAACTTCTCTCCTTATTCCCAACAATTAGGGTTTACGATCTTTCATATAGAGACTGTCATAGTGAGTAATCAGAAAGGACAAACATACAATGTGTAATCACATCATATCTTACATAGGCATTAATTACTAATACTTCAACGGCCTACCGAATTTGGCAATCAACGGAATGAACCCCATCATCCCTAGAAAAGGATATGTTTCCGGAGACAATAGGAATCACAAGATATATGTTATTTAAATTTATTTGATAAGGTGACTCGTAAATCAGCAGGTTCGATTCCAACAGATCTAATGGTAATACGAAAGAATTTATCTCGACGTTAGTGGCACTCGTATTTATCTGTGTAATATCACACGTACAATAGATAGATGCGTTGATACAAATTTTGTAAGGCATATCTGTGTAAAGAAGAAACCGGTAAGCTTTTTCTAATTACTTCTTGTGCAAGTTTCTAAATGAGTTTCCGGAGCATAAGGTTATAATTCTAATTCACATCGCATAAAATCCTGTATTTTGATTGGCCGTTGACATGCAAGTATTCTACAATACCCATAGGTTGTAAAATTACGTCACAAAACCCTGCAGTTTCTGATTTATGACTTTACTATACCGTACATTTTTTTATATGACTGTGATTAGCGACTTGGATTAGAAAACCATAACTCTGCCTCTAGTTGTAATTATTTTTGTCAAGTGCATTAGAATATGGTTACCACGTTAGTGTTTTACACAATTTGACAGTGTATCCGTGAATACCCTGTCAGGAATATCCGAGAATCTGCATTCCTGACTGGGTATTCACGGATACCCTGTCAAATTGTGTAAAACACTAACATGATAACCCCTATATATTTAACATTGTAACATTTCTAGTCAAGACATGGTATGTAGGGAGTTTCTTGTTTTGTTATATAGTTTACTGTGAAGTCCTAGGGGGAATGTTGCTTCAGTGGTATCACACTGGACTTCCACTCTAACTTGATTTATCATCATCCCCATATATGTGCTTCAGATCAAACAGTGTCACAAACACCATAAGTCTTGGTAGACGTTAGCACGTAAATGATCTATCACTACTGAGGGTTGCCGGTATCACATTTAATGCATATTATCATAATCTGAATACGAACATTTATAGCTGTATTAATTTAGTGCTACATATGCGTATAAATCATCCTGTGAAAGTAAGTCGCATATTCTGATTGATATAAACTCAAATTGATTATTTTATTTTCATATAATAAACTCTTTCCTCGTATTCCGTCTCTTCCACCCATGCAGCAATTTCTCAAAATTAAATTTATTAATAAAGGCTTCGATCTACTTAACATTTCTAATATTTTCCGTGATCATAGAGTCACATCTAAAATCCCGCAATATTTTGAGAATTTAAAACCTCCACTTATTTGTTACCAGTACAAAAAGCCTATAAGAAATCTTATTTTAAATTATAATAAAGTTACATCTAACCCTGATGTTTCAGACTCTATTCCTTCGTCGTGTTATTGTGAAAATTCTAAATATGTTTATAAACCAGCAGGTCATGTCATTACTGGTGACCTAAACTGTATTTCCGACAAGAAGTTGCGCACCCTTTTTGGAAAAGGACCTAAATATAGGTTACCGTCCAGGATAGATTTTTAAAAAATGCCGTGACGTTATAGAAGATGCTTTAACTACATATTGTAAACGTTGGTGTAAAAAAGAACAGGTAAAGGTTCATGCTCTTAATGATTGGAAATACGAGATTTTAAGAATTGTCGATATCCGTATTAAGAACTCCGCATTTATTTCAACAGCCTAATACATTGACGGCAAATTCTATTAAAAAGAAGATAGCTGAATTACATGCTAAATATGTCTTTGTTCCTGCTGATAAAGCAGGTAATAACATAATAGTTGTTTGAAAACTATATTATATTGAAGTACTTAAAAACGAATTAAACTCCACTCATACATATGTGGAAAGCCCTACCTCAAAAGACAGCACCTTGCACGATCTCCTCATGACCATGTCCGACTTCAAAATTAAAACTGATAAATCTGATCTACCAACCATGTATTGGCTTCCAAAACTATATAAAAGTCCATATAAATCACGTTTCATATCTAATTCTAGCCACTGCTCTACTACGGTACTATCGAAGCATATTACGGCTGCTCTAACTGCTATAAAGGATCATATTATCAAATATTGTGATGTCGCATTTAATAATAGTAACATCAATTACTTTTGGTCAATTAAAAATTCTCATGAAGTTATAGACAAACTTTTTTTACTAAATTTCAAAGCGACTCAAATTTTTACATTTGATTTTTCTACACTTTATACATCTCTGTCTCACGATTTGATTAAGAGCAAGTATCTGTCTCTTATACAATGGTGTTTTCACAGAGATATGTACTTCAAATAACTCCGGATTCTTTTCCAACAAACAATATACTTCATATAAATACTGGAATTGCAAGGAATTATGTAAAGCACTAGATTTTCTCATGAATAATATTTTTGTGCAATTTGATGGCAAGATATATCAACAAATAGTTGGGATTCCTATGGGTACTAACTGCGCGCCTCTGATAGCAGATTTATTTCTTTATTGTTATGAGAGGGATTTTATGGTTTCTATTCAAAAATCAAAACGTTTTGACCTCATTGACAAATTTAACAATACTTGCAGATATCTGGATGATATTTTGGTTATCGACAACCCTGAATTCGAACAATTTATATCAGAAATATATCCACCAGAGCTCACATTGAATAAAGCTAATACTTGAGATAAATCTACACCTTTCTTAGATTTGAACATCAAAATTTTCAACCACCTAATATATACTAATATTTATGATAAACGTGAGGATTTTGGATTTCCTATTGTAAATTTTCCTTACTTGGATGGCGATGTACCTCGACTCCCATCATATGGTATCTATATATCTCAATTAGTTCGATTTGTCAGAGGCTGCACCGATGTTTTGGACTTTCATAAACGAAATTTACAAATTACTACTAAACTTGTAACTCAGGGTTACAGATATCACAAGCTAAGAAAAACATTCGGCAAATTCTTCAGATCTTATTCAGAACTTCTATCTAAATTTGGAAATATTTCTTTTCAACAGTATGTATCCAATGGAATTTCCCATCCTAATTTTTACGGTGATCTCGTATATAAACTAAGGAAAGTAAAAGGCTCCGATAACGTTATTTTATCATTTAATTAAATAGTCAAACGTCTTCTAAATAGACAATATGACATTGAGATCATCAAAAAGACTATAGGTCTTGTATTTGGCCCCTCTACAGCCTTATGCAGACTTTTACTTGAACGTTGCTGCTGACTAACAGGGCGGTGGGGACTACATGACGGGCCTTGTCCAAACCTCTTTCAGAGGAGACATGGTCCTGAACCTCGTCCCCTCTGACTGTTAGTCGGGACTCGTATAGATCTAGGGTTTTAGCTCGCTTTCAGACTGGCAGAGCACGGTTTATCATGTTGAAAAATATATTTTTATATCATTATGTGTTTTACAATACCTTATGTGTTTATATTTTTATGACCTCTCAGTATGCGATACCTGCTGACCCTTGTTCTTTACATGGAGGATTATTTATACATTTTTAAATGTACGTCCTTTGATTGTTCTGCTGTTGCGGTGAGTGGGAAGGTGGGCCCGTAAACCGGTTAACCACACCATTTGTTTGGCTTTTGTCAAATTAAATGACCGTCCTTTAGTCAGTATCGTAATTGCACTACAATCAAATATTTTTGTAATGTGTTATATGTGCTAGTATATTATTTATATTCATGTATTGTATAGCTCCATGGTGACATCTGCCACATAACTGAGCCAGTAACTCCTCTTTTTTCTCACTAAATAGAGGTGGATGGTTTAAAGTATGGTGTATACAGAAGTTTCAACACTATTAACACGCAGTTTGTATGGATTTTCATTTATTTATTTGTTTATTTATTTTTCAAATAGTCTATGAATGTTATAAAATGTCCCTGGTAAATTTGATGATATAATCTCGTAATTATTTGAACAGTAGTTTACATGCTTTGAATTGATCGGAAAATGTATTATTGAAGTCGGCGGGACTTCACACGAAGATCTTCATGAAGATAATACCCGAAACATTCCGAGCATGGTCTTGTTGGTAAATTTGGTGTTTATCAGAGATAGTAATGCGACTTTGCAGAATTATAGATTAGACCAAGAGAGTCATAAAACTGCTGATATTCAATGAGGAATCGTACGAATACTGAAACCCTTTCTCTTAATATTTCATATCATGGGCGTGGCGTTTCCTAGAAATTTGTATTCCGTTTGATCAGGGACATTTATTAGATATATAGATATATAAGTCTCTGATTATATTATCAGCCAGGAAAATGAAGTAAAAGAGAAAATTGAAGACATCTGACAAAGCTGTATGACAAAAATCACCAAGTACATGTACACAAAAGATTGATATTGATATTAGAAAATCATTACATACTTGAGGTTGTTTGCTACTTACAAAGAAAAACTTGTTTTACTTGCGGAAATTAAATACCCTGTTGTTTTATTATGATTTATTATTACAATATCCTGTTGACTACTTTGCACCCCATGTAGTATATCTGACCTGAAAGGGTTTCACATAGCGGTAAAACATTGTATTTGAAGCTGCAATCCGATTGTTGGGAAGGATTCTCCTCATGTGATTTAACATCATTTACCCCATGTGTATTGTTTGGATGGGAAAATAGAAACCGAGGATACGATATACCTTAGTACATTAATAAAAAATACCTCACGACTTAGAGTATGTGATAATTGTTTAGTTAAAAGCTTTGAAGTGATGCATCAGGCAGGAAGGCACCGCCATCAGAAACAAAATGACGGTGTTTCATAGTTAAGTATATCATCTGTGGAGCATATGAACCCCATCTCCATTTTTGACGGCGAATACTAATATTCCTAAATAATGACAAATGTAAGTAAAAAAGACATTAAAATAATCCATTGTAAAACAATTGTACGTGTGGTTTAAAATTTTGTGTATCAAACAAATTGACAACAATATGAGGTATAAGTGGTATAACCATCTGAGAGAGAGAGAGAGAGCTGAGATCGTTAATCTGTAGGAGTTCCAAATAACTCCGGTTCAAGACAAAGTCCCTAATCCAAATCTTTACAGATGGCTAGGCGTAAAGATTTAGTCAGAAGGCGTTAAACTATTTCGTTCCTATATTAGCTCCAGGAGACAAATAATGCTGAAAAATAAGTTTTCAGAATAGGGTCTGCAAGTCTCGGGCTGAATTTCGTCATGGTTCTGTATTTTATTAGTAAATTTAATGTATCCTAGCAGTAGAAATTTGCTCGCTGCTATGTTAATTTTCGTTACACTGAGATTTCTTATGATGGTTTTAACTCATTAAATGACCAAATGTTAATATTTCAACAGACATGACACATAAGTTTCTTGAGATGGATATTGATCGATCACCGTACAAAATTAGATCTTGCTCAATGTGAGACGATTTAAGTGTATTGAAAAGGAATGAAAGAAGACATCTGGCTTACTTACTTGTAACGATAGAATAAGCACACCAGAAGACATCATAAATATATTGGATTGCAATGTAGCAGTAGTACTGAGTGAGGGCAGTCAATTTAATATGATAATCGTCAATCAAACCTGTTTAATAAGCTCCTATCCACTCACCACAAAAACAGTTTAACCATAAGACATACAAAAGTAATATTATGCACTTTTTTCAATTAAAACAAAATAATAATAATAATATTTAAACGTAACTGAAAAAAATACAAGCATTGATAGTATGCAGATAATCTTGTCTACTCTGAATGTAGAAAATCGTTTTCGTGTATATATCCCATTAAAAACTGAATATACTTCGTGTGATGCATATAGAATTGCTGAAAGTAAAATAGATAACAGACTAACTTCGAAAGTGTTATGTGTTGATATAGCGGATATTAATTATAGATTAAATAACACTGATTTTATTAACCATATAGCATTTAATGTGATACTTAATATTTCCGAAAATGATAGATAAAGGGAATTGTAAAATGAATATTAGCTGTTTAGTGGATAATACTCCCTATGGATCAATTAGAATAATCATTGCTAAATCGAAAATGTCTTTCCATGAATTTAATACTAACAAAAAATAAATATGAAATAAATTAAAAACATGGATCAAGGTAATTTCTATGAAGTTTTATGAACTTAAAAGGATATTAGCATAGCAGATGAATTTTTGTGCCCTATTCGCTCAAATAAGTTCTAAAGCAGGATATATAGGGGACTTCCGAGATAGAGATCCGGTTCGAAGTTTTTTGTGAATATAAGGCATTCAATTTCCGGCATGGTATTAATATGGTACAAACGTAACAACAAAAAGAAACTGGAAGAAAACATTTGTTTGTACAATAATATTTATAAACACCTTTTCTTTTGAATTACACAAAATGAGAACTATAGCAGTACAACTCTTATTTCTATTACTTTAAAAAAAATTCTGTAAGGAAACGTTGTACCCGTTTATATAATATCGGATATTTCACTGAAATCAAATCACTGATGCGTAACTCGGAAGTCCTGTATTGAAAAATAAATCTTCTCACTTTCCTAGATGGGAGCAAATGTCATTTAATCACAAATGTAATTCGATTATGTAGTCATAAATTCCATACTTTAATAAAAACGATACATAAAGCCTGCAAAACTTCAGCTTTGCATCGACCTGCAATGTCCATTTCAACTCACAGATTGCACAAATATTCATAATTCTGCTTGTCTCACCCAATTTTCCTGGGGAGGAATGCATACCTATCTTCTTATTCCAAACAATTCAAATGTATAAGCTTGAATTTAGATACATCCTTACATAGTAAGTAGCCAGAAAATACAAATGTATGTTGTATAATCATGTTAAATTATATAAATAATCGGAATCAATTCCTACATCTACAACACATGGAATGTGGCTATCTACGGAATGAAACCCATCAACCCTAAGAGAAAGACGCTATCTAAGTGAATTTGATGCGGTAACTCGTAATCAGTACTTTCGAATTCAGCTGAACCAATGATAATATAAGATAAATACGACATTTTTCAAGTGGGAGGTGCTCCATGTACCAATGTAATATACCGTGTAGATATATCAGTTGATACGAGTATTGTAAGGCGTATCTGTGTCACAAGAATAAAAGGTAAGCTGTTTCTAGATTCTATTAAACCAATTGAAAAATGAAAAGAGTCACCCTCATACAGAACACTGTGTTTTGTATAGTAAGTTATTTTGGAGAAAAAAATTGCTTCTTTTTAACATTTACTTACATCCATAAGTTATTATTTCCAATATCTACTTGGCAGTGAGGACTCTATGACAATAGTCTATATCTTCACGTTTATTATTTTGAGACTTATTTTCAGACGGGGGCAGACGTGGTGTAGTGGTTAAGCGCTTGGCTTGTGGTGCCGACGATCCGGGTTCGATTCCCGGGTTGCGCCACTATGTTCAAGAGGTTGGTAACCTCCTGTTTTCATGTCACGATATAACTGAAATATTGTGGAAAGCGACGTAAAACACCAACCAACCAACCAATATTTTCAGACGACTGAACCCTGTTTTTAATGTGAAGGGTTGTGGATAATTGATTTAATTCGAATTGTTTTTCGTATGTTTGGCCCGATTGAGAAAATATGCCCGCAAACAGTCTGATTTTACCAATTGGATTTTAAATGTTGAATCAATTGACCAAGTGGGCACTTCAATTGTAATACAATAGAATATCATAAAATACATTCTCTGTAAGCATCAAAATTACAGAAACAACATGTAATAAAACTAGATGATATCTATATTTTATAATGTTGTTATTATTTATTTCTCAAACGAGAAAAAATATATGGGTTTTTGGCTTGTTGCTATGGAAACCGTGCTTAAGTATGAGATATATGGGAAATTGAGTAAAATATTGAATTTATCAAAAATAAAATGCATCTCTTTCCAATATTCAAATAATCCTTTAAAATTATGAAAGCAGTGACACAAAGAAATAAAAAAAAAAAAAATCAAAAATATATTGTATACCCAACATTTATTGGGTTTAATAAGGTCGAAATAGCAGATTTACAGCTATGATTTGAGTTAACTTCACTCCTTAAGGCGACGGTAAAATTTTTAGATGTTTTGAAATTTTAATCAAAAGACAATATTCTTTGATATTTCTAAATTTTAGTGAGGTGTTTTTTCATCCGGCAAAGATATTGATTTATAAGATTAATCTAAATTGATTAAATATTTAAAAAGAGTCACCCTTTAGTAGAAAGTGGAAGTGAAAGCAAAACAAAGCTGAAGATTAGAATTTATGTCCTCTTCTATTTCTAAAGTGAATTTCGATAATTAAGCGATTATGATTTATATATATTAATGGACACTATGTCCAATGTGTGTAATTTCAAATGTTCATCCGATATTTGTACAGAAAATATATCAAATCTAGCATCTATCGACCATTTGGATTTAAACATTATCCTAACAGAAAATGGATTGTTGCCAGTTATAGACTCCTCCCGTGTTTTAAATATATGCAGTCATCATTTGAAATATCTTTAAATAAAAACACAAGAAGATCTCGATGACAAATTTGCCTAATACCCTCAGTATTGAGTGGACATCTAGATGTCAAGGAAAATGTATTATTTGGGCCACCCAAAAAGGCAAAAACAAGAACAGATGGTTGCGAATCTCTGAAATTCTGAAAGTTCATTTGTATAATGGCTCGAGCATACTGTAGGAACTCGTAAGTGTTTTAATCACAAATAACTCATATTTTGCTCACTCAAATGAAAATATGAACTTTTTAATGATTTAAACTTTTCTCTATTTTTGAATTTATATAAATGTAAAGTATTTACAGAGTTTACGAAAAGTGCCGGAATACTGGCAATCTCCGGCAGATTTTGTAAATGTCTGATAGTTTTCAAACCTACACTGGACAATGTGTATGATATTAAAACAAATTTATAAAAGAAGTTGCAAAAAGCAATTAATTTTGAGAAATTTCTAACAAATAACTCTACATTTTATATTTTCTAACTTGTTTTTCTCTTTAAAAAGAGAACAAGAGGGCCAAATGGGCCTATATCGCTCACCTGAATACCTAGATTGTTAGTCATACAGGAAGGAAGAAGTTATTTATTTTTGCATTACTGTGACTAAGTCAACACAAATGTTGAAAATATGTGTATTTCAGACCAGAATACAAAACAGCAACAGTTTATTTCCACATTAATTCAGGTGATTTTGATGTTAAGCATTTACTCTGTGTCTGCAAGATTTGATTCAGGGCAACAAGTTTGTCATTAGCTCACCTGAGCCCAAGGCTCAAACGAGCTATTGTCATAGCTAGTCTGTCGTTCTTCCGTCGTCTGTCGTAAACTTTTCACATTTTCGACTTCTTCTTCAGAACCGCTAAACAGAATTTGATGCATCTCGGTATGCACAAAGTACTCAAGGTCCCCTACAAGTGTTGTTATTTTTCGTCCGGATCCATTGACAGGTAGCGCCACCATGAGCAAAAGTAGGTCAAAGAGGGTACCCTCCTTTGACAAACTTCTTCAGACCGGGGGCATACAGAGACAAATGAATAGGAATGATCTAGACAGATATGTGAAGAAGTGTTGTTATTTTTGGTTCCATTCCGAAATCAAATTTTTGACGTTTTTTCGACATTTTTTGGACTTAGTAATTTCAATGTAGAAAAGTGTAATGTTTTTCAGTTAATTGATAATGATGAGTTCTTATGGACTATTTTGATCATAATTATGGCAAGGAATATTATTGTGAAAGAATTTTGTCAATATCTCAATTTTTGGATTTTTTAATGAATTTTTTAAGACTTCCAAGAAAAAAAGAGGGGGGGGGGCAGTTTTTCACATTTTCAACTTATTCTACAGAACTACTCGGAGGATTGTAATGAAACTGAGTAGGATGCAAATACTCATGTTCTCTTACAAGAGTTGTTATTTAGTGTCCGGATCAATTTGCAGATGGCGCCACCACAGGCAAAAGTAGGTCACAGAGGGTACCCTCCTTTGACAAACATCTTTTTCAGATTGGAGGCATACAGAGACAAACTGAATGCATAGGAATGATCTAGAGGCATGTTTTGGTTCCTTTCCGAAATAAAAGTTTTGACGTTGTCTTTTTGGACTTACTGTTTTCAATGCAAAAACAAGTAACTTTACTGATTATTGCTCCTCATATTATAATTAGATGCTGTAAATTGGTTTCATTTAACCATATTAAGGGCAAAGAATGCAACAGTAAAAGTTTTTTTGTCAATATCTTAATTTTTTTGATGTTTTATGAAGATTATAAGATTGTTATATTACTGGTAATGAAAGGCTTAAAGTAATCTTAAAGTCGTGGGTTAAAACCCCGCCGGGGGCAATGTAATTTTAATCATTTGTATGAAAAGAACTTTTATAGTGAATTTTTATTTCATTATCTCAATTTCTAGATTTGAAAAAAAATTAATAAAAAAAAGGGGGTTATTTACATTTTCCTCTTTATCTTCAGAACTCTGTGAAGTTAAGTTGCGTCAACAGGTGCTGCCACCACAGGCCAATTTTTGTAAATTTTATTCTATGCAAAAGGGGAAAGATTACTGCATCACTGCAATTTGCATTAACTTCTTCTTCCAGTGAAGTGCAAACCATTCAGATATTGATATATTTTCAATATTTAACATTTGAAATAATTGTTTGAAATATGAAATCATCATGTTCTTTCATAAAAATTAAAAACACCCCCTCTGTCCACGCCCCCCCCCCCTTCCCCTTACCCTTTCTCATTTTTTTCATTTTTGAGAAAAAAAAAAAGGGTTCAAGATACTGTATCATTTTTCACGTCACAAGACACGATAGCGGGTAATTTTCTCAAGAAATTTTCACGTCAATAGCTTTGTATGTATGTCTTTAAAGAATGAAAGTTTTTCTTTGATTATGTGTTGATTTAATTCACTTGAAATATACTGAAATCACTAGATCAAGAATGTGGAGAGGAAGTCGCCTTTCGATTTTCAGGTTCATCCGGTTTGTCATTACAGAGTTATTGGATTTTGATTTTGAGCTCACCTGAACCGAATGTCATACCAGATTGTCTGTCGTCTGTCCGTAAACTTTTTGATATATTCAACTTCTTCTCTGAAAAACTGGGCAGATATCAATGAAAAATTTCATGCTTGTTCCACAAAATATTATGAAAAATTTTGCGCTTCGTTTGATCTAGATGTTCAGGTGAGCGATATAGGCCCACTTGGGTCTCTTGTTTTTCTTTAGGTGGGGCCTTCTGTTGACTTATTTCAAGTCTGGGTCATGAACAACAATCGTTTCAAATATTGTCCAGATCCAACTTAAAATGGCCTAATTTCATTTGTTGAGTGTTGAGAAACATCTAAAAACTTATTTAGATCATGTAAAGAAATGAAAAAAAAAAATGACCACAGCAGGATTTGAACCGCTACTCTCCATATTTTAATTACCAAGTGGTATATGTACCACTTAGGTGATCCATTTTTTAGACATGGTGGCACTCTCATTTGGAAGTCTTAAAACATTCATAGAAAATCCAAAAATTGAGATATTGACAAAATTCTTTCAAAATAACATTCCTTACCATTATTATTATCAAAATAGTCCATAAGAAAGTATCATTATCAGTTAACTAGGAAATATGACACTTTTCTGCATTGAAATTACCAAGTCGAAAAAAATGTCGAAAAAATTTATATAAGATGATACCTTTGTTAAATAGATGTCATTTTAGAATTACTATTTTGATAGATAAATAATAACTAATTGAATAAATGTTTTTATTAAAATTGCATGGTCTATACAAGGCTTTGATTGGCCCAATCGTGTTGCCATGGTAACGAAGAATAAGAATTAATTAAACATGGCATTTTTGTGAAGATGGTAAATATACTTTATATATTCAAAGTTTCATTATAATCTAAGATGTTTCATTTCCCATCTATTTCCATATGCTTTGATGCTTACAGAAAATGACTCTTAATATTTTCATGATATTTTAAATGTGCTTTATATTGATTTCTGTTCATGTCCGCGTTAGGTAACTTACCCTTTCTTTCAAACAGAATTCTGATGGAGTTCCTAATGGAGAATAAGATGCATGTTACTTCAATGACAAATCCATATTCAGTGGTATATAAAGTAGCGCCTCTGAACGGTTTCTACCATATCGATATTAACCACTAAGTTGCTTAGAATTTTTTACCAATTGCTCTGCTTTCTTTGGATATTCCTGACATTTTTTTTACATATAACCACCAAGACATTAGTTAACCAAAAGAAATTATTGTTTACATAGCCTTCACTATTTTATGAATTGATTCAAGTGTTAATGATAACCTTATTTTACTTTATCAATTTAATGGTCACAAATTTCATATATCTCTCGTACAGTGAGTTTGACTGAAAAATTTCTCATTTGATTTATAAGCAAAACTAAGTAAGATAAACATGCAAAACTAAAACTGAATTAAATTAATTCGTTTCAGCCAATGACCTTTTCAAAGAAAACATGAATTTTAAAAATATCACATCTTGGTTCTATGTAAATTCTATACGAATTTTAGTCTTGATAGAATTTACATAGAGCTAAGATGTGTTATATTTCTAAGTTCATGTTTTCTGGAAAAAGGTCATCGGTCGAAACGTTGAAATAGAGCAACGCAAACAGGATTTATTGCATTCCCATTGGAATATTTTGACTGATTAGCAAGTTAATTCGTTCACGTGTTTATTTTTATATTTCGAAATATTTTCAATAATACCTGACACTATAAATTGAATAAATATATATACAAATATATATATACATATATATTCAATTCAAATCGGTGTGGCCTAGTGGATAAGGTGCTCGGCTCTTGATCTAGAGATGCCGGGTTGGACCCCCGCCCCGGGCGCACCGGTATTTTGTCTTTTGGATGAGACAATAAAAACCTAAGTCCCTTGTCACGGTAGGCGTGGCACGTAAAAGATCCCTCACTGCTTCGGGTGGGTCAGGCGTATATATATATATATATATATATATATATATATATATATATATATATATATATATATATATATTATATATATATATAAAGCACAAAAAGAAACAATGAAACTCCCAAGAGTATAATGGACCTTGGATCTGCGAAGAAATACCTGTAGAAATAAAGACAAATTAGACAAACATATAAAGCAGAAAGATACTACAGCTAACAAGGCACCTTATTTTTCACTTATATTCGTTCCCCGACGGGAACTCGAACCCACGACCTATGGTACCGAATCACCTAGCTGTCATGCATCCGACCGTCTAACCGACTGAGCTCTGAGCTACCTGAGCTCCACTAGCTGTGCTTTATATATCTGTATATATATTACTTCTATTTATAGTGTCTTATCGTATTGGAAATATTCAAAAATATTGAAATAAACAAATGCAATTCTTTTGCCATACGCGCGAACAAATTAATTTAATTCAGATTTAGTTGAACATGTACATGTTTATCTTACTTAGTTGTAACGAACACTCCTTTTGACAGCTGGAAAAGAAAAGATCGTGTATTGAATGAGTTGAAAATGGGAATAACGCTGTAATATTTTGATTGACATACAGGACAAAAGACGAAATGTGTAAGTAATCAATTAATTCATATTAACCCGTTAATTTCTTCATTTCGTTGTTTGAGTGAAATAAATTTACTGTGGAAAATGTCTAGTACATTTAAATTTATTTGGAATATGGCGATATTTGAAAGGAATGTAAAGGATATATTTATGTTTCTTTACAAATATGGAACATAATGGCTAAATTGACTTTCTGTTCTTCCTTATTATATATTTACACTCTGAGCCTTATTGATTTGAATTATGTATGATTAATCAATGCATTCGTCAAACACTTATTTCATTACCTAATTCATATCTTCAGCTGATTGCTCTATCGAGTCAACTATCTAACTGTCACAGTGTATGCACACCGAGATTTCCTTATATACCCCCGATAACAGCGATGCACATGGGTATTAGGTCACTCGGCTCGGCTGATTGACCATACATACGTCACCATGTCTCCATATTTAGTTGGGAACGGAGATTGCCAGATCTATTTCTGGCAATTTCCGTTCCCCAAAAACCTTTACTACGTCACCCATGTTTAAATAATCGGAGCTCAGCTTTAAGGCCATAATGCATATGATACTAATGAATGCCCCAAACTTGTTCTTCCTAGAACTCTGATGTTACCTCTAGTTATAGAGAAACTTCTTTCGCTATATTTCAATGGGACTCAAATATCTACATTTGATTTTTCTACACTTTATACATCTCTGCCTCATGATTTGATTAACAGCAAGTTGCTGTCTTTTATACAATGCTGTTTTCACAGAGAATCTAAAACTTACATATGTACTTCAAATAACTCCGGATTCTTTTCCAACAAACAATATACTTCATATAAATACTGGACTTGCAAGAAATCATGTAAAGCACTAGATTTTCTCATGAATAATATTTTTGTGCAATTTGAAGGCAAGATATATCAACAAATAGTTGGGATTCCTATGGGTACTAATTGCGCGCCTCTGATAGCAGATTTATTTTTTATTGTTATGAGAGGGATTTTATGGTTTCTATTCAAAACTCAAAACGTTTCGACCTCATTGACAAATTTAATAATACTTGCAGATATCTGGATGACATTTTGGTTATCGACAACCCCGAATTCGAACAATTTATATCAGAAATATATCCACCAGAACTCAAATTGAATAAAGCTAATTCTTGAGACAAATCTACACCTTTCTTAGATTTGAACATCAAAATTATCAACCACCTAATATATACTAATATTTATGATAAACGTGAGGATTTTGGATTTCCTATTGTAAATTTTCCTAACTTGGATGGCGATGTCCCTCGACTCCCATCATATGGTATCTATATATCTCAATTAGTTCGATTTGTCAGGGACTGCATCGATGCTTTCGACTTTTATAAACGAAATTTACAAATTACTACTAAACTTTTAACTCAGGGTTACAGATATCACAAGGCTTAGAAAAACATTCGGCAAATTCTTTAGATCTTATTCAGAACTTCTACCTAAATTTGGAAATATTTCTTTTCAACACTATGTATCCAATGGAATTTCCCATCCTAATTTTTACGGTGATCTCGTATATAAACTAAGGAAAGTAAAAGTCTCCGATAACGTTATTTTATCATGTAATAAAATAGTCAAACGTCTTCTAAATAGACAATATGACATTGAGATCATCAAAAAGACTATAGGTCTTGGCCACTCTACAGCCTTTTAGTTGAACGTTGCACGCTGACTAACAGGGCGGTGGGGACTATATGACGGGCCTTGTCCAAACCTCTTTCAGAGGAGACATGGTCCTGACTTCGTCCCCTCTGAATGTTAGTTGGGACTCCTACAGATCTAGGGTCTTGGCTAACTTTCAGACTGGCAGAGCACGGTTTATCATGTTGATGTCGCATATATTTTTTATATTTTTATGTGTTTTACAATACCTTACGTGTTTATATTTTTATGACCTCTCAATATGCGATACCTGTTGACCCTTGTTCATTACATGGAGGATTATTTATAAATTCTTAAATGTACCTCCTTTGGTTGTTCTGCTGTTACGGTGAGTGGGAAGGTGGGCCCGTAAACCGGATAATCACATCATCTGTTTGGCTTTTGTCAAATTAAATGGCCATCCTTAGTCGGTATCGTAATTACACTACAATCAAATATTTTTGTAATGCGTTATATGTGCTAGTATATTATTGATATTCATGTATTGTATAGCTCCATGTTGACTTCTGCCACATAACTGAGCCAATAATTCCTCTTTATTCTCTAGCTGGCAGGCATCAATTAAGAGTATGAAATGAACGTGGCTATACCCTGGATATACAAATATCAAGCAGTTTTGTTTAAATTTGTATGCCCATTGTCAATAGACTTTTTTTTCCAATTCTAAATTATGTAAGGGGTGTTATACCGGGCAAACCACTTTTTGTCGGAATTTTCACTATGACGTTAACGCTTGGAATGTGACGTCATAGTAATTTGACTCAAATATAAGAGGCAATTTTGCATTTGTCCGGTATTGACCCTAACATCATGTACAATTGGGGAAAAGTTATTGTAAGACATGCAGTGCAAATTGCAATTAAAGCGTGTAAATATCAGAAAGTCCAATTCCAAATATTCTGATCAATAAATAAACTCAAATGAAATATGAAATTTATTTACGACACAAAAATAACATACTTATACGGTAAATGAAAAAGCAGTGCGCGCTCACAACAACCACAGAAAACACTCTGCTGACATACAAAAAGGCTTACACCGATCCATGAAAATGTTATTAGTTACCAAGTCTAAACGAGGACCAAAATAATATGAAAGTTACTGCAGTAGATATAAGAAGCTAACTAATGAATCACGAGATCCGGAATATAAAGGATATCTTCAACAGCAGTACAATAAATAGCGATGACAGGGTTCCAAAGTTTACTGGTGACCCATCGAAGTTAAGAGTTATGATCCATGTTTTTGTTCCAAATATCATAGAGTTGAGAGCACATTCATATAGACGACGTACATGACAAATAATACAGCTACAAGTCAATAGCTCTGCATATAAGGACAATTGTCACCTACAAGTACGAGTGTTCGAAAACACTCGGACTCACAAAACGGATCTGCGACATGTAGTTCGTGAATATAAATGTCAGTAGTACGGTATTACTGTAATTAATATTAACTGTAAAATGAACTATTTAAATTTAACTTTAACATAATCCATAAACGACAAGATTAAAAAAAATCATAAACATGCAAAAGCACTCAACCACATGCCATATATGTTTCACACAGGATATTTCGCAAACAGCGACATTTCACACCGGAGACTGACATGGACCGACGTCTTCACATAGAGATGAAGTTCACACAGATAGCCCGACATTCACAAGCCCGGTCATGGCATCCACGCAGGACAATGCACACTGAGCCTACATGTACACCGCTGGCCATACAGTACCGGTCAATTTTAAATACAGTAAAATATAAACATAACGCTATAATACTAGGAAAACTTCAATTGTGCTTTGTCTGTGTTATGCCATAATCTGAGAGGTAGTGTCATAGAGAATAGGGATAACCAAACTTAAATCATTATGTCCTGCCATTTTCGTCATGATCACAAAAAGATTAAATGACTGTATTGTACATGGAGAATGTAATATCAACTGAATTGGAAAGGACAGCTTATCGAGATAAGCAAGAAAATCATCATTATAAATCTTTTAAACATGCATTGTAGTATACACCAATTTCTCTATGTTTTAAATGATATAAATGTGTAAATCAAGAGCAACGCCCATAGTCGTCTCTTAATAATTAAGTAACGGCTTTCTAATCTAGTTCATTCTATTTGGGATTTGATTACATTCAGTTCCCTTTGAATATAGATGAATGCGCGAAATGAAATGTCACCCTTCTTTTCCTTTTCGCTTATGTACAAAAATTTAAAAGACAATTTGATTAAAAGTCTCTCACAAAAATGTTCCTGAATATAACTAAAGTTGCATATCATCTATAAGCATAAGAATTAAGAATAACTACTATGATCAAGGCTTTACCACCGTACATCTAATCATCAGCTCTTAGGTGAGAGGTGGTAGTCGAATGTCTATTTTAGGTTTCTACATTGATGAGCAATATACCATTTGCTGTTATACATCACTTATAAACACACCATTAGCCACAGTTACTAGTAAATGAAAAGCCGATATCAAAAGTCAAATATCACAGAAAAGAAAATGAGATATAAATAGCAGTTGTAACGTTATTTTCTCAAGTTGGAGCATTTACACCAAAGCACAAATACTTTCAGTGGTAATATGGTTAATATCGCTTTAACAAAGATGCGCATTAATCAAGAAAGGGAAGGGAAATTAAGAAAATGATATACAACAAGACATGTTCGAATAAATCTATCCATAGCAAAATACATACATAAAAATCAGAAAAAAAAACCCCTGTCGATTAAAGTGCATTTGCAATACCGATTTGGGACGGCCACATAGTATGACAGTGATCAAATAAGTGGTGATGTAAACCAGTTTACGGACCCACCGTTCCCACTCACTTTAAAGCAATGTAATCAAAGGACACACATTTAAAAATGGACAAACAGTCTTCCATAGAGAGAGAAAGGATCACCAAGTTTATCAAGTAGCGAGGTCATACAAATATGAAAATGTATGATAATGCAGCATAAATATATATGAATAAAATCATAGATAATTAAATACAAAATGAATGAATTATTACTTAACTAAATAAATTAAGGTCAACATAAGTAAACCGTGCTCTGTTGATCTGGAATGGTGGCAAGACAGCTTATCTGTAGGAGTCTGTATTAAAAGTCACAGGGAAAGATGTTCAAGACCATATTTCCTCTGAAAATAGGTTTCTACAAGGTCCCTCATATAATCCCGGACGCTTTGTTAGTCAGCGTACAACGTTCAGGTAAAAGTCTGTATAAGGCTTTGCAGGGGCCAACTACAAAACTTAATACCGTATGGTCAATGACTAAGACGTTTCACTAGTTTGGAAGGGTTTTCAAAGTTCATGATACCTGTAACCCTGTGTTGCAGATTTCAACGTTTTTGTAATTTTCTATGTGAAAGTTCAAAATGTTAGTGCATGCTCTGTTAAATCGAACAAAATGAGATATATGAATACCTTATGATGGGAATCTAGCGACATCATCATCCAAGTAAGGGAAATTTACAATACAGAATTGTTACGTTTATTGTAAATATCAGTATCAATTTATCGTTAATTTTCTAAATGTTGAGGTCCAAGAAATTTATTTCTGTATCACAGATACCGGCCCATTTTACTTCAGTTTGCTTTCCGAGATTTTCTGTCGTTCTCCCACTTTTGATATTGACTGTTTGGTTAAAAATGTCAGAGAGACTTTGTTCATCAAAAGTCGGAATTTTAGCGACACCAGCTGGTATCGAAATATACAAACCTCTAACTACAAATAGACGTTTGCACAGCGACCTATAATCCAATAAATGAACATTTAACTTAATCATAGCGATATCTTTTTCAAATAACTTCTGCTTTCTGCCTTTCTATCTGAAAACACGGTAAGATTCTCCACTTTACAATTTGTGTATACATTATGAGGTCAGATCTCGTAGAACGCGACTACGTGATGAATGGCGAAGAAGCAGCATTCGAGATTGCCTCGTGTTTTGGTAATAAAAATGTGTCAGCTGCTCTCCCACCAACAGCCGCTATCAAAGGTCGAAGAAGGGCAGAGAATCTTGGACTACATATCTTTAAAACTCCGGGTTACTGATAGCTATATATATATATATATATATATATATATATATATATATATATATATATATATATATATATATATATATATATATATATATATATATATATATAGTGAACGTAAGCATTTATCAAAAATACAGTTAAGGTTACCAGTAATAATATATCCTGCAAGTTTTCATACATATTTAAAATCATAACAGGAACATGAAATGATATAGAAACAAAACAGTGAGATTAGATGTGATCGTATTGTATTTAAAGTGTTTCTGATAGGGATTTGTATTGATAGATGAGTGGAGGTTCTAGCTTCACAAAATCTTGTGGAATAATTTATACGACACTATGATCACGGAAAATATTCGAAATATTAGGTTAATCCACACCTTTGTTATTAGATATTGATATATTGTGGCTTAGGTGGAAGCGATGGGGTACGAGGACGAGGTTTATAATATGAACATAGTATGATCATTGTAAATCTAAATCAATTATAACTGCGTAAATTGACATCAACCTCGGCCAGTATAGGAAGTCACAAAAGCATGGTGTAGAATTATGTCAAGTATAGGGATTAACTCCTACTACAACGGTTTACCAAATTTGATAATCAGTGGAACATAATCCCTCACCTCGTATAAAGGGCTATATTTCCTGAGACAAAGTGTAAAGGAGAAATCAAAGGAGATATGTGTTATTTAGTTTTGTTTCATGAGATGAATCGTAATCTAGGAGTTGAAATCCAGCAGAACCAATGATAATACGAGATAACTACGACATTTTTTCTCGATTGAGAGGTACTCGTATTTATCTGTGTAATATTACCTGTATAATAGATAGAGGAGTTGATACGAATATTTTAAAGTGTATCTGTATCTAGGTAAGCGGTTTATATTCACCTTTTGTGCAAGTCTCTAACTTAGCATCTGAAGCCTGAAATGTAAGTAAATGGAGTTTTTACAATTCTCGTACAGGCATAGTATGTAGGAAGATTTGCTATTGTTAAAGTCAAGGGGGGGGGGGGGTGTTGTTCATTCAGTGCTATCTCATTGGACTTCGATTCTAAAGTGATCTATCACTATCATGTAGCCGTCCTTCGAATGAGACAGTATAACAGACGCGTTAATGGTCCGTCACTTTGAATGGGTCTGTCACATGGGACATAATTGTGAAGCAATGAAGCAGGTAGGTGCCGCCATCATGTAAATGATTAATCTTGGTGTAGCGTAATACAGTTTTAAAACAAATAAATAAGATGGTATTAAAGTACCTATACCCTATTATACTAAAGTCCTTTTTATATGACATGTCACAGCTTATAAGAACATGTATACCGGTATCAATAAATTTCTTCATGTGCGCATACATCATATCTGGGAAACTAGGACGTCGCATATGACGAGTCACACGTAGTGTGATCGTTTAGAATATGCTCTATAGTTTCGGGTGGGTTCAACCAATAAGTCAAAAATTCATAAAGATTAATGAATCGATAGAACATCATTCTCCATTGTATTTTTCCTAACACACTTAATTTAAACTATATTTATTCGTATAAAGCAAATATATACTTATGAGAGAGGCTATGATAAATATAAAGATATTTATTTATATTGTGTACAACATGTTCATTTCGACAACTAATGTATCAAAGCCAAAACTGTGGAAATGAAAAGTATAAATATTTGCAGAGCAAACTAATATATAAAACGACCTAAGTTTTTCGTCGAAGAACCTTAAAAATTAATTTTTAAAAGTAAAAAATACTCTTATCATTGTGTATGTCTTTTTCCTGAAATTGAAAAAGCATGTAGAAATTTGCAGTTTTCACTGTCTCATCTCACAGGACACCAAAGCACCATCGTTAAGACTCGAACGTATAATGGTATTATTAGATTATAAATGTATATTGTTTGTGTTCTTATTTATATACAACAGAAATTCATCTTGAAACTGAAAGTAGAGATTTGTTATATGTGTTAGCACTCCTATTTGATGATTTAGTCTGAATATAGTCCCAAATTCAAAAAGATTTGAGTACTTCCTTGCTTGTCCAAAATAAAATGCATGTACGTATAGATGTTTGAGAAATTGTGGCCATTTTAACATTATATCAATATATTTTATCAAAACAAGGATATCGGTAATTGACATTTATAGAATTTGATAAGCAATTTATCATTTATTAGGAATTCTATCGGTAATTGACATTTATAGAAATTTGAGAAGCAATAGATCTGTGAAAAACACTACAAAGGTGTTTGGGAAATTCCTCCACGAAATATACAAAACAAGTGGTAAGACCTCAGATTTCCCAATTTTGGTTAAAATCTAAGATGAAAGTTGAACCATTGTATTGAAGAATTAAGCTGAATTGTGCTTGAATATTTTTGAGAAACATTTGTTTAAAAGCATGATTTCAGATATGCTAACCTCGCAAAAACATTTTCCCGATGAATAACATAAACACACACATTATTTATACACAGCTGGCACTGTTAACTAGGCATAATGAGTGATGCACGGTGTCCATACACATCTACTGAGATAAAGCTCAAGTCCGATGCACTGCAATGTTCCAAAGAGAGTCCATATCATTGTTTGAGGAACGAAATGGGACAACTCATGGAGAAATGTATAGAATCATCCTGGATACCGTCAGGTACATGCTTATACAATGAAAATATACACTTCATCTTCACATATATGAATAGGATCTGACATGGAACTGTTGAATTTCTTTTCACGGTGGTGGGTGTCGCTTCTCCTTTTTCAAGTTTTGCTACGCACCTGAAGTAGTTGCACAGTATTTATGCTTTGATTTATGCTTTGAAAATGATTTCCTTACATTTTTTATCATCATAGGAATATATTGATTTTCCTTCTTCCTGTAACTTTGAAGATGTGCACATTTATCATATTATACTCAACAATAGATCTCTTATATAGTCAATATTTACTGAGCAGTTCCTATACTTGAATTCAGACATATTATATATATATAAGAATATATGACAGGCCTTGTTGAAACTTTTCTTCATAGTAGACATCCTCGACCTCGTCCCAACTGACTGTTTGTTGGGACTTTTACAGGACAAAGGTATCAGCTTCCTTCCAGACCGGCAGAGCACAGTTAACTCGTGTTGATGTCAAAAATATAAATTGACATCAACACCAGTTAACTGTGCTCTGCCGGTCTAGAAGCAAGCTGATACACTTGATCTGTCATATATTCTTCTCTACCATGTTTATCAGCGTGCAACGTTCAGGTTAAAGTCTGTATAAAACCGAAGAAGGGCCCAATACAAGATGCATTGTCTTTTTGATGATCTCCGGATCTATATATATATATATATATATATATATATATATATATATATATATATATATATATATATATATATATATATATATATATATATATATATATATATATATATAATATATATATATATATAAGAATATATGACAGGCCTTGTTGAAACTTTTCTTCATAGAAGATATCCTCGACTTCGTCCCAACTGACTGTTTGTTGAGACTTTTACAGGACAAAGGTATCAGCTTCCTTCCAGACCGGCAGAGCACAGTTAACTCGTGTTGATGTCAAAAATATAAATTGACATCAACACCAGTTAACTGTGCTCTGCCGGTCTAGAAGCAAGCTGATACAATTGATCTGTCATATATTCTTCTCTACCATGTTTATCAGCGTGCAACGTTCAGGTTAAAGTCTGTATAAAACTGAAGAAGGGCCCAATACAAGATGCATTGTCTTTTTGATGATCTCCGGATAATATTGTCTATGGAAAAGTCGTTTCACTATTTTGGAGCCCAGGGAGATAAAATTATGGGCACTTTCGACCCTCCTAGGTTTCAAGTTTGCACAGAAGATCACCGTAGATATTAGGTTGTCTGTTGGGTTTCTGTATCACAAATATTGGCCTTGTTTAATTGAAGCTAAGGTGGATATATGCCAGTAATATATCATTTAAACTCACGGTTAACGATAATTAAGATGTTGCCAAGATACCTTTAGGTATCATTGAATATATAATCCCTATCATAACAATATAGAAAAGAAAGCTGCTGTAAGAGGTGCGCAGTTAGATCCATAGGAACCCCAACTATCTGCAGATAAATTAAATTATATTGCACAAATATTGGATCTTTTCGTTAAACAGAGTAATTTCCCATTTGGGACGGTATCTGACTTAAAACAATTATGATTTCATTTATTTCCTATGAAAATGTCATTTATGGACTATCATTTCCCCGAGTTCCAGATCAGTTTCCATAGAATTTGATGACGTCATAAGATACCGTCCCAAATGCGAAGTAACTCTATATAACGAAAAGACCTCATATTATCTACCAAAATCGATAGCCTTCCATAATTAAGCGGACGTACAGTATTAATATTCGAAGTACAGAGAGAAGTTCTAGATTTTACGTTGAAACACCAGCACATGAGAGACAACCACTTAGTTTTAACTAGATCATGGGGAACAGAGGTATATAAGGTCATAGGCTGGTCATGCAAGATGTCATTTGGCGTCTGGGTTTCAACATATGTGCTGGTAGAGATTAATTAGGTAATAAATTGCTTGTATTTTCAATTTTCCACCATGTAATCGGTGATTTTTCTGGTTGCAAATTGAGTATTTGCACGACGCGTTAGCGTTTGTCCTGGGGTGGTCTCGAGATCCGCCATACTGTTTACATTGATAGGGATCTGTAACGCGTATTAATACAAATTTACAATTTGCAGTGTGTAATCGAGGATTTACATTCCTCAAATTCCCTTACATCATCCAATAAAATGTCGTGTTACTCATATGTTTGCATTAGAATTCAGTTTTAAGAATATCAAGGTAGTATTGCTTTCAAACAACTGTCTTGACAGCAGGTACAAAGATACATGCAGTTTGTCAGTCAGTCATTTTCTTCTTCTCTTTTTATAAACTGAACTGACCGTTTATTTCGCTGCTTGAATAAATGTGGACGTTGCGTGAAATTGTTTTTAGAATTTAATTTTTCCAGTCATGCAGGAACTTTTTCAATTTCTTTTCACACAAACAATTGCATTTAATTTGCAACGCTTCATCTAAAATAACACGGCATCTATTGAAATCTATCCTGGATGGTAATCTATCTATTGGTCCTTTAAAAAAGTGAAGGTAAGCATTTATTAGAAATACAGTTAAAGAAAAAAGAACGATAGGATTAGATGTCATTACATTGTAACTGAAATAAGGTTTCCGATAGGGTATTCTGCATTGTTGCAAGGGGAGGATTTAGGTTCTAAATTATTGTGGAAGTTTTTATATGACTCTATGAAAAATATTCGAAATATTTAGAAAATCTACACTTATGTACTTTATCATGCATTTTTCATATCCTTTATGTACTTATTAAAAAAAAAATAAATAAATATATTTCATTTTATAACAACCCAAGATACATCACATTGTGATACATATTTCTGCATACACACATAAATTTTATATGATACAAGTTCAATAACGGTTATTGCTTCAATTCTCTTACCTGTAAAATGCAATGTAGTTAATATTATGTAAAATGATGAGTAGTTTTATTTTATTTATTGTTTTTGTCCAAGCAGGCATAATGTAAAAATAAAATCCTATAAATTAAAATTGTATACAGAATAAGCCTGGCTTTTCAAAATATATTGTAGGATATTGTGCAGAGTACAACGCCTTGGCGAAGACTATCCATCCGCAGCTATGTGACAGAAGCCTTGGAATATGCCCTGATACAAACTATTTCTCTAACAATGTCATGGCATGTGAGTTTATTTAATATTTTTAGTTAATATTTTTATTGTACATAGTATATTATAAGTTTTATTTTTTAAACTGATCAAAACAGTGGAAGTAAGGTTGAAAGGTATTGTTACAGACCGAAATTACCTATTATTCAGTGAAGCAACTAGGATATAAGTTTTAATATTTTAATTAAAGTATAAAAAATCAAATGAATGTTAATAAAGAAATTATACAATGATTACAATAAATCATATGTAATTAAATTATTCTAAAATCAAAACTTAGCTCTAATTGTCACTGATTTCTTGTAGCTCTTCTTTGTTCTTCAAATCATTGGCAAAGGATATAATAATGTTCCAATCACTATAGAATTAATTCCTTGGTTCCAAATGAACAATCACATAGTCCAATAGAAGAAGTAATCACTAATAAATCCCAAGGCAGATAATAATACAATGGAGAGCAGCTGGTTTTATAGTAGGAAGAGTCCATTCCAAGCATTTCCAATACACAGTCACTAAAAACCCATTCTACCCATTGGGACAATCCATTTCATAAACAAAGATATAGGTGATATGAAAATAGCAATCAAGAAGAATGATTATACAATAATCATATAGCAATAGTGTAACTCCTTCACCCTTATAAAAAAGTTTGAATACAATGAAAACTTTTTTGTGTACGTGTTTCAAATATATAACACATGTAAATAGTATATATATATATATAAATATATATATATATATATATATATATATATATATATATATATATATATATATATATATATATATATATATATATATATAAAAGATAGAATAAGTAGTCCTCCAAAGGGAAGTAAAATACACTAAAAGAAACAGTACAAACACTCTTTGCCGCAAATTTTTCGGCCTCCTGGCCTTTATCAAGCAATTGTTAGAAAAGTACAGAAGAACTATGTAACATCCATCTTAACATGTCTAATATAAACAAGCTTGTTTATATTAGACATGTAAAGATGGATGTTACATATATATTGCATATAAACAAAAAGTGTGTAATAAGTGTGTAATAAGTGTCTTTATAATTTTCTCTATGCTCATAAAATACATACAATATTACACATACCAATGAAGAAGAATTTTTTAAGAAAAGAAATCACATTAAAGTTGTAAAACCAAATCAAAAGATCAACACACTCTTGACAAAGCGTCTACTATGATATTGTCACTGCCTTTGATATGTACAAAATGCAAATTATATTCTTGTAGTGAAAGACTCCATCTAGTCAACCTTAAGTTTTTGTTCTTTAACTTATCGATAAAAGTCAATGGATTATGATCAGTATAAACAAGAATAGGATGCATAGTTGTATTCAGATATACATCATAATGTTGCAATGCTAATAACAGTGCAAAGCATTTTTTCTCTATTGTGGAATAATTCTTTTGACACTTAGTTCAGTTAACGGATGAGCAATAGTAGAAAAATTCTCACAACATTTCCTGTAAAATCCCACCGTTCCCAAAAATCGTTTAATATCTTTCTTACACGAAAGAATAGGAAACTGTACAATTGCCTCCACTTTTGCATTAATTGGTTTAATTTGTCCCTGCCCAACTACATGTCCCGGGTAATTAACAATTGCTTTACCAAAATCACTTTTTGCAAGGTTAATTGTCAGATTAGCTTCTTTCATTTTGTCAAAGAAAGTCTCAGTATGATTCAAATGTTGATTCCATGTATCACCATACACTAGCATATATTCAATGTATGCCTCACAACCTTTCAACTAACAAGTAACGTGATTAATCATTCTTTGAAAAGACGCAGATATATTTCGCATGCCAAAAGGCATAAACTTATATTGATAAAAACTATGAGGTGTGACAAATGCAGAGATTTCTTTTGCTTTACTGGTTAAAGGTACTTGCCAGTACCCTTTGAGCATATCAAACTTACTAACAAACTTTGAATTGCTAACCATATCAATGATAGATTCAATCTGAGGTATTGGGTAAGAATCCGGTTTTGTAATGGCATTTACCTTTTTAAAATCCGTACAAAATCTGAATGTATCGTGTGGTTTTGGTACTAAAATACACGGAGAACTCCATGCATTGAAGCTTTCCTCAATAATGTCATTTTGTAGCATATAATCAATTTCATTACGCATATGCTCAAACTTGATAGGATTCACACGATAGGGGTGTTGTTTTATAGGAATGCTATCACCAATATCAACATCATGAGTTGCAATAGTAGTCTTGTTTGGTACATCAGGAAAAATACATGAATACTCTTGTATCATTCGTGACAAATCGCCCTGCTGATCACTTTCTAAATGACCCAATTTAAAACACAAATTCGAGAAAATTTCAGAGTTGTGTAATCTAACATGATTTTCTACACAAGTTTCTGTCAAGACAGTTTGATCATTAGACATAACAATGGTAACTGGCTTTATCAAATCTGTCTCATTCCTGTCTATGTACGGTTTCAACATATTTATGTGACATAATCGTTTACCTTTACGTCTGTCTGGAGTTTCTACCAAATAATTTAACCCATTGATCTTAGTCTTTATTACATAAGGTCCATGATATTTGGCCTGTAGTGAACGACCTGGGATAGGTAGAAATATAAAGACTTTGTCATTCTTGATCGACTCATTTTTAAATTCTTTTGAGCTAAACTACGTGCTTCAAGCTTCATATAACCTTTCCTTGAAACTAGACATATAGCTTAATAGATCAAGGTCAGACCTATCAGATAACCACTTTTCTTTAAGTACCTTTGAAGGTCCTCTCACAGTATGACCGAATACTAATTCAAAAGGGCTAAAGCCGATTGACTCTTGAACAGCATCACGAGCAGCAAAAAGTAACATATGTATTCCTTCATCCCAATCTTTATCATGATCTAAACAGTACTTTCTAATCATAGACTTGAGAGTCTGGTGAAATCGCTCCAGAGCTCCCTGAGATTCTGGATGATAAAAAATATAGAACATATATACTTTTTACTTTTGTGCACCATATGCACATTTCGACAAGTTATGTCTCTTCATTGATGCTCGTGGCCGAATGATTGGAATTCTCAAAATATGTAAAAATATGAAGAGCAGTGTTAAGCCAAATTGACCGAAAAGTGAAACTAGATCTATACTGTTTAATGTGAAGTTCATACATTACCTTTTGAAATACATTGGACATAAAATTTGACCTTTGGTCACTCTGTATAGATTGTGGTTATCCAAATAAGGTGAAGAACTTTACCAATGCCTTAATAATTATATTGGCCCTAATGTTTCTGAGAGGAATCGCCTCAGGAAACCTGGTTGAAGTACACATAATTGTGAGTAAATATATATTACCCGACTTAGTTTTCGGTAAGGGAACAACACAGTCTATAAGAATTCTACTAAATGGCTCCTGAAATGCAGGAATAGGCTGAAGTGGGGCAGAGAGAATATTCTGATTAGGCTTCCCAGCTAGCTGACATGTATGACATGATTTACAGTACTTCACTACATCTTTCTTTAAACCTGGCCAAAAGAAATGACAAAGTATCTTTTGATACGTTTTGTTAATACCCAAGTGACCCGACATGGCTTGATCGCGACCTAATTTCAATACTTCATCGCGATACATTTGAGGAACAACTACCTGATGTACAACTCTCCATTCCTCTTCAACATTAGCATCAGGAGGTCTCCATTTTCTCATCAGAATATTATTCTTTAGATAAAAACACACAGGTTCTTGTATAACCTGGTCAGAACTTACTACCTTCTCACGAAGCACTTTTAATTCAGGATCATTTCCTTGTTCTTGTAAAAGCTTATCTCTAGTAAGGGAATCATCACATATATCTCTATCATTGGGCTTTACTACCTGTTTTGTAGAATGAACTTCATGCTGTTCATCTCCAGTACCTGCCATGAAAGTATCATGCAATCTCTGAAAATCATCATCCTTATGATTAATAGGTGAAGGTTCGAACCCAATCCTTTTAGACATACTTCTGGTAATAGCACAAGAAGGATATAACTCTTTATCTTCTAAATTCGAAATATTGTCTATGATTTCACTATCAACACAAGGAATTGACATGATTGGATTGGCTGCAACCTTACAGCTAAGTCATTACCAAGTAAAAGTGAAACTCCTTCTACAGGAAGTGTAGGTTTTACACCTACAACAACAGGACCAGTAACCAAACTTGACTGTAAATAGATACAATGGAGAGGAACACTAACACACCCTAAATCAACACCCTGTATTAAAACTGAATCACCAGTAGAGGTCTCATCAGATAGTTGTAAAACTCCTTCTAACAAGAGAGTTTGAGAAGCGCCTGTATCACGCAATATCTTAACAGATTTTGATTGGGTACTTTCGCATATAGATACAAAACCATCAGATATAAATGGTTTAAAGTCCTCCATGTATCTTAAACAAGTACTGTGACAATGAAATTCAGGTGGCACCACACTGTTGCCAATACCTGGATTCCTTTTATGAACACTCTCATTGTGTGTAACATAACAAGGTTCAGGTTTAAATCCATCTCTTTGATTTTTCTTTTGAAGCTTGATACATTCAGATAAAAGATGTCCTTTCTTTTTACAGTAAGAATTAGTAGGATCAGATTTGAAATTTGCCCCTTTTTGTACATGCTTATTTTTACCCCTGGCAACATCAGGTTTACCAGAAGTGTCTGCCTTAACGGGATTAGAAGGGGAGACGTTCTGACCTACAGAGTGATTACTACTTACAACTTTCTTGCTAAAATTCTGCTTAGAGGTTAAAGCATAATTATCTGCCATTTTAGCTGTTTTTGGCACCTTTATGATCAATATGAGTGCGTATATCAATGTGAATACACTGTTTAAATTCCTCTAGTAAGAGTAAGTCTCTAAACTTATCAAAATTCTTATTGACATCTTTTGATGCAAGCCATTTATCAAGTAGCTCTACCTTCTCTCTTGCAAACTCAACATAAGTTTGGTTATCAAACTTTTGATAACTTCTGAACTTTTGTCTATATGCCTCTGGTACAAGTTCATATGCCTTGAGTATCTCTTGCTTCACAATATCATAATCATTACCTTGTTCCACAGACAGAGATGCATACACTTCTGCTGCTTTACCAATTAGTGCACTTTGTAGCAATGATGACCATACCTCCTTAGGCCATTTAAAACTAGATGCTACCTTCTCAAAATGTGCAAAATATTTATCTACATTCTTCTCAGAAAACTTGGGAACTAACCTTACAGTTCTAGATACACCAATTAAATGATCTTGACTTCTTAAATCAATAGAACCAGACCTATCTGCTAACTCTAATTTTTTAACTTAAGTTGTATTTCTAACTTATCTCTCTCTAATGCCTGATCTATTCCTAATTTCTCTCTCTCTGCAATTCTAAGTCATGTTCTTGTTGCATTTTTACCTTTTCTTTCTGTAGTTCAAAATCTAACTTCCTTAACTTAAAAGCATCAGAAATATCTTGTGTATATGACAAAACATCAGAAGGCAATACTTGATCATCAACCAAAGTTTCAATAACATTCTTAATTTCTTGCTTTCTCATGGATGCCTTGTAGGAAATCTTATAATGTTTAGCCCAACTAATCCATTCATCCCTTTTTAAATCATTGATTAATTCAACTGAAGGATTGTCTACAACGCTATCCACCAGAGAAGTCATTTTGAAAATTAGTTGCCTCACTGAATATTAAAAATTCAGAAACTGAAATTTTCAATAAATAGAAGGATCCCCGACCAGCCCCCAATTTCTGTTACAGGCCGAACATTAGTTGCCTCACTGAATATTAAAAATTCAGAAACTGAAATTTATAAGAAATAAAAGGATCCCCGACCAGCCCCCAATTTCTGTTACAGGCCGAAATTACCTATTATTTAGTGAAGCAACTAAGATATAAGTTTTAATATTTTAATTAAAGTATAAAAAATCAAATGAATGTTAATAAAGAAATTATACAATGATTACAATAAATGATATGTAATTAAATTATTCTAAAATCAAAACTTAGCTCTAATTGTCACTGATTTCTTGTAGCTCTTCTTTGTTCTTCAAATCATTGGCCAAGGATATAATAATGTTCCAACCACTATAGAATTAATTCCTTGGTTCCAAATGAACAATCACAGAGTCCAGTAGAAGAAGTAATCACTAGTTAATCCCAAGGCAGAATAATGAAATAATGGAGAGCAGCTGGTTTTATAGTAGGAAGAGTCCATTCCAAGCATTTCCAATACACAGTCACTAAAACCTATTCTACCCATTGGGACAATCCATTTCATAAACAAACAAGTGATATGAAAATAGCAATCAAGAAGAAGAATTATACAATGACCATAAAGCAATAGTGTAACAGTATGTCCATGAGAAGTAAATGCTTTTCTTATTGTGTAGGTACTACAACTACTTTAGTCAAATAAATTGTAATGACTCTGAGTTTTGTAATATGTACGAACGTCTATAGTGTTATATTTGTACGACTGAGACAGTTCCATGTTATTCTTTTCTTACAGATTCTTCGTGTGTGCACTCACTAAACACACCGAGAAAAACAAGCATAGTCGCTAGACAATCCTCAACAACCGATTCAAAGTATGTTACATGTTTCTATGATATACATGAATGTCAATTGTAAAGTTTATCATTATGTCATACATAAGAACTGTCAATGTCAAAATATTAAACAGAATGCATGAAACTGAATGACAAATCCTAATTAATAGTATCTGATACATGTTTTGACGCAGGTTTGTCTTTATTAATACTCATTATTACTCTGTACGAGACTCACACATATTTTCATAATTCTATTCTCATATCTTGTAGTTCTGTGACATTAGATCGTAGTAATAATCATTACACATCGCCATTGCTGCCATTGTGGATCATCCTACCCCTCCTGTTGTTCCTTGTAGTCATCGCTGGAGGTTTTATCTATATGCGTCTGCGAAGACGTAGGAGAAAAGGTGATATCTAAAAGTACTCGAGTAACTTGTTTATGGAACATACATATATCTGAGGAAAGCGTAATTTAAGATACATGCTTGTATGTATTTGGCATGCACTGTATATTCTTATATATATTATCATAGATACTATAGATAATCATTCAAGGAAATAACTTTATCCTATGCACCATGGCCCTGGTAAGTGTGAAAATAAGTGCCATCTAAATTCTCATCCACAAGATATTTTATCAGAGGAAATATACAGTTATTTAAGATACAAGTAGAAAATCAGGATGTGTAAATGAAACAGCAACGAACAACGAGCTTCAAAACTTGTTACAAAATTGTAAAATATGATTATCCCATATTTTGTTAAGAATTGAAAAAGAATATTTTGTGTATACCTTTTGAAAAATCTATTAATTGTCTATTAATTAAGACAATTTTTCATATATTGGTTATAGAGTAAGATATTTCCTAGCTAAAATTACCAATTCTAATAAATTCACAAGCAGGTCAGAAGACCGACATATAGTGAATTCCGAATTTATTGTTCTTTATTAATTGTCGTTTTATTTTGAATGACGATTTTTAAAAACTTGGTATGTAATATTGACGTTTGCTTTTTATGTAGATTCTAAAAAAGTGATTACTGAAGAATCGACGGAACTGGTGTCAGAATCTTTAACACTTATTGAAGAAAGTAATGCCTTGTTATTTTACGTAGATCATTCGTTATTTTACACCATTACTTGCATTCCATAATGAGTATCTGATTTGAATTTAGGCATTATTATCGTCATGATTGACTTCAGGTGATAAAAGTGTTATCAACATTTAAAGATAACGTGTGAAAATAAAAGTCATTTCGGAATAGTTTTCGAATGCATAAAATTTAACCGGATTTACATCCCTTTCCGCCATCTTGGAGGTATATTGCTGAACATTTGTGCATAAATCAACCATATTGTTTAAGGGATTTGTCCAAACTAAGGATGCTTTTCGAACTTTTGCAAATGTAATATAATAAAACCACTGTACAATGTCAAAATGTTCTCATAGTGAAAATATAGATAAGTTTCTAAAACAATTAATATGATTGGTATGAATATGAAGCAAAACCTCAAGCTTCACCTCATATAAGACGGAAAAGGGAAATTTCTCCAAATAGATTTCATGTATTCGAAAACTATTCATCGATAACATCTCTCCATCAGAGGATATCTGCCGTTATTTACAAGCAGAAAAATAGGGACGATGTGTACATTTATCGGTAACATACGATGAGCTTCCATATGATACCAAATGTAAAATGCTAAATGAAGACGAGTTTTTTGTTTTTGTGTATACCTTTTGAAATATTGAAATATTCTCATTATATTTTGAATGATGCTTTTTAAAACATTGGTATGTGATCTTGATGGCTGCTTTGTTATGTAGGTTCTGGAAAAATGAATACTGAAGAAGGGACGAAACTGGCACCTGAATCATCAACGTTAAATGAAGAAAGTAATATCAATATCATACATGCCAAAATTTAACATTTTACACTATTACAGAGTAATCTGTCTATTCCGAATTGCAGTGGGACCAGTGAAAACATTCGGACTAGGCAAAGTTCGGATTGTAGAATATATTTGATGGAACAGAATAAACAAGGATATAAATCATTTGTAATGTTATATGGCCCTTATACTTTTTATTACACTGTTTATCGGAAACTGATCAAGTGAAATTGGAATGAGTATATTCATAATTTATTTACAAGGACGTTTTATAGGTTTATGTATTTATATTACACACTCTTTATGTCAGAATATTGTGTCAATGCTACTTCCTTTTTCCGCCATCTTGGGGATATATTGTTGAACATTTGTGCATAACTTAATCATTTTGTTTAAGGGATTTCTCCAAACTATGGAAGCTTTTCGAACTTTTGCATTTGTTATGCAATAACAAAAACCATTAAAAAATGTCAAAATGTTTTCAGAGGAGTAAAAATATAGACAAATTTCTAAAACACATTCAATACGATTGGTATGATATGGAAGTAACTCCAAATTGAATTTCATGCATTCGAAAACTATTCATCGATAACATCTCTCTATCAGAGGATATCTGCAGATATTAAAGATACAAACAGAGAAATATGGACGAAGTGAACATTTATCAGTAACATACAATGAGCTTCCATATGATACCAAATGTAAAATGCGAAATGCAGAAGAGTATTTTGTGTATATCTTTTGAGATTTTCTCATTTTATTTTGAATGATGTTTTTTAAATTCATTGGTATGTGATCTTGATGTCTGCTTTATTGTGTAGGTTCTGGAAAAATGAATACTGAAGAAGGGACGAAACTGGCACCTGAATCATCAACGTTAAATGAAACAAGTAATACCTTACATGCCATTTAATATCTCACACTATTACAGAGTAATCTGTCTATTCCGAATTGCAGTGGGACCAGTGAAAATATTCGGAATAGGCCAAGTTCGGATCGTAGAATATATTTGATGGAACAGAATACGGATACAGATATAAATCTTTTGTAATGTTATACGACCCATATGCTTTTATTGCACTGTTTATCGGTAACTGATCAAGTGAAATTGGGATGAGTACATGTATATTCACAATTTATTTACAAATACCTTTTATGTATTTATATTACACACTCTTAATGTCAGAATATTGTGTCAATGAAGAAAACGGTGTGGAATTTGATTCTTTGAAGTGTTATCGTTTCAAAGTATCAATGACAGTAGCAATACCTCTTCCGTATTTCTGCCTGAGCATTTTCAGATTCTTCAATCAAACTTATCTTTTATCCAAGCGAAAAATCGTTCCTAGCCCTTTTCAGCGAAGGATCACATGTATTAGTGTGTATAAATCTTTTTTTATCCTGAGTCTAACACATTGTAAAGGTTCCTGTGCAGTCGTGTAGTCCCTCTACACCTACTTAGTTTTTTACTTACTACAACTCCTTAAATATGACAAACCTGGTCATTACCTGGACAAACAAAAAATCAGTTATCTTTTTAAATTACTGCCGATGAATTCCGCAAGGTTTAGATTGGGTAAACGTGTATAGTGTCCAATTCCATTAGAAGATGATAAGGGAACTGGAATTTATGTTCTGAATTCGGAGTGCGCAGCATTAGGAATGCTCATATTATTTCTGTATGTAATTAATAGGAAGAATTTCATCAGAGTAAAGCGAAAATCGGAGTACCTAAGTTTCCGATTACAAAGATTATAGTGTAATTGCTGTCCCTATTGATTTTAGTTTTCGGGTTTTATTATCACAGTTTGTGAAATCAAAGTGCTAATCAAAATGTTTGGTCTGATGTTGGTAATAATTGAAACACAAAAACTTTTGTTTTGTATCCATTGTGCTCTTCATATAGTTTCCATATTAAGCATCATCAAAGAGACACTTGATTTGTCGAAATACGCATGTAACATTTACATCGCATATATGTGTTCTGTTATTTACTGTGCAATTTAACTAACATTATCGTATTGTAGATGAAACAAAATCAAGGATTCCGGAGGAACAACCCAAGATGTATTTACCATTTCACAAACAAAGACTTCGTAAGATACATATTTTACACCTTTCTTTAGTTAAATACTTTGTTTTCGGAATAGACAGTGAATTCCTACATTCAGTTTGAAAAGATCTATTTGGAAAGACTCGCCTGACAATATGTATATTTTTTTCTGTGTTCGTTTCGTATACTAGTATGTTCTTGGAATATTTTGACGTAAACGCCATAGAAATAAACACACATAATTAGTAAACAACAAATAAGAACACTGAACTTGGGATTAATAAATAAATACCACCATTAGTACATTGAAGGTGATGAATTTGAGCTGAAACGACTAAGAATGATGAAAACTGTCCGATCAATATATTTTCGTATAAAATGACATCAAATATCATAATTCATATGATTACGTCTGACGAAGAAATATGTATTTGATTAACAGAGCTGGACTTTTTCAACAACAGTCATTACACAGAGCTTGAAGTCACAAAGACATTACGTGAATGGATAAAATCTGGTGAAAGTGTCCTCATCACGGGAGACCCGGGATCTGGAAAGACGTCATTAGCGTGGAACACGTGTGTAAAATTATGTGATGCGGTATATCAATTTCTTACATTCACCGATTTCGAATCAATTCCTACCGAGTTTGATTCAGAAAAAAAGACTGTACTTTTATTAGATGATTGTTTTGAAATTTGGAATCATCAACCGGGCAAGTTTATTCCATATATCAAAAGGCTACATGATATAGAACTGAAAACTGAGGGTGGAACTATTCAAGTAATCATAACAATTTCATCATTAACTTTCAAAAACATTCAAAACCGTCCAACTTCCTTGATACCTTGTGTAAATCCATTCGATTTCTGCAAAGAGCTACATCTTTCCGAAAAGTATCGTCCCGTTTTATCGGATATCGGAAAACTGTGTATCGCGTATCAGATAATGGTTGATGAAAAAAATCAAGCTCCTGCATTTTACGATTACAAAAATATTACAGAACATCTAAAATCTTTAAAACGAAATATTGGCGTCCCACTGTCTTTATACATTTTTTCACAAATGAAAAAACCCACTGTGAAAGCAGGAAATTTTTTCAAAGATCCTTTGAGTCATTTAATACGGGATATTGGTGATCTGAGGAGTTCTAAAGATCACTCTGAGCAATGTAAGTACTGTACGCTTATATATGTGATGCTTAAAGGTGGTATAATTGACAACACTGAGTATGACAAAGAGCTACTACGTGTGATAGGGGATGTCTCCAAAATCAGTCAACCTACCCTTGACGTAGATCACTACCTATTACGACAAAAGGAGGATGGAAGATATGAATTTATACATGAATCAATACTACGATTGTTGTTCAAATGTTTTGGTAACAAATGTCCAAAAATTCTCTTAAACCATTGCGATCAAGGGACAATCTTGCGATATTTACGAACAAACGACAAGAAATGGACAGATGTGTATGTGAAAGATGGACTTCTTGTCATAGAGAAACCCAAGGTTCTGGAATTGCTAGTTGATTTAGTCAACAAGAAAAAAATTGAGCTAACTGGGCACAGTATACTTAGAGACGAAAGCTTTCGTAAAAAAGTGCTTGTTAAACATTTTGGAATAAACAGAAATATTCAATAAATATGTGTAATTCACAATGTACACTGTCGTTTATTTTGTTCATAATGATACACTTTGCGATATGTTTAGTTATACAACGATTTAATATACTCTTGTCTTATCATTCGATAAGCAGTTCTGAATGATAAGACAAGAGTATACTACATTGTAAAGAATGATCGTATAGCGTACAATGGCTTAGTTACAACAGGTATTTGATGAGATTGATGAAAAGCAATTCTGAATCATTCACTTTAAAGTTCCAAATACGTGATACGTGCTTCAGTTAAGTGCGATAAATGGTTCCTAATCACAGAAAAAAAATTAAAACAGATAAATACATAGAATATAAATATATGAGCATTCTGGATATGCATAGCCCCTTTCTTCTGATGGTCTGTAGCTAATAAGTTTGTGTCTTTGACAGTTGCTGAGGAGATATTATTGAGCAAAACTACACCAATCATTATTATGCTCCGGTAATTTCGGGATAATACACAAACTTCTTACGCTGAAACGACGAAGAAATGAAGAAGGAGAAGAAATATGAAGTTATGGGTCAAAGGCCAAGATCATGTACTGATCATTGTAGCCATGATACAGAATGAATGTATTGTATATGGAAAATTATCTTTGGTTTGTTTTTTTTAATTTGCATGGTGTTTGTATTATACTGCTTTATGATAAGTAGAAAGTAGTGCCGTAAAGTGATTAAGTACATCAACTGAGTGACGAATGTCAAATCATTCGGATCGGTTAAGTGCTTGGCTGGTAACCGGGATGTTCCTTTATTTTAGCAACGCTGGTGGTTTTTTCTGCATCCTGCCTTTTAGATGAAACACTAAAATCCGAAGTCCCTTGTCATGGAAGAGAAAACAACAGAAGACATTTGACAGATCTGTATGACGCACATCACCAAGGACATTCACATAGATTATGATAATAGTAAAATAAAACGACAGTATATAGATACATGTATTAGATTGTAGAACAGCTACGATACCAATTTAGGGCGGTAAATTAAAGTAACAAACATAACTCAATTGGTATGGTTAACCGGTTTACGGGCGTCCACCTTCCCACTCCCCGCAAAAGCTGCACAATCAAAGGACACACATTAAAAAATTTATAAATAATCTTCCATATAAAGAACAGGACATAACAGGTTTTACAAGACCAGAGGTCATAAAAAATGTTCACACGAAACTTTTATACAATAAAATACAAGAATATATAGAACGACATCAACATGAGGAAACTACTCTGTCAGTCTGTAAGTGAGCTCAGAGTCTTGATCATTGGGAGTTCCGACTAACGGTCAGAGGGGACGAGACTCAGGATCTCCTTTGAAAAGTTTTGGGCAACGCTCAGTTAAGTCTGCAAAGGACTGTATAGGGATTCAATACAAGACCTACGATGATCATAGGGTCATGCTGTCGATGTCTAAGGCGTTCAATAATTTCAGTACCCGTCGATGTGGAATTATTGGAACCTCTGACCCTCCTTAGTTTGTACACTAGATCACCTTAGAAATTGGGATTGGAAATTTCGCTGGATTGTATTGATGAAAAATAACATTACCGAATTTAGATAAATTGAGTGAATAAGATCTGTAAAATTTACGAAATGTTTTCAGAAGTTTGTTATATTTATAACCCTGAGTTGGCAATTTAAAAGTAATCTGAGAATTTTTGCCTAAAAATACAAAACATTAGTGCAGGCTCTAGCAAACCGAAACAATTGACTAATATAAATAGCATGGGAGATTCGGGACATCACAATGTGAATGAGGGAAATTAACACTGGGAAACCAAAAGTTGTCACGTTTATCATATATGTTCGAATGGATATTGTTGTTAATGATTTTTGTTTAAGTCCAGGAAAGGTGTATCCTAATCAGAACAATTGGCTTCATGTATTGGAAGTTCAAGTGGGTACATGTCCGTAATGTGCTTTTCAAAGTCAAGGTAATTGATTAATAAAATAGCGTCAAGGTGCCGTTGACCTTATCAATAAGGTCGAAATGTTTCAATTTCATATAATACATTGTAGTCTCTCCCATAACAAATAAATCTGCTATAATGGGCGCCATTTAGTGCCCATGGGAATCCCAATTATCTGTTGATAAACTTTGCCATTAAATTGCTTATATAAATTATCCATAAAATGTGATGGCATTGCATAGCTCATTACAAGTGCAATATTCATAATTATCATAATGTTTGTTTGAGAAAAATCCAGGTGTACCTGAAGAACAGAGGTATGATTAAGACTCTCAGTGGAAACACCAAAGAATAAGCAACAACAACTTGATTTTGATTAAATCATGAGGTAAAGAGGTATATGTTGTCGAAAAATCAAAACTAAAAAATTAATTAGCTTGGATTAGAAATGAAAGATGTAATGATTCTCCACTGCTGCGAGTGGGTTCCTTGCAAAGGTGTAGATTACATAAGGCAGATGCTGTAACCATATAAGTACAATAATGTTGGTGTAACGTAAGACCAAAATCTAACAAAACATCGTATCATTTTATTGTCCGCAGTTGGCACCAAAACAATAATCAAATACCTTAATATTTTTATGTCTATTTATGTGATTACTCTTGTTTACTATTCATTTCGATGCCCACATTTGTCATACACCTGAGTGACATTTCTTCAGACACCCTTTTGATGTCAATGAAACAAAACATGCGAACTTGATTATTGTTAAATTTTCAACAATTAACATAATCAGATTTTCTTCGTCTTTTTTTTTTCAGATTGCTATATTCATACACGATTAGAAATAACCGTGATTTTTACTCCATTTTACAATTGAGAGAGATGACTAAAATTTGTTATCATTCGCATTACACACTCTTATTACAGTTGTCAAAGGTCTAGACGAATTAATTAAAGAAAGCATACAGACATCTGACTCAGCCTTATGTCAAAGTCATCACAGACAAAAAGGCATACAATTATAAAAAAATCACACAAAATTTAATTGTACACAGTTTATGCATCGACTTAGGACGGCTAACTGAAATAACGTTACTCAATGACGTTACTTATATATATATACATGTATATACAGATATTTGTTCACCTGCGTTTCCGACACCGGAATTTCAGGCAGGCAGCATTTCTTGCCTTGAATGGGAAATTTGACTTCGTGTTCCTGTCTCCTTTGTATGTTGATGCGTGTATAGTTATGTATTTCCCTCCTCGATTTTAAAAGTTGTTGCAGGACAGTTGCGACGGGTGTTGCATGCAGCCAAGGGACGCTTACTCCTCCCGGGCACCTGGTCTCACCTCGATTTTATTAGAGGGTCGCATTTGTCTGAATATGACACTAAACACGATATTGTCCCCTTTGTTCCATGAGATGTGGTTTACCCCTCAGTACTTCTTCGTTTTTTACTCACAACAATTTCGGTATACGATTTTTCATTTAGAGACACACTTTCATACCGAGTAATCAGAATGGACAAACATACGATATAGGCACTAATTACTAATACTAAAACGGCTCATCGAATTTGGCAATCAACGGAATGAAATTCATCATCCCTAGAAAAGGACATGTTTCGGAGACAATAGGAATCACAAGATATATGTCATCTAAATCTAAAGCCGGCGTGGCCTAGTGGTATTGCGCTCGTACCCTGATCGGGAGGCCGGGGTTCGAGTCCCGCTCTGGTCATGCCGGTGTCCTGTCTTTCGGATGAGACAGTAAAGACCGAGGCCCCGTGTCGTGGTATACATGGCATGTTGAAGATCCCTCACTGCTTCGGTGGGTCCGTTGCAAAGTTCAACATTTGTATGCCCCGCATCAGGCAGATGCCGTCACCATGTACGTGAAATATTCGTGGTGTGAAGTCAATCAATCAATCAACATCTAAATCTATTTGAATAGGTGACTCGTAAATCAACAGGTTCGAATCCAACAGATATAATGATAATACGAAAGAACACTTAATTTATCTCGACGTTAGTGGTACTCGTATTTACATGTATCTGTACAATAGATAGATGAGTTGATACAAACTTTGTAAGGCGTATCTTTGTAAAGAAGTAGCCGGTAACCTGTTTCTAATTCTTCTTGTGCAAGTTTCTAAATCAGTTTCCGGAGCATAACGTTATAAATATTTAAAACTGTAACATTTCTAGTAAAGACATGTTATGTAGTGAGTTTCCTGTTTTGTTATATAGTTCACTGTGGAAACTAAGGGGAATGTTGGTTCAGTGGTATGACACTGGTACTATTACATTTTAGGGGAATTTTGGTTCAGTGGTATGACACTGGTAGTATGACATTTTAGGGGAATGTTGGTTCAGTGGTATGACACTGGTAGTATGACATTTTAGGGGAATGTTGGTTCAGTAGTATGACACTGGTAATATGTCATTTTAGGGGAATGCTGGTTCAGTGGTATGACACTGGTAGTATGACATTTTATGGGAATGTTAGTTCACATTTTAGGGGAATGTTGGTTCAGTGGTATGACACTGGTAGTATGACATTTTAGGGGAATGTTGGTTCAGTGGTACCAAACTGGAAGTATGACATTTTAGGGGAATGTTGGTTCAGTGGTACCAAACTGGAAGTATGACATTTTAGGGGAATGTTGGTTCAGTGTATCACACAAGTAGTATGGCATTTTAGGGGAATGTTGGTTAATATGGCGGCAGAAATTGGGATTTTGAAGCTGCAATCGGACCGTTGTCCTTCCGTCTCTATGTCTATTCTTTGAATGGGAAAATATAAACCGAGGACCCGTGTTACGAAATACATTAATTAAAACTCACGGCTTAGAGTATGTGAAATTCTTTGGTTAAAAGCTTTGAAGTCATGCATCAGACAGGTACCGCCATCAGAAACGAAGTCATCTTATGGCGGTGTTCCACAGCTGAGGAGCATATGAACCTCCATCTCCTTTTTCGACGACAAATACTAACAATCTTAAATAATAACAAATGTAAGTAAAAAAAATTTAAAAGATATTCCATTGTAGAGCAATTGTGCACGTGGTTTATTGTATATCGCACCGAGTGACAACAATATGAGGTATCTGTGGTATACTCATCTGAATGGGACCTAAGATCGTTGATCTGTAGGAGTACCAGAGAACTACTGTTTAGGATAATATCTGTAATACAGATGGCTAGTCGTAAACCATGAAGTCTGGACAAGGCTGTACAGTTGCCTAATAAGTAACTATGATACTGTCGTTGTCTAAGGCGTTAAACTATTTCGTTTATATGTTATCTCCACGAGACAAATAATGCTGAAAAATAAGTCTCAGGATAGGGTCTGCAAGTCTTGGGCAGACTTTTGTAATGCTTCTGTAATATATCAGTAAATTGAATGTATCATAGAAGTAGAAATGTAATCGCTGCTATGTAAAGTTTCATTAAAATGAGATTTCTTACGATCTTTTTAACTTAATAAATGACCAAATATTAATATTTCAACAAACATGATACACATTTATACCTCATTAAATTTCTTGAGATGGATATTGGTCGATCAACGTACATAATCAGGTCTCGCTCAATGTGGGATGACTTAAGTAAAATGGACTGAAAGAAGACATCTGGCTCACTTGTATGAAGAACATATATATAGCGATAGAATAAACACACAAGAAGACATCACAAAAATATTCAATTGTAATGTAGCCGGAGTACTGAATAAGGCAGTCAATTGAACATGATAATCGTCACTCACACCTATTTAATAGCTCCTTCCCACTCGCCACAAAAACAGTTTAACCATAGGACATACAAAAGTTATATTATGCACTTATTCTAGGGGGGGAAAATTAAATATAACTGAAATAAATATAGAACATATATACCTTTTAATTTTGTGCACCATATGCGCATTTCGACAAGTTATGTCTCTTCCGTGATGCTCGTGGCCGAATGATTGGAATTCTCAAAATATATAAAAATATAAAGAGCATTCTTGAAGTCAAAATGACAAAAAAGTGAACGAAAGAATCTATCTAAGGACAGAGCTATGCATGAATGAAATACTCCTTAGTTTTAGAATGATTTACTTAATTTGATGACTGAAAATTTGAGGTATATATTACATGTCAGTACAAAAGCACTGAAAACTAGGCTTATGATGCCCTCAGCGACTATCAGTCCACCAGCAGTGACACCGGCCTGGTGGTTATGATAAATATAGAACATATATACCTTTTAATTTTTTTTTTTTTTTTTGGAAAACGATACAAACATTGATAGTTTGCAGATAATCTTGTCTACTGTGAATGTAGAAAATCTTTTTCATACACATATTCCAACAATAAATTAATATACTTCATGTGATGCAAATAAAATTGCTAAAAGTAGAACAGATAGCAGACTAACTTCGTAAGAATTATGTATTGATATGCCGGATATTAATAAAGTTTAACTAACACTGATTTTATGAACCAGAAAGCATTAAGTGTAAAACTTAATATTTCCGAAAATGATAGGTAAAGAAAATTGGAAAATGAATTTTAGCTGTTTAATGGATAATACTTCCTGTGAAGCATGTATTGATAACATGAAAATATCTTTCCAAGAAATGAATACGAACAAAACATAAGTGTGAGATAAATTATAAACAGAGATCAAAGTAATGAAGTGTTTTAAACTTAACAGGATATTAGCATAGCAGAATTAAAATATTTTCGTGCTCGAGTCAGTTCTTCAGCAGGGTATATACGGAACTTCCAAGATACACGTCCAATTCGAAGTTACATATTTTTGTGAAAGTAAGGCATTCAATTTCCGGCATGGTATGAAATCGAATCACTGATGCGTATCTCGAAAGTCCCGTATTGAAAATTGTGGAAACTAAAAATTCTCACTTTCCTATATGGAAACATATGTCATCAAAGCACAATTTTAATTCGATTATATAGTAATAAATTCCATACTTTAATAAAAACTATACATAAAGCCTGCAAAACTTCAACTTGGCAACTGCAATGAAACCCATCATCTCCTACACCCCCCCCCCCCCCCGCCACCCCATCAAAGGACTCTATTTTAGTGAATTTTATGGGGTTAATCTGAACCAATGATAATACTAGGTAAATGCGACATTTATCTAGAAGTGGGAGGTGTTCTTTACCAGTGTAATATTACGTGTAGATAGATGAGTTAATACGAGTGTTGTAAGGCGTATCTCTGTCACAACAACAAAAGGTAAGCGATTTCTAGATGATGCCCTAAAGTATGATGTATATATATACAATGTATAAAATTTTTTGTAAACGCAGACTGTATAGGAAGTTTTATTATTCGTTATATACGTTTATTTGGAGTCTAGAAGGAAAATTCGTTCGTACTGGGGCTACTCTCTAGGTGATCTTTCATCTTCTGTCTACCCAATGTGATTTTCGGATGAGAACCCGTGTCACGGTATACGTAAGCACATAAATGATCTCTCAATGCTTGCGTGCGTCAGTCACATAGAATTAAATTGTGAAGCAATGCGAAAGATAAGTACCGTCACTATTTAAGTAAAAAGGTCTTGATGTGGTGTACTACAATCATAAAACAAAATAAACTATGACAAGTCTACACCTGATGCGATTGTATCAATGTATCTAACCCTATCACACTGAAGGCCTATTGAAATATGATCTTCTACTTAAGAAGTGTCATACGAACATATATATCTATGTCAATTAATTGCACTATATCCGCATAAATTATACCGTCGTCGTGGAAAACGTCGCATATGATATATCATATAGCTGGATAGTTTAGTACATGACTTATAGAGTCGGGTGGTTTCCAACTATCTCTTAAGATGTCATAACGGTTAATCTATAAATACAACATCGTTGCATTTTTTCTTAAAATGAATTAAAGAAAGAAAGAAAAGTGACTGACCCATCCCTATGACAGAGGCCACCACGGAAATGTACAGTATATAACGTAATGATATGAAAAAAAAAAACCACACACACATAAGGACATCACAAAAATATTCGATTATAGTGCAGTTACAATACCAATTTAGAACGGTCATTTGATATAACAACAGTCAAACAATTGGTGTGGTTAACCGGTTTACCGACCTACCTTCCCACTGACTACAACAGTAATATAATCAAATGGCAAACATATCAAAATATAAATATTCCTCCTGTCAGTGTAGTATACAATGTACATCTTTAATGGAGGTCAATGTAGTGTACAATATACATCCTTAATGGAGGTCAGTGTAGTATACAATGTACATTCTTAATGTAGGTCAGTGTAGTATACAATGTACATCCTTAATGGAGGTGAGTGTAGTATACAATATACATCCTTAATGAAGGCCAGAGTAGTACACAATGTACATCCTTAATGGAGGTCAGTGTGGTATACAATGTACATCCTCAATGGAGGTTAGTGTAGAATACAATATACATCCTTAATGGAGGTCAGTGTAGTATACAATGTACATCCATAATGGAGGTCTGTGTAGTATACAATGCACATATTAAATGGAGGTTAGTGTAGTATAAAGTGTACACCCTTAATGGAGGTCAGTGTAGTGTACAATATACATCCTTAATGGAGGTCAGTGTAGTATACAATGTCCATTCTTAATGGAGGTCATTGTAGTATACAATGTCCATTCTTAATGGAGGTCAGTGTAGTATACACTGTACATCCCACTGTGTACACTCTTGTAGGCGTGGAATCACAATCGAACACTTACGGGAAAAAATGTATTTTAAAGAATATTTCATCAGTATTGAAATGTAACACTGCATAATAATTAAATATGAAATATATTTTTTCAGGATATTGTGCAGAATACAATGTCAAGGGGATGGAGGTTGACGCGAAACCATGTCACATACGAAGTGTCACACGAACATGTATATCTATGTCAATTAATTGCTCTATATCCGCATAAATTATACTGTTGTCGTGTAAAACGTCGTATATGATATACCACATAGTTGGATTATTTAGAACATGACTTATAGAGTCGGGTGGTATGCAGCTATCACTTGAAAGGTCATAACGGTTAATCTATAAATACAACATCGTTGCAATAAATAAATTAAAGAGAGAAAGAAAAGTTACTGACTCAGCCGTATGACAGAACTCACCACGGAAATATACAGTATATAATGTTATGATTAGAAAAAAACCCACATAAGTACGTATACATCAAAACAACATTCGATTATAGTGCAAGTAGGATACCGACTTAGGACGGTCATTTGTTATGAGAACAGTCAAACAATTGGTGTGTTAACCTGTCTACGGACCCATGTTCCCACTGACTGCAACAGCAGAATAATCAAACATGTAAAAACTTGGCCAGGTAGCGCGCTCGCTTCTCACCAATGCGACCCGAGTTCGATTCCCGGTGTGGTACGTGAGATGGTGAGGCTGTCACCAACCTGGCTTCATGGGTTTTCCCTGGGTACTCCGGTTTCCTCCCACACAAACGACGCCCTTGCGCCAAGATCCGTGCCAGAGAGCAAGATTTATATAAGTTGTTAACTTGTTTCTTAATCGTTGTAAAACGAAGTTTAAATTTAAAAAAAAACATATAATTACTCTTCCATTCAGAGATCAAGGGGCAAAAATTGTCTCAAATGGAGAGGTCATAAAAATATATAAACACGTATGGTAATGCAGAAACACTTCATGACATCAAAAATATATAAAGCGACATCGAAATCAGGAAACAGTGCTCTGCCGTTCGGGAATCGAGCTCAGACCCTTGATCTATAGGAGTCCCGACTAACAGAGGGGAGGAAGTTCAAAATCATGTCTCCTCTGAAGGATGTTTCAACAAGCCCCGTCATTAAACTACAACTGTCCTGTTAGTCAGCGTGCAACGTCCAAGTTAAAGTCTGTATAAGGCTGCAGATGGGCCCAATATAAAACGTATAGTCTTTTTGATGATGTCCATGTCATACTTTTCATGACGTTGGCGTTTAATGATTTTGGAACCCGACGAAATAAAGTTGTTGGAACCTTAAACCCTCCTAAGTTTGCATACCAGATCACCGTAGAAATTGGACGGGAAATATCATTGGATACATAATGTTAAAAAATGATATCTCCCAATTTAAATAAAAGTTCTGAAAACGATCTAAAGAAAAACAAAATTAATCAAACTCGACAAATTTATCAGCAATAGATCTATGAAAAAGCTTCGGAAAACATTATTCTAGATAAAATAGAACAAATAAAGTTTATATAACACGTTTTACACTCTTTACTAGAGATAATGGATGGTATACGTTGTCCATCAACGTCTACTGAGATACAGCAGAAATCCGAGTCACTGCAATGTTCTACTAACAGTCTGTATCATTGTTTGAGGAACGAAATGGGACAGCTGGTGGAGATATGTATAGAATCATCCTGGATACAATCAGGTATAGGGCTGTAAGCCAAATATGCACAACATTTATACATTACTATATACATTCAAACATGAAATTATCTAATAATCTGTTCTGATTCTCAGTTGAGAAGCCTGAAACTTAACAGGTACGTCACGGAAGTAGTTACAAAGAAAGTAGTTTTAAAAATAGTTAGCAATCATCTTTCATCTTTTATGTAATTATGGAAAACAATATTGATTTCAGTGAAACTAATTAGTTCCATTAAGTTTTCTATATTATTACATGAAACTCTTTATGCCCAATAGGTTATTAAACATTCTGCAAGACATTTGATGAAAAGAATTGGATAATTAACTGAAACTAACTGAAGGAAACAATTTACATCCTTAATGGAGGTTACTGTAATATATAATTTAGAATTTTATGGAGGTCATTGCAGTATGCAATGTACATCTTTAATGGAGGTCAGTGTAGTATACAACGTACATTCTTAATGTAGATCAGCGTAGTATAAAATGTATATCCTTAATGGAGGTCAGTGTAGTATAAAATGTATATCCTTAATGGAGGTCAGTGTAGTATAAAATGTATATCCTTAATGGAGGTCAGTGTAGTATACAATGTACATCCTTAATGGAGGTCAGTGTAGTATACAATGTACATCCTTAATGGAGGTCAGTGTAGTATACAATGTACATCCTTAATGGTGGTCAGTGTAGTATACAATGTACATCCTTAATGGAGGTCAGTGTAGTATACAATGTACATCCTTAATGGAGGTCAGTGTAGTATACACTGTACATCCTAAATGGAGGTCAGTGTAGTATATAATGTACATCCTTAATGGTGGTCAGTGTAGTATACAATGTACATCCATAATGGAGGTCAGTGTAGTATGCACTGTACATCCTAAATGGAGGTCAGTGTAGTAGATAATGTACATCCTTAATGGTGGTCAGTGTAGTATACAATGTACATCCATAATGGAGGTCAGTGTAGTGTACAATGTATATCCTTAATGGAGGTCAGTGTAGCATACAATGTACATCCTTAATGGAGGTCAGTGTAGTGTACAATGTACATCCTTAATGGAGGTCAGTGTAGCATACAATGTACATCCTTAATGGAGGTCAGTGTAGTATACAATGTACATCCTTAATGGAGGTCAGTGTAGTATACAATGTACATCCTTAATGGAGGTCAGCGTGGTAGGCATTGTACATCCTTAATGGAGGTCAGAATGGTATACAATATACATCCTTAATGGAGGTCAGTGTAGTATACAATGTACATCCTTAATGGAGGTCAGTGTAGTATACAATGTACATCCTTATTGGAGGTCAGTGTAGTATACAATGTACATCCTTTATGGAGGTCAGTGTAGTATACAATGTACATCCTTAATGGAGGTCAGTGTGGTAGGCATTGTACATCCTTAATGGTGGTCAGTGTAGTATACAATGTACATCCTTAATGGAGGTCAGTGTAGTATACAATATATATCCTTAATGGAGGTCAGTGTAGTATACAATGTACATCCTTAATGTAGGACAGTGTAGTATACATTGTACATTCTTAATGGAGGTCAGTGTAGTATACAATGTACATCCTTAATGTAGGACAGTGTAGTATACAATGTACATCCTTAATGGAGGTCAGTGTAGTATACAATGTACATCCTTAATGTAGGACAGTGTAGTATACAATGTACATCCTTAATGTAGGACAGTGTAGTATACAATGTACATTCTGAATGGAGGTCAGTTTGGTAGGCATTGGACATCCTTAATGGGTGTTAGTGTTGTATACAATGTGCACAATATAGTCAGATGAAAGACTGCGAGGTCTTTTATTTTTGCAAGAAGTCATTTGAAAATTGAATTAAATATGTTGTACAGAACAGCAGATCATGGATCTTACACAATAATATCTAAAAAGATATATTTGTTCAGGATATTGTGCAGAATACAATGCCAAGGCGATGAAGTTGGACGCGATGCCATGTGACAGAAACTTAGGAATATGTCCTAGTAAAACATATTCCTCGGACAATGTTATAGCATGTAAGTTTACTTATACTGAATGCGACATTTCCCCTGCTTTTGTGTCTTTTAAATTGCTCTTTAACAGTGGGTACTGAAAGGTAAAATATTTGATTAATTTTGTATTGATTCACACCACTTCAATTTTACTGTATTTATATGATGACGATCTTCCTGCAACATAGCTATATAAATATACATGCATATAAATAGCCCAATTGAATATAATTCCTTTCATTTTTGAGTACAGTCATTTTAAATAGAACGGTTAAATTTATATACCAACACAGTTCGATGTTTATCCTATGAAATCAGGTACAAATGATGCAATGAGATGAGTATTATGGTGAAACGTAAAGCTGGCCTCTCACTATGAAAAGCCGATGGGGTACCGAAGTCCAACATCTGTTTTATAAACATCACACAAATGCTCTTGTTCATATTTTGAAAGAAACAGGCAGATTCATGCCACGTTGTATATATTTAATATCTTTCTTCATATCTTGTTGTAATATAATGAACTTCCATAAATAATACAAAGTTAGTTATAACAAAAGACCACGTGATACTATTATGTTGTGTGAATAATATAACTCCTCGCATTTCGCCATAAAAAGACCACGAACCAATACGTAACATATTATAAACAAATGTTGAACGAAGAAATTATAACACATAAACTAGATTTTGTAATATGACCAGGTATGATATATATCCTAATGTAGAAATTATATTGTGTGATCATTTATACTTGTAACTTCATACTTTTCATGAAAAGTAAAAAAGGAAATGATATATATAATCTGAAAACTAACCATATTCCGGAAGAACTATCATTTCTCTAAATTACAAGTGCTAAGTTCCAGTACTCCAACACAGACTAGACATTTGGAAAGCATATTATTATTTATATACTCTGTAAAGAAAAGCATCAGTCTACACATCCGTTTTTGACACATTTTTAGAGTATTTGAATGTGTAACATAAAACAGGAAAATATATCTAATGAAACCGAAACTCCAAAGTAATATACGAGATTCAGTTTACGATACCACACAGCGGGTGCATACTGAGTAATGCCATTTGTAAAATATGAGATTCATTGAACTACAGATCATGGGCGAGTAAATGATACGATTTTGAATTAATAGGGTGACATAATGTTAATATTTCCCAAATGATTCACGTAAAAATTCAAATAATTTCTCAAATAATTTTAATTTCAAATAATATCTACACTTGTGTTTGCAAATGGATACTGGGGTGGGGATATGGTGGGGTTATGTCACTGGATGATTTTTTTCATCCTGTATTTGATTATGTTAATACGGGACTTCCGAGATACGCATCCGCTCCGGATTTTACATACTTTTTCGTAACATGTTAAGCATTAAATTTCCGGCAATGTATAACTATGGTAAAATCTTAACAAAAAATTTTGTTAAAGAGAATGGTAGAAGAAATTTGTATAATAATGTTTACAAACACATTTTAATGATACAAAACGAAAATCACAGCAGTACAACTCTTACTTTCATAATTTTGAAGAATTCCGTAAGGGTTGTTGGTCACGGTTGTACCTGTATATATTATACCGGAGACAGAATGCCGTACATTTCACATAAATTGAATCACTAATGCGTATCTCAGAAGTCCAGTATTGGATCAGAGATCTTGAGAAAGAATCGAAAGCAAAACGTGGATTCAAATATAAATATGGATTCTATAATTTCATCCAAAGAGACGAGTTACAGATTGTAAACGGTTTCTCTAACTCAGTTGCTACCATTTTAGTGATCGCTCATACATGTAATCTGGGGTATTTACACAAATCACCAAAATGAAACATACTTGGTACACTTATATCTGTGTTAAAATAAGTGTTACATCTGTGTTAAGATATAACTGCAGCTGAGTTACTGCAGGTACATTTCATGCATTTAAAACATTTAGAACAGGGCTATGCAATGTATGTAATTTTATGCGTGATAACAAAAACATAAATACTGAACATAATCACCTTAATTGTACAATCTGATGATTCCATGGTTAAAAACATTTTCATCAATAAGAGTACGGAAACAAAAAACTGTATGGTACTTTTGTGATTATTTATATTATTATTGACGGAACAATTCATTGTTCAAACAAATTCAGGAACTAGTAAAATTTTCAGCTGAATAACCTGTGTTTGTGAAACAAGAATGTCCCAGCGAGAAATAAAACAAAATTAGGGGTTACTGTGCTAGGCGACCCCCCTGTCAGAAATTGAGCGGTGAAACGGCTATTTCTGACAGGGGATTCGCCGATACCCTGTCAGTTTGTGTAAAATACTAGCATGGTAACCCTACTCGAATGTTTTGGCCTGAAAAATAGCTTACACACGTTGATTTTGAATGACGTCGGAAATGACGTTGTAAAGGAGTGTGTGACGTCATAGCAAAAACCGTAGTGAAACGTGAATCCCATTGCAGTTTTTGAAAATTTTACCAATCAGAATGCATATTGGGTACAGATTGCATCAGAATTGTCAATAGCCTACATTGGTTCCGTCCTTACCTACGCTTAGGGGATATACTTATTGTTGAATGTTGGTGACTTCAACGAAAGTGTATAGCTCTAAGCTTTTCACAGTTTTCAGGCGCTACGGAATGACAGAAGCACCGACGGACCGCTTTTTGACCAAATTTCGAAGCACGGGGAAAAAGGCAGTTATAAACATCCTGTTCCTTTACAAAAATAATGTTTTGTTCCACCTCACGTGGATCCCCACTTAAGATATTAACAAACCCGTGCGGAAATTCCACCATTTACCACTCCTAGCTGAAAAAAGATGACAAGAAAATATGTTGTTTTAAGAACAGTTTTTCCTTCTACCCTTCATTTCGTTTTCTGACAGTATACAAGTGTAAAAATGGTATAATCGAAGGCTCTGTGAATATTGCAAAGTAATTAGTTTCGCAGTCCGTTATCATCCGTTAGGCGGCGCTTGTTTACTGTGATTTAGAAAACAAAATTAAAACGCTAGCAACCCTATAACCTCATTAGAACGTTTCATTGTCCTTTACGTCATTTTTGCGGGAATACGTTTTATTTCCTAACTTAACATTAGGACCGCAGTTAATGGCGGCGAAGTCCATTTCTAAGTTCGTATAATTTATGAACCGAAATGAGAAAGTGAGAGATGATCAGGGTGGGATTGCAGGGAAGACGAATAAATTCTTCCGGAGAAAAATTTGGCCAACGAAGGGAATGCCATTTAGGTAGAATATAGATGACGGGGTTAGAAAATAAGGCAAGATTTGGGAAGAATTAAGCAGAGAAGTCAACTACCTCCCTTACATGCTGCCGTGGATCACGTCACAAAATATATTAGCATATGGATGTTTACATTATACATGTAGACTTGCATCCGTATTGTTTAATATTAGACAAGAATGAAAAAACAGACACACGACAAAATTGCAGTAAAGGAATTAAACATCCTGCTGACAAAATGACAAAAAGAGCAGTTCATGGACTCTCAGACCATGAAACTGTCCTAGCTGATGTCAGCATAAACGCATATATTAGTAAGTGTAGGAAACGTGAAGTCCTCTTCTCCAAAAATAAAAAGAAGCAAACTGTGGTTAGTACAAAGCTTATATGACAGATTTTCAAGTTAGATTCATAGAAAACATCAATGGAAAGACACCAAATGAACTCGGGGATATTTAATGCTCCTCTTCGAAGAAAGGGGAGACATTGCTGGTCGGTAGTGTAGCCGATAAGTCCATAACCCATAAGTCCATTATGAGAGTATCTAGGTCAAGTTCTGATTCGGTAGCCATCAAACAATTTTTGACAAAGTTACATCCTCAGCTCATGAGCTCACGAGATTTCCAATAATTCACTTTTTCCGTTTATTATCTTTGGAATGAGTGAACATGTTGAAATGAAATTTCTCATATGCGGGTTGGCTATTAATAGAAAATTACCCCTGTTGATTTTCAGGTAAAACATAAAGCTAACCGATTGCAATACAGTACTGTGTACAATCGATTTCTTTGAGAAACCTTTGTTTGATAGTGATTTATTTTATTTCTGTTTTGTTTATGAGTAGAGGAGGGGCATGTGTGTTTTACAAACATCTCTTTTTTATATGTTGAGCGAGAGCTCGCTGGAGCCTTTGGGTCACACGTTCTTTTAGCATTCACAATACAAACCAGTACCAGGTAGACCTAAGTCGACACAGCTACCGTAGAAAAAATTCGAAGCATCTGGCCTTTTATGGTGATAGGCCAGCTTTAAGCAAAATTCCTGTGTAACAACAAGAACAGCAACAGCAATCACAACAAGAACAATGATATTTACACCAACAACGACGGTGTTAGAAAGAAAAAAAGGAGTTACTGGCCCACCTTCCCACTCACCGTAACAGCAGAACAATCAAAGGACCTACATTTAAAAATTTAAGAATAATCCTGTAAAGAACAAGGGTCAACAGGTATCGCATATTGAGAGGTCATAAAGATATAAACACGTAAGGTATTGTAAAACACATAATGGTATAAAAATATATGCGACATCAACATGATAAACCGTTCTCTGCCAGTCTGAAAGCGAGCTAAGACCCTAGATCTGTAGGAGTCCCGACTAACAGTCAGAGGGGACGAGGTTCAGGACCATGTCTCCTCTGAAAGAGGTTTGCACAAGGCCCGTCATATAGTCCCCACCGCCCTGTTAGTCAGCGTGCAACGTTCAAGTAAAAGTTTGCATTAGGCTGTAGAGGGGTCAAATACAAGACCTATAGTCTTTTTGATGAACTCAATATCATATTGTCTATTTAGAAGACGTTTGACTATTTTATTACATGATAAAATAACGTTATCGGAGCCTTTTACTTTCCTTAGTTTATATACGAGATCACCGTAAAAATTAGGATGGGAAATTCCATTGGATACATACTGTTGAAAAGAAATATTTCCAAATTTAGATAGAAGTTCTGAATAAGATCTGAAGAATTTGCCGAATGTTTTCTTAGCTTGTGATATCTGTAACCCTGAGTTAAAAGTTTAGTAGTAATTTATAAATTTCGTTTATGAAAGTCCAAAACATCGGTGCAACCTCTGACAAATCGAACGAATTGAGATATATAAATACCATATGATGGGAGTCGAGGGACATCGCCATCAAAGTAAGGGAAATTTACAATAGGAAATCCAAAATCCTCACGTTTATCATAAATATTAGTATATATTAGGTGGTTGATAATTTTGATGTTTAAATCTAAGAAAGGTGTAGATTTATCTCAAGTATTAGTGTTATTCTATGTGAGCTCTAGTGGATATATTTCTGATATAAATTGTTCGAATTCAGGGTTGTCGATAACCAAAATGTCATCCAGATATCTGCAAGTATTATTAAATTTGTCAATGAGGTCAAAACGTTTTGATTTTTGAATAGAAACCATAAAATCCCTCTCATAACAATAAAGAAATAAATCTGCTATCAGAGGCGCGCAGTTTGTACCCATAGGAATTCCAACTATTTGTTGATATATCTTGCCATCAAATTGCACAAATCTAGTGCTTTACATAATTCCTTGCAAGTCCAGTATTTATATGAAGTATATTGTTTGTTGAAAAAGAATCCGGAGTTATTGGAAGTACATATGTACGTTTTAGATTCTCTGTGAAAACACAATTGTATAAGAGACAGCAACTTGCTTTTAATCAAATCATGAGGCAGAGATGTGTAAAGTGTAGAGAAATCAAATGTAGGAATTTGAGTTGCTTTGAAATTTAGCGAAAGAAGTTTCTCTATAACTTCATGAGAATTTTTAATCGACCAAAAGTTACTATTATGAAATGCGACAGCACAATATTTGATAATATGATCTTTTATAGCAGTTAGAGCAGACGTAAGATGCTTCGATAGTACCGTAGAGCAGTGGCTAGAATTAGATATGAAACGTGATTTATATGGACTTTTATGTAGTTTTGGGAGCCAATATATGGTTGGTAGATCAGATTTATCAGTTTTAATTTTGAAGTCGGACATGGCCACAAGATGATCGTGCAAGGTGCTGTCATTTGTGGTAGGGCCTTCCACATATGTATAAGTGGAGTTTAATTCGTTTTGAAGTACTTCAATATAATATAGTTTTCAAACAACTATTATGTTATTACCTGCTTTATCATTAATGACAATATTAATAACAACTAGGATTACGACAATGATAACAACAACAAAGACAATGACATCATCAAAAACAAAACGAAAATAACACGAACAACAAGAAAAAAAAAAAAAAAAAACAAGATCAGTGACAATAACAACAATAACAACCCCTCTAAAATGACAACAACAAAATCAAGGAAAACAACAATAGTTATAACAACATCAACAACGATGGCAACCACAGAACAATTTACAAATTTTGTTTTAGTATAAAAGTCAATCTATGGGTTTTTATGTTTTAAAAAGATTATTGCATAGACCTTTTGTTTTTAAAGATGCAAATGTCATGACAACTGACGAATTATTATCACTTCAATTGGCCGTTTAATTTGGTACTGCAAACAACAATAATACATTCAGAAATTTTTGTAATGTCTTTTTGTGAACACTCTAACTTTTGATGTACATACAACTGGCATTGTTTGTTTTACTACTAAAAATATATGATTTCTTCTTTTCCTATAGATTCTGCATGTGTGCAGCCGCAGAAACCAGGCATAGTCTCATGGCAATTTTCGACAACACCAGATTTATTGTATGATATATGCTTCTATGACAAATTTAAATACTAGTATTAGTTGTACAGTACATTTTATATAATAATAATAATAATAATAATAATAATAATAATAATAATCACCATCATTATAAAAATAATAATAATCATTAAGATAATAATAATAATAATATTTCTGTGTCTCTGAGTGGGTGTGAGAGAGAGGGCGTGTAAGTGTGTGTGTCTTTTCATGTAATCATCTTCGTAATTTTCAGTTCATTGTATGTAATTTAGCTTTATTTATGTAATCTAGCTTTGATAATATCTTCATTCTAACATCTATAGGTCGACGTTTGATGACGGTAATGAAAATTTCCTCACGGCATTTAAGCTATTGTGGATTATTGTACCCTTCCTTGTGTTTTTGGTTTTCATCGGATTTTTTTTCTATATCTGTCGACGGAGACGTAGGAGGACAGGTAAAATTAACTACCCGAGTTTGTCATATATAGAATATACGGATATCTGAGGATATCAATGAGTACTTTCACATACATGCATTCATTAATCATGTATTCATTATGCACATTTATGTTCATTTTACTACTATTGTAGATAGACTTTTTTCGATAACCGTTCGATAAAACAACTTGGCCTATACACCATGGCCCTTGTATAATGCACATGTACTTCTAACTCGATGGTGACAGACATTACATGATAGATCTAAACATACAAACACACGACAATTGTTACTATGATGGTGACAGACATTACATGACAGATCTAAACATACAAACACACGACAAGGGTCACTATGATGGTGATACACATTACATGATAGATCTAAACATACAAACACACGACAAGGGGCACTATGATGGTTATAGACATTACATGATAGATCTAAACATATAAACACACGACAAGGGGCACTATGATGGTGATACACATTACATGATAGATCTAAACATACAAACACACGACAAGGGTCAGTATGATGGTTATAGACATTACATGATAGATCTAAACATATAAACACACGACAAGGGGCACTATGATGGTTATAGACATTACATGATAGATCTAAACATATAAACACACGACAAGGATCACCATGATTGTGATAGACATTACATGATAGATCTAAACATACAAACACACGACAAGGGTCACCATGATTGTGATAGACATTACATGATAGATCTAAACATACAAACACACGACAAGGGTCACCATGATTGTGATAGACATTACATGATAGATCTAAACATATAAACACACAACAAGGATCACCATGATTGTGATAGACATTACATGATAGATCTAAACATACAAACACACGACAAGGGTCACTATGATGGTGATAGACATTACATGATAGATCTAAACATACAAACACACGACAAGGGGCACTATGATGGTGATAGACATTACATGATAGATCTAAACATACAAACACACGACAAGGGTCACTATGATGGTGATAGACATTACATGATAGATCTAAACATACAAACACACGACAAGGGGCACTATGATGGTGATAGACATTACATGATAGATCTAAACATACAAACACACGACAAGGGTCACTATGATTGTGATAGATATACATGATAGATCTTAACATTTAAGCACACGACAAGGGTCACTAACCCCCTAAATCGGCCAAAATTTGAAAACTTATTAGAAATAATGTTCTGCTCATCAGATGGCACTTTTTTAACTACCCTGTCAAATTATTTAGTCCGATTCTTTAATTAGGATATGAAAACACGCAAGACCCAGTATGATATTTATGTTGCAACTTATCTACCAGGCTACAAAGAAGTATATAAAAAAGAAATAAATACATAGAAATAGGAATGATGTTTACATGTATACATATAGATAATTGACGATGAACTGTTCAAATATTGATATGAAACTGTAAAATGGTATTTCCTTTCTTGAGAAAATGATGTAAAGTACTGTATGTATAAGATTTGGAAAAAAAATTATTGCCCTTTCATTTTCAACTACGTTTTATTTTTATCAAGTGCTATGTGATAATTTGTCTGATTTTTTTTTTTTTTTTAGATTCAAGAAATGTGAATACTGATGAATTGACGAATCTGGTGCAGCATCCATCAACATTAAGTACAAAAAGTAATTCCTGTCTTGCGTGTCATCATCTAGTATTTCACACTTTAACATGGGTTCACAACTGATTTACTGATTTACACAACTGAATAGACGATCTTCATATTTTATATGATATAAACGGCCCAAGACCCGGCATGCAACTCTTTGCCGGAATTTTTATTTTGACGTTATTGCTTAAATTGTGACGTCACTATCCAGCCCTTTACGTCGCAATGAAAACCCCGGCAAAGAGTAACATGTCGGGGCTTGGGTCGCTTATATCATGTAAAATATGAATATCGTCTATTAAGCTACTATCTTCATATCATATTGGGTCTTCCAGTTTTATAATATTGGGATGATTCGTACTTATACATACAGTTTAAAAATCTTAAGGTATTGATCTTCGAGGTGTGGAGCTGGTAAAAGGGGTAGCAGTCCATGGATTTGAATGTGTCATTACGCCTTTGTCTCTACAGTGCTGATCCGTATCCATCTCATGAATAATGCAACTGAAATATGTGGTGTTCTCTGTATGCATTGAGTGTACATTAGTAAGAGATGGTAATTAATCCAGTGCACACGGTCTCACCTCTATAGCAAATGTTAACATAACATTCATAATAGCCGCTACGGAATGCCAAAGGCCGTTAACTCCATTCGCCGGAACTTGTGATATTTGACAATAGAATAAAAATCGTGCAGAAATCTCATTTGAACTTAACATCCAATCATGTTCACGTGTAAATATCGGCTCAAATAAAAAATACTGTGATGTAATGTGGCATCTGCAAGAATCAATGATGATCATAGTATGTATGAATATCAATTTGACATGATTAAAAACTGCTTAAAAGATATAATATACGTTTGGGGAGGGTTGTCGAAAGAAGTATATATTGTCTAATTATATGGAAAAGAAGAGGTGTTGGAAGCTGTCGGAGATTTTGATGGTAACCTACTATAATAGCTTGTGGGAAAGCTTATATTTAATTATTCAATTTGCAATATGCACAGGAATGCACACAACGATTAAAAAGCTGAAGAGAGAATATCGATCAGAATGCGTGCAAAATTATCGTTCTTTGTATATGGTTCGCTTCAAAAATCATTGTTTTAGTTGAATCATTTTACAACAGATAATTAATAATTCATCTCAGTAAAATACATTATATATAGCCATACATTCTGTCTATTCATGCAACGATATAATGTTTCGATACATTGCCTCTTAAAGAAGTATGCAGAGTAAGTATTCCTAAAGTATAACTATAATAAAACTTACACATTCTTTGTACTGGCGGGAGTTAACAGTGGGATGTCGTTGTGAGTGCCACAGTGACAAAGTTTCTTTCCTATTTTTAGTTTTTGTTGCAATTATTCCCTTTGGAATGTGAAGGTTCTCATGGAGTGTTCGAATTAATTGACATTATAACTTTGTTGAGATATATTGTCTGAATTTCCATACAGTGTCATGACGTACACTTTCCATGCAGTGTCGATATACTTTCCTGTTCAGTACGGAGATGAGGTGAACTAGTTCACTTCGTAGACATGAGGGCCTTAGTGCACTTTCAGATGGACAGAACGCGATTTGTTTATTTCGCGATTTTATATTGTTTACTGATACTATCTATGTTTAATTATTTTGATAACTTCGAAACCTAACTTTTTATTGTCCTTGTTCTCTAAATGGAAGACTAAAAAGAAACTGTCCCATTGATTCACTTGTAATTGCAGTTTCAAGTTGGATGGTAAAATGATTGACCATGCCAATTGAGTGATTGTTGTCACAGTATTGGCCGTCGTTATCCCAAATACAGTAATTTTAAGATGTTACTTGTGTTCTCCTCTGGGTTACTGATTTGATATTAACTTGATTAGATAATTATCATATCCTTGGTTCTTGATAGCTATACTTTGGATTGATCCATATCTATATGATTGCGTAAAAAAGAAAGCCTGTGTTAAGTAATTTCATTTATAGATTCTTATACACCATGCTAACCTAGAAACACCAGAAAAGTGTGTTGTGGCCATCAATTCGAATCGAACGCGATAATTATCAAACTGAGTACTCAACAACCCGTTTAGTATATTTAAATATGCTATCGAAATACAAAAAGCAATCAAAGAATTATTTTATGTTTTTATTTAACTATTAATTATACACAGTTTCTTTTTTCCGTTAATATACATGTGTCATTCAAAAATATTAGGATCTGGCCTTTACAGAGCTGAGCTGGTAAGACAGCTTAAGCACTTCTCTTTTGTTATGAAACAGAGGCTTTTTCTTGATAGGCATGTTCACAAAGAAGCAAACGTATTTATTTTTACGTACATAAAAATAAATCCTCAAGTCATTAAGGATTCCGTAGGTGAAAAAAGCTAACGATCCTTTGTGAATATGCCTGCTCATCCACATTCATCTTACGTGTACACGACAAAATATTTTATGTCCTCTGCATACGGAGGGTTTAACTTCAGTGAATTTATACCCTTTTGTGATGTTTGTGTATGTTACATGTTCCATACAGTGTGGTTCCATTTTCGTTTTGAGAGGCACCAAAGCATAACTTCAAGTACCTTTGTAAAGAAGATTTATCTTAGGGCATTTTTCAGACAGGCAGAGCACAGTCGGTTTAATATTGTATATCTACATTTTATTTAAAGAAATGACTAATGTTTGAATATTCAAATGACCTCTCAAACCTCATTCCCTGCTTGTCCTTGTTCTCGAAATGAAGGGTTGTTTATGAAATCTGAATGGTTCGACCTTTTCATTTCCCTGCTGTTTTGAGCATAATAAAGGACAGTATACTTGTTAACTATACCAACTGCATGACTGTTGACTGACTTTCCTGCAATGTATGTTGGTACTTAACAATATAGCATTAAAAGTTTTTGGTGTCTTCGAAAAAGGGATTGCAGCAACTATCGGCAAATGTCGATACTTTACGTAATTTAAACAAATTTATATAAAGCACAAAGCCATAAGGTGAGCGATAATGTAACAAATATGATCTTATTATGTTACACATTGTAGTCAATACTTCGGAACCATCTGTTCCTTCATCAGGTCTACGTACATGTAAGGTGTTTACCGCTCAAGGCGAGTCATTCTGATAAACGCTTTAAGCGGAAAACACATTACGTACTCCTTATGAAGGAACAGATAGTTCCGAAATACATGTATTAAAATAATCTATTACACTTCATTAAGAATAATGATCACTCCTTATATATTAGTACATAGGGCCCCATCATTATAATACTTACAGATAAAAACTCCCCTTTAAACATGATTTCTGCAAAAAAAAAATGTCTACAAAAATTACATTAATATGATTTCGTTTCTTGAGGAGTAATGTTTTTTCTTGAACAGAGCTGAAATTTTTCGACAACAGTCATTACACAGAGCTTGAAGTTACAGAGACATTACGTGAATGGATAAAATCTGGCGACAGTGTCCTCATCGTGGGAAACCATGGATCTGGAAAGACGTCATTAGCGTGGAACACGTGTGCAGAATTCCACAAAACGGTTGCAGAGGATAAAGTGTATCAAGTCCTAATATTTACCAATTTCGAGGAAATACCTACCAAGTTTCATTCAAAAAAGAAAACTTTATTATTATTGGATGATTGTTTTGAAATTTGGAGTTATTATCCGGATAAATTTGACTCATACATTAAAAGGCTGAACAACGATTTGGAAGACAAAGCTAGATCAGGAACTATTCAATTAATTATAACTATGTCATCGGTTACTTTCAAAAGCATTCACTCCAATTCAGCCTCAACGTCGCCTAATGTTAAGAATTTTGCTTTCTGTAAACAGCTAAACATGTCAGGTGAAAACTGGCACAGTGAACAGGATATCAGGAATCTATGTTTGGTGTATCAAATAGATGTTGAAGAAAACCCTGTCCATCATATTAGAGATAAAAAATATATCATACAACAATTGACACCTACGTATTATATTATCGGTGCTCCGTTGTCTTTATACATCTTTTCACGGAAGAAAAACCAGAATAAAAAAGCAGGAGATTTTTTCCAAAATCCTTGGAAACAAGTAATAGAAGACATGAATCAATTATGTACATCTGAATTCACTTCCGAGCAATCTATATACTGTACTCTTATATATACAATGCTCCAGGGCGGAATAATCAACATGACTAAGTATGATAAAGAGCTACTACGTGCGATAGGTAAAGTCTCCGGTATCAGTGAACCTACCCTTAACGCAGATCACTATTTACTGAGAAAGAGAAATGATGGGCGATGTGAATTTATTCATGAGTTAATACTACGGCTATTGTTCAAAGCGTTTGGAAATGAGTTTCCAGATATTATTTTAGACCATTGTAACTGGAAGACGATTTTCCAATATTTACGAACAGATGATAAAAACTGGGTAAATTTTTATCGCAAAGATGGGTTACTTGTAATAGAAAAATCTGTGATACTGAAAAGATTAGCTGATAAAGTAAAAAAACATGACATTGATCTAACTGGGCACATTATACTCAGAGACAAAAATTTTTGTGAAAAGTATCTCTCCTAATAATTTCAGACAAACAGAAATATCTTTTAGATTTTTATATCATATTTGGATAACTGATGACATTTTGTAGATACAATGTCGTTCTTTTTATTGATCATAATCTAATTTATAAGATTTTAAGCGATACAAATGTAACATGTCACAATTTCCGTTGTCGTAATAGGCCATTTTCAAGTGACCTGAAAGGACCGTAAAAACCCAGATTTTACAAGTCAGACTACGGACAACTGATTGTGACGTCATACTTGGTATAAGCATTGACATTGTGTACCCAAAGATTGGAGTTTACGTCATAAATAAAATAACGCCAAAGTATGCAGTGTCTTTAGTTTGGATATAACTCGGAAATAATCGTTCACATACATAGCGATGAACTCTAGTGTTCTTTAGATCAGAAGGTCAGGAGTACCAAACTCCAAGTTTTTATCTCTTTCATATTGACAATAAATGTATACTTCAGAAATAGCGCAATGAAACTAAAAGTAATATTCACCTTTAAAATCCAGATACAATTTACATTAACGACTGTGCATGTATGTTTGGGGTATTTCCCTTTTCAGTAACATCACTTAAACTTATTAATCAATTGATTAGTCGTGAAAACTAGATAAAATCACCTTCATTTATCTCTCGATAAATTAATGGTTTCAGCTTTTTTCTGGAGATAAGTGTGTTCTTCATTTTTCAAGAAAATCAACGAAGAAACGATCTTGATCAAATGTGCATCTGGTAAACAAATCAATATCGAAGAAGTACCAAACAGTTAATCATTCTCAAAGTCCAAGGACAAAATACAAAATCGTGTAAGTTTCAAAAAGGAACTGTTGTGAACCCCGAAATACTGAAAAATTCCGAGGTGAGACCAGGTGCCCGGGGAGAGTAGCGTCTCCTGTCTGTATGCATCACCCGTTACAGCAGTCCTCAAGAAACATGTCAAAATTAAGAGTTTTGGTTTCCTAATTGTACATACGAATGTACAAAACTGGTATACAAAGTCATATTTGGTGTTCACTGAACAGGTCATTTAGTCGCATTCCAGAATATAATCAATCATTCTAGAAAGAGGCACATCATATTTTCGTACAAGATCCCCATAGCGACCGTAGAACTTCCTTAGTGACGATTTCAGACGTTCTTTAACATATCCCTGCATGAGCAACTTAGTGGCCAGTCGTTTGGCCTTTGGAATAAAACCGTCGTATAGAGAACAGGCTCTTGCGTACCTTATAAGTTGAGATATAAAAACTTCATAGGCATGTGAGGACGGGATATTGCTGCAAAGAAACGGGAAGTTAGTTATTTGGAAATTAAAATCGTCACGTTTGTCATACAGAGAGATGTTGAAATGACCATCATTGTCGAAAGTTAAAAATATATCCAGATACGAAGCGGAATTATTGCTCTCGGTTGTCTCTTTTATCTGAAGTTCATGGGGATAGATTTCATGTATGTAATCCTTAAAGTTAGGATTATTGATTGACAATACGTCGTCTATATATCTATACGTAAAATTAAACTGAGATGCAAGGCTTTTTCTGCCTGTGGAGAGCATGTTTTGAATAAATTCTGCCTCATACGAATATAAGAAAATGTCAGCAAGAGGAGGGGCGCAGTTAGTTCCCATGGGAATGCCAATGATTTGCTGAAAAATGTTCCCTCCAAACTCCACGAAAATATTGTCTATTAAAAATTCCAGCATTTTGATGATTTGATCTTCGGTATACTTGTGTTTTGCACCAGAGTGTTCTTTTACAAAATATGTATCTTCCCGCCCAATGACAAGATATTTATATCTACGATTTCCATTTTTATGGAAAAAAGAATTTCGAATAATTGTAGCAAGTCTGTTTTGAGCTTTTGATGCGGAATTGTAAAATAATATTGGTATTTTTGTATTTACAGTCATAACATGTTATTACACATTTCAAGAGGGCGATTGGGATTCTATGATGTGCCTTCTCTAAACATTTTTAGAAGAGATGCTGTCCTGAACCTTGTCCTCTCTGACTTAATTTACATAGCGTCAAAATTTTGTTATGAACCCAGGTGAAGAGTATGCCAGACATTGGGTTTAGAGAGAGAAGGTTGAATAAGACACTCTTTCTGAATGGCTGAAGTCGATCAGAAGTCTGCTAAAGAAAAGAGTTCGAAGACTTTCTCATTTTTTTCAAGAACAAATACCGTTCTACATTTCGTGACTCCATTGTCGTTGGAGAGCTTTCTCGCCTTCACGAAAATTTCATTAATGTTCCTGCTGACAGGACAGCTAACAATTACACATTCGTATGTAAGGCACATTATATTAAATGTCATATAGAAGAGCTTGGTCTTCATTTAACGCCTGGTAATCCAAGTTACACAGTTACAAATATGTCTCCTTCAGGGGTATTGGATAATCACAAGTCAGTTCTCAGTTCATTCGATATTACTACAAATGAATCTGATCTCGAGCTCCCATACCTTTTTTGGATTCCAAAGATGCATAAAACTCCATATAAGCATCGATTCATAGCTGGATTTTCCAAGTGTTCCTCCAAGCCTCTTTCCAGGTTACTCATCAAAATTCTAACAAAAATCTAACATGGTCGTCAGACATACTGCTCTACTGCTTACTCAAGAAGTGGAATCAATCAGATACGAATCCTAAATAATTCCAAGGAACTTCTAGAACACTTAAAATCTCCTATTTTCAATAATGTCACTAGCATCAAATCTTTTGACTTTTCGACTCTTTATACAACCATTCCTCATCAAAAACTTAAGAGCAGGATAACATCAATTATACAAAACGCCTTCTTTAACAAAAAAGGAATTCGCAGATATAAATATCTCGTTTTAGGCCACAACGACACATATTTTGTAAAGGAACAGTCTGATTCCAGCAGCAAGTATACATAAAATGTTAGAATTTCTTATAGATAATATTTTTGTGATATTTGGTGGGAAAGTGTTCCAACAGATTGTTGGCATTCCTATGGGTACTAATGGCACGCCTATTCCGGCTGAAATATTTTGTACTCTTGCTAAGCAGAATTCATACAGTCTCTGCTCTCTAAAGGCAATAAACAATTAGCATCTCGGTTCAACTTTACATACAGATACATCAATGACGTTTTGTCGATTAACAACATCATAAATCCAAAGGAACTCAAAATAAAAGATACAACAGAGAGTGTATCTTCTGCTTCATACCACGATATACTCCCATCAATTAGTGACGATGGTTCATCAGTAACCTTTCTCTATGACAAACGTGACGATTTCAATTTCATTATTACCAACTTCCCATTTCTGAGTAGCAATATACCTTCCTCTCCCGCATATATGGCGTCTTCATTTCACAGCTTATACGCTATACCAGGGCATGTTCTAAATACGAAAATTTCATCCTGACAGCGAGGCTTCTTTCCACGAAACTACTCTCACAAGGATACATTGAGGAACGTTTGTCACTGATGTTAACCGATATTTTGGGACCTGACCATACAAAATAAACACTTTAACTTTTGACTGTACTTGATTTGACATTTTATATATATATATATATATATATATATATATATATATATATATATATATATATATATATATATATATATATATATATATATATATATATATATATATATATATATATATATTTATATACAGACCTTTGTTCACGTGCGCTTCCGACACCGGAATATCAGTTAGGCAGCTTTTCTTAACTTGAATGGGAAAGTTTGACTTCGTGTGTTCGTGCGTGTATATTTTTGTATTTACCTTTACCTCCTCGACTTGAAAGGTTGTTGTAGGACTTTTGTGACGGGTGTTGTATGCAACCATGGGACGCTTATTCTTCCCGGGCACCTGGTCTCACCTCGATTTTATTGGGGTTTGCATTTCTCTGAATATGACACTATACACGATATTGTCCTTTTATTCCATGGACTATGAGGTATGGTTTACCATTCGGTACTTCTTCGTTTTTTACTTTTAACTCTTGTTGATTTCACATTTCTTGTATATTATTTTTTGAACTTGAGAAACCTATCGCACGTTGTTTTCTATGTGGATAATGAGTTTATAGTGTATAAGGTTGTTATTGCACTGCTACTGCTACTGTGGTGAATGAAACGGTAAACCGGTTAAGGGCACCAACACCGAATAATAGATCGTCTTAAGTCTGTACCACAACTATTACACAATCAAATATCTACGCATTCTGTGTTCTTGGTACGTGCTTATATATGTTTTGTATGGTTGCTCTTCATGTTTTTGCTGACTTTTGACAGTCAGATAATTCAGGGTTGTTTGACTGAGAATTGAATTAAAACGCTAAGTAAGAATAATTAATAAAAATATACACGTTTATTAATTCTATTCAAAACGTGTATCTGAATACATATTGGAATCATCATGAAATAATATGAAAGAGGCAGTGCTAGCTACAGGCAGATATCATTCCTGCTCAATAGAAAAGCAAATTTATCTAATCTTTTTTCCTAGAAATAGTGGAGGGTGCATGATTATGAAAGAGGAAAAAGATCATAATTGGTATTGAATATTCTTATTCTATTACTACATTTTAATTTCAAACCTGAATTTTCTAATTCATCTATATGAAATCTTCATTCTAACTTAAAATTGTAATTATGTCTTTAAATTGCTCTACCATCTGTTTTCTGAGAGATTTTCTCCTCGGGTTCTTGCTCGGAATAAGGTCAGTCAAATCCCCTTGCCGCTAATGTCCAACTACTTTCCTTGACTCCCGCTCATATTGTCCGACCCTCATTTATACCTCAGGTACACAAATAATTATGTAAACTTTCAAACTTTTAAAACATCTTAAATTGTATAGGACCATATTTGCTTAATACCTACCAAGTTTTCTCAAATTCTGTGTATTAGTGAGGATAAAGTTGAAAATGTAAAATCAATGTATCAAAAATTTTTATTAAATGCTCTTTTTTCATTTTGCATTAAAATGACAAGTACACAGTAAGTCAAAATCGAATAAAAATTCGGACAGGAATCCAAAACAGCAACACCTCATCACACAACCTTCTATAGAAATAAATGGACATTCTCCCCCTGGATACCAGAAAATGAGAGAGACTGCACTTCACCATAAAAACTAAAAGTGGCGTTTGCATGTAATTTGATGGTTTACTTTATATTAGCGTGTGTTTGTTAAAGATATACATTTATAATGCAATTCTAACAAGTATTTATTGACGAGGAAAAACAGTCAAGAAAATAAATAATCTGTCCCAGAATATCTTGTAAATAATAATCCAACTCGACCAAATTTGCAAACCCCCCCCTTTCCATTCAGAATCAAATGGTCGTCAACTTATTCGTATCTACATGTATAGTAGAAGACGAAGCGGCCGATCGCGATCTGCCATAACACAGATATCGTCGGCTACCTGCCGAGGCAAGTCATGATCAGCCGCCCGACTCGCACCATCCCCAACTTCTTTTCATCCTTGACAGATTGTATTATTTCCTGGTTTATCACGTTCAAAACGAAAGTAACGTTGTCGTAAAATAAGGGGAGCTGTCATTGCAAAGACGTTTACAATCGCAAGCGTCCTCTTGTGTCATAATTTTGTTTAAAATGCAATAGAGGTAAAGGGGTCAGATTTCTAACTTTAACTATCTTTACTTTGGTATATATTTCGAATGACGTTTTCAACTTTCTGAGTAGATATATATATAGTGGTAAATATTAACAATGAATAAGATGAATAATAATGTAGAAATTGAAAATAAAATGACGCAAATGCATCGGAGTTAAACCATAATGTTCAATTATAGAAATTTGTATTACAAATCAAATATATGCGATTGAAATTAGGATTTAAAAATAGATCTTGAATGTTAAAATAGAATGAAGATTTCATATAAGATGAATTAGAAAACTGAGTTTTGAAATTGAAATGTAGAAACGGGATGAGAATATTAAATAAGAATTATTATCTTTTTCCCCTCCCATAATCATGCACCTTCCACTATTTCAAGTAAAACGGTTTAAAATTCCTATTCCTATTATGCAGCAGTGATATTTGCCTTCCATACATGATGTTCATCAACGGCCACTGAGTAGATACAATAAAAATTTTTTTATTGACGCATGTAGAATGTATATAATCTTGATTTAAATACAGTTTTGTCTACTGGGTAGAGATTGCCATCAACCCTTTCCCTTCTCATATATATACATCTACAAAATCATATTGATAAAGTAATACATAGCTATATAGATTTATATCTGCGATTACGCCGAGAGATATATTTTAACCCGAAGATACGATAACTAAGAGAGTTCAGCGTTGATTATAATATATATCTTAAATAGAAGTCAGCGTAAAATAAAATTTGTGTCCTTAATAAAGGTAGTATACCATGTATAGCATTGACAGAGGTCGGCGCAATATACAATGTACATCTTAAATGCAAGTCAGTGAAGTATGCAATGTACGACTTTCATGGAAATCAAAAGGAGGTATGTGTGCTATACAATGTACATTCTTAATGAAGGTCAGTGTGCTATACAATCAATGTACATCCTTAATGAAGGTCAGTGTGTTATACAATGTACATCCTTAATGAGTGTCTGTGCGCTATACAATGTACATACTTAATGGAGGTCAGTGCGCTATACAATGTACATACTTAATGGAGGTCAGTGCGCTATACAATGTACATCCTTACAGCCGAGCTCTGACTATTTAAACATGGGTAACGTGTTAAAAATTTTTGGAGAACGGAAATTGCCAGAAATAGATCTGGCAATCTCCGTTCCCAACTAAAAATAGAGACATGGTGACGTATGTATGGTCAATCAGCCGAGCCGAGTGACCCAAAATCCATGTACATCGCTGTTATCGGGGGTATATAAGGAAATCTCGGTGTGTATACACCGTGACAGTTAGATAGTTGACTCGATAGAGTAATCAGCTAAAGATAAGAATTCGGTAGTGAAAAAAATGTTTGACGAATGAATTGATTAATCATACATAATTCAAACGAATAAAGCTAATAGTGTAAATATATAATAACGAAGAACAGAAAGTCAATTTAGCCATTATGTTCCATATTTGTAGAAAACATAAATCCATCGTTTGCGATGTACATGGATTTTGGGTCACTCGGCTCGGCTGATTGACCATACATACGTCACCATGTCTCTATATTTAGTTGGGAACGGAGATTGCCAGTTCTATTTCTGGCAATTTCCGTTCCCCAAAATTTTTTATCACCTCACCCATGTTTAAATAGTCAGAGCTCAGCTTTAATGAATGTCAGTGCGCTATACAATGCACTTAGGTAATGGAGCTCAGTGAAGCAGACAATGTACATTCTTAAAGCTTGCTTCTCAGCATAAAAAGCCGAGGTCTTTCGAAATTAAGGCGTAGTCATGCAACCGTGACATTTGATCGAAGACACGGTAAAGACAACATGGATGTCGTAAACTGAAGTACATGTAATTATCTTTATATTTAAATTTTTTTCTACATAATTTGAAGTAACATGCATAAATATAATGTAATACAAAGTTAGTGATTACAATGGACCACATAATACTATTCTGTTGTGTATATTTCGCCACGAAAAAGGCCACCCACCCAACCATGCGTTACATAAATAAACAAAAGTTGAACGAACAATTATATTACATGTATTAGTTATTGTGTGACATATATGATATATACAATTAGTATCCTGTGTTCGGTTGTACTTGTAAAAACCCCGCCCTCTCCATGCAAAAGTAAAAAAGCAAATGAGATATAAGTAATTTGAAAACTTACGATATTCAGATAATACTTCCTTTCTCCAAATTACAAGAGTCAAATTCCAATACCCCACAACGGACCACATATTTGGAAAGCATAATATTATTTATACATGTATACTTTACCGTAGACACGTCAGTTTACACATCCGTTAGTTGAGACATCTTTTGGAGTGTTCGAATAAATAACATACAAATCGGAAATGGTTTTGATTGAAGACGACATCTTCAAAGTTATACACTAAAATCTGTTAACGATCTTACACCGCGGGTGCATACTGAATAAAGTTACTGTAAAGTATGAGACTCATTGAACTAAAAATCAGGGACGAATGAAGCGATATTGAATATACAATGTATATCCTTAATGGAGGTCAGAGTAGTATACAAAGTACATCTTTAATCAAGGTCAGTGTGTTAAACAAAGTGCATCTTTAATGGATGTCAGTGTAGTATACAAAGTACATTCTAGATGGAGGTCAGTGTAGTATACAATGTACATCCTTAATGGAGGTCAGTGTAGTATACAATGTACATTCTAGATGGAGGTCAGTGTAGTATACAATGTACATCCTTAATGGTGGTCAGTGTAGTATACAATGTACATCCTTAATGGAGGTCAGTGTAGTATACAATGTACATCCTTAATGGAGGTCAGTGTAGTATACAATGTACATCCTTAATGGAGGTCAGTGTAGTATACAATGTACATCCTTAATGGAGGTCAGTGTAGTGTACAATGTACATCCTTAATGGAGGTCAGTGTAGTATACAATGCATATACTTAATGGAGGTCAGTGTAGTATACAATGTACATCCTTAATGGAGGTCAGTGTAGTATACAATGCATATACTTAATGGAGGTCAGTGTAGTATACAATGTACATCCTTAATGGAGGTCAGTGTAGTATACAATGCATATACTTAATGGAGGTCAGTGTAGTATACAATATACATACTTAATGGAAGTCAGTGTAGTATACAATGTACATCCTTAATGGAGGTCAGTGTAATATACAATATACATCCTTAATGGAGGTCAATGTAATATACAATATACATCCTTAATGGAGGTCAGTGTAGTATACAATGCATATACTTAATGGAGGTCAGTGTTGTATACAATGCATGTACTTAATGGAGGTCAGTGTAGTATACAATGTACATCCTTAATGGAGTTCAGTGTAGTATACAATGCATATACTTAATGGAGGTCAGTGTAGTATACAATGCATATACTTAATGGAGGTCAGTGTAGTATACAATGTACATCCTTAATGGAGGTCAGTGTAGCATACAATGTACATCCTTAATGGAGGTCAGTGTGATATACAATGTACATCCTTAATGGAGGTCAGTGTAGTATACATTGTACATCCTTAATGGAGGTCAGTGTAGTATACAATGTACATTCTAGATGGAGGTCGGTGTAGTGTACAATGTACATCCTTAATGGAGGTCAGTGTAGTATACAATGTTATACTATTAATTACTCCCTTCGAGGTCAATATGGGAAATTGATGACCAAAGATCTTGCACTCGAGGTGGTCTGACCTGACCGAGGCCGTAAGGCATCATAATGATGGACAATTATGTAAGATGGATCCTAGAATCTAATAGAGGTAACATAAAAACATTTGATGGAGGTCAATGAAGTATACAATGAACATATTTAATGAAGGTCAAATTGTAATCGTTGAGGTATTTTCGAAAAATTACGAGAAAAAAAAATCAATTGAAGCAGCTATGGTCCATTTCATAGTTATAGATGAAGTGTTTAATGAACATGAAATAGGCAGTTTTCTCCATAATGATGGACAATTTAGTATGACATATTTTTCTTCTGGATGTTGTGCGGCATGCAACTTCAAGGAAATTAAAATGAACGCGAAACTAAATATGTCCGATGTCTAGGTAAAATTATGTTGTAATAAAAACCTTTTCTCTAAGAGTTTCATGTCATGGACCACAACAATAACTACGAAAACTACAACCATTACATCATAAAAAACGACAAGAACAACAACCTCCATGACAATGACATAAATATCATAAACAACGATATCAACATCTAAATGGCAATAACAAAGGAAATCATGACAAGAGCAATGACAATCACAATAACAGCAATGGCAATACAAATAACGAAATTAACAAGAGCAATGACGCCATAGAAAACAACAATAACAGAAACATCGACAACAAAAACGAAAATGACATCAACTAAAACAGCAACTGCAAAATGTCAACTTAAAGGAAGACTTTTAATTTTTGTTTTACGTCAATCCACGGTTATTTCACGTACGAGTATATAGTGACGGCATCTGCCTGATGCATCATTGCATAGAAATTCTACCTTTGCAACGGAAACACCCGAAGCAGTGAGGGATCTTATACGTGCCATGCCTATCGTGACACGGGATCTATATTTTTACTATCTCATCCGAAAGACAGAACACCGGTGTGCCCAGGGCGGGAATCGAACCCGGGACCTCTAGGTCACGAGCCGAGCACCTCATCCACTGGGCCTCGCCGGGTTAACTTAAAGAAAGAAATATCGGGTAGTGTTATGTCTGATTGACTTGAATAAAAACGGATTGTTGTTAATGTTAAAGTTGTTGACGACACTGTGAGGGTTAATGATTAGAATGCTCTATTGACTAACATTTATGATGAAAATGTGTCTAGTGGGTTGTAGTTAGTATATACTCGTGGGGCACATGTGCGTCCATTACGTGAAGAATGTTGTCCTTGAAGGAGGTCCCCATACTCTCTACAGATGGAAATGACTCATAAATGAAGGATGTGACATATTCAGTTGTTTCACTCTTCAAGGTCGGAATGTCGGTTTTATCCCACAAATGGATCTTCCTCTTTGTAGGTTTCACTCCCCTTGGTCGTATTAGAGAATCCATTACGATGACATCGTGATCTCCGAAGCCAAACACGGGTTTGCACTTATCCGCTAGTGATGGGTAGTTGGTAAAAAAGAGCACAAGGGTCTAGGTGCCTCGTTTTGGAGCTTCAATGATTTGGTCTACACCGCAATGGCTGGGTATGCTCATTTATTGGTTGGTTCGACGTACTGATACTGGTGCGAATTGACGATAAGGGATGGCCAATCTATATCTAGCAGGTTAAAGCAACAAAAAGGTCGCATTTCTTGTCAAGACGAAGCTTCGTGAGTTCCTCGATAACATGTTCAACGTGTTCCTACAATGTTGCACTAGGAGGGCGGTAAAGGGATGTAATTATGACAATTTCGATATGGATGCAAACACCCATAAAAACCATCAAAATTGGATCCTCACATATAAAAGGATTTCATGGTGTTATTAATTTTTTCTCGTCGACAGAGCTGAATCTCACAGGCAGAGTTTTACTGAACAGTTAGAGTATATGGTGACTGTGTAATAGGGGTAGACAATTACACAAGGGAATGTATCAGCAGCTATTCATGTTTTACCTACAGCTGTTTGGTCTTAAAGTTTATAAAGTGTATTTATTGTCATTCTTGCAAGTTTCTAAGATCATGTTTCTGCGTTTTCTATATACTTCACTTATTGTTTCTCTGTCAATTTCTGCTAAGGACTGTTTCAAAATAGTTTGTTACTCTAGCAAAAGCTTCTTAAAATTCAGTTAAAAAAAGTAAACAGCTCTCTGTTCAATAAAGAATGGATCTCTTATTATTGGAGTACATGGGAAATGAAGCCCATATTTCAAATGCAATTTCATTAAAACCGCTTCCATTACAGTATATAGTTCTACAAATTAAACCCTACCATGTACAGATTTAATTTTCGAATCGATATCACTACCACTTTGCCAATAATCTGATGTGTACACCAAAATGTGATAAATTCATCCAATCACATTTTTATGCACACAGATTGACAGATCAGGTACATATCACTAGTTTTTTTTCTGTGGTTTTAATATAATGGCGTGATAGTTCATAGCGTGTAGTATACCAGCTCAGGTTCTGTTTCGGAATAATGTCGTTCATGTTCCCTTGCCGCCAATATCCAACCCCTATCTCCGACATGCTGTCCGCCCCTTATTTAATTATACGCCAAACACGCCGACATGATAATGTTAAAACAAGTGGCTACATCATTCTCAATTGAATTCGCCTCATCTCTCACCTGAGCACATATGCAAAATCGATGTTCAAATGTATGGTGGCCATTCATTTCTGTTAAATTTCATTCAAACTCGTGCAAAAAGACAAATTTGTCAAATGATTTAACACATATATTCAAATGTAAAATAAAAGCAAATATAATTTTAAAATGAAAAAAAAACTATCCCCCCCCCCGTATATTATCACGTAACATACATAATAACAAAAGTAATATGAGGGCCAAGTGGCCTATATCGTTCACCTGAGACATAGAGGCATTAGATAATGATATTGAACAATGCTTGTAGATGGCCATAAGTTTCTTTAAAGAATTCTAAAAACGTCTAAACCTGTACAGGAATATCTTTACTTAATACCTACAGAGTTTTCTCAAATTCAATCTAGATGTAGTGAAGAAAAGTTGAAAATGTGAAAAATCAATATATCAAGAATAATATTGCTTAAATGCTTTTTGGGATGCAAATAACATACAAGTTTCTTATGATATCTCATGACTTTATTTTATTTTTATGCATACTGTATGTAAAAACCCAGACAAACAAACGAACAAAAATCATAGAGACACGTTAACGAGTAAGAATATGTCCGCATCGAAGCCCTCAGGGACAATATTCCAGGTGCAAAACCACCAAAGACAGAGTTCTCATATACATGTATACAATTAAAAATATGTCTAGAAAGAGTAGCTCTGACAAAGATTTTAACAACTTCAAAGTGTAATATACCCCGGTACATGTATTCCAATAATACGATAAATAAGTACTGCTATGCACATTGCAAGTACAGTCTATCTCATTCTAGTATGACTTGAGATTTTCTCCCTATATGTTCCATTGAGCTCGCTTGGTCATTATTCTTCAATACATTCTCCCTCATCAAGTATGCCACGCCTCCGCCAGTTTCACTTTTTGAAAACTCAGTTATCGATTAACGGCGATACTGAACTTGTCGTCTGCCGAAACAGAAAGAAATTACATGTACAACTGCCTGACCATGGTTTATTATTCAGTTGTTCCCCGAGTGTCATGAACCAATCAAATTATCAAGATGCATCGAGACGCTTTCATTACAAATCTTCGGATCATGTGTGAAAACACATTACAGGTTTACATCCCTTCCATGCAATGTGCATGGAAATATTTAATAGCTGACAATTTGCCCAGGATTCACTATCATTGTAACCTTCAGTGACCACATGGATTTGGTTTTAGGCCACAAACTTAATTTCTCTGGGTCATGGACAACAACAAACATTAGTTGTATGCCAGGTCAAGGTCAAAAGAAGCGTAAAATAGACAAAGACTTCAAGAAATATTGTCAGCGACTTGACCTTGTCATGAAATATCACCTTTCATAAGGAACATTTGTACAAAGTATACAATCAATGCAATATGATATAAAAATGTATAGAACTAAATTACACGTAAGCTTTAGTTAGGAATGTGATTGCAAGATATGGTTACAATATGCAATTATAATATAATATTACAATACAGCATGTGGATCATATACTCAATAGATTGATTTCTGAAGTCGATGATGGGCTACCGTACAGCGATTTTAAAAATAAAGGGGGCCTCGAGTAATGCCCCCGGTTACTACGCTTATGTATAAACCTTTATAAATTTATTACACCATAATATGCGCATCTCGGCATAGGCGGAATTTCTGGGCCCCCTACCACGGCTTCGGCACAGACGGCCCCAGAACCTTTACTCTCTATAATATTTAACAACACCGCTAAACTCGAATCCTGCATCCGCCCGTGATCCATCTTCAGTGATACGATAAAATACATTAGACTGGCAAGAGCAGATAACCCCAGTCTTGTACAACTTGTGCGAACGTCTACATATTACACATACAAATAATTGCGAAATGACTCGTGGTGAAAAAAAGAAAAGACGAAACGACCGTGTTTCAAAAATGGCGTCAAAACATAAACAAACTTCTGTTTCTGCATTTGATGAAAATGATGCAGAAGACAGACCTTTTAGAGATGACATTGAAGGAATGAACCAGGAAATAGAAGAGGATTCTGTTATACTTGATGATATACACGTAGCAATGGTAGAAAACTCTGATCAACAAATTCATTCAATAGTTTCATCACCTTCGACATCGAATGGAATTCATGCTACAGGACGCAAAAGGAGACATTCGTCCTATAACAAAACTGAACTAAGATCGAATAATTCTAAAAGCGTTCGATTACCTACGATGGCAGAGAATTTGTGCGGTCAGTCGAACCGTGCCCATTTTGAACAGTCTATTAAATTTTGGAACGTGCATCATTTAAATGTTCTAGGAGTGCATCCCAAGTTGAAAAGAGAAGAAATGAAAGATCCTGTAAATTTCATTCAAGAAATGATGGGTTCTTTCCTAGGATATAGGGGGATGAACGAGTACAATGAGTTGAAAGCAAAACTCATACCATTGATGGAAATCACAAATTGTTTAACTCAGTTATTACATGGTGTGGACCTTGATTTCAACAGCTTTAAATGTGTCACGATTGAATCCATCAATAAAATGAAAGCTGATCTTAAACTATGGCGGAAGATGATGATAAAAAATATGTCAGATGAATTAACAGATTTTTGTCTGAGGTACAGCATGAAGCTGGTAGTTTGTTTTGGGGTTTTTTTCCAAACCAAATGTACATTGTATTATATTTATAATATTAATATTTTAACAGTTTGACATCAAGGAGTTTTAGGGAAATCAATAGACTTTAAAAATTGTATGTACAGGTTCTTTTTTGACATAATGAGAGGATGCCATGTGTCAGATGCTGTATCTTTACATCTGTCAAGGCCAAATTAATTCAAACAGATTGATGGCATGTGTATCACAATTTGCTTGTTCTATTTTATTTAAATTAGAAAGATATTTGTTTATAGGCAAATGTCCCAGTCGAGATTTAAGCTTTGTAATTGTAGATTATATTCTGTGTTTAGATTATTTTTCTAATGACAGTATTATGATTTATAGGATGTAAAATTTTTGGGTGCAAGCACCCACAAAAACCTACAAAATTTGATCCTCACAATTGAAAGTATTTCATGGTATTATTAATTTTTCTCATTGACAGAGCTGAATCTCACGGGCAGAGTTTTGCTGAACAGTTAGAGTATATGGTGACAGTGTGTAACAGAGGTAGACCATTGCACAAAGGAATGTATCAGCAGCTATTCATGCTGTACCTACAGATGTTTGGTCTTAAAGTTTAGTAAGTATACATGTAGTTATTGTAGGTTTTACACATCTTAAAATCCTGCTTCTGCATTTTCTACATACCTCACTTGTAGTGTATCTTTTGGTAATTCATAAAAGAGTTTGTTACTATAACATTTAGACTTCTTAAAATTCAGTAAAAGAGAAAAAACAGTCAAATGTCCTGTCGTAGACAGTGACAGACACTGCTCAGAGATGAAATTTTATTCACATCATAATACAATCAGAAGGTCCTTTGCTCAATAAAAGAGTGTCTTACTGTTGGAGTGCATGAAAAATGAAGCCCACATGTTAAGTACAGATTGGTTAAAAAACTGAATCCTTTACTGTATAGCTCTTCAGATTTTGCCCTATCATGTGCAAATTTAATTTCAATCAATATTGCTACCATTTTGCTAATAAATCTTATTTGTACGCTGAAACATGGTAAATTCATCCAGTCATATTTTTATGCCCCCAGATTGACAGATCAGGTGCATACTTAATTTTTCTGGGTCTGTCTGTGGTTTTTTATATAATGATGTAAATGCTCATAGCCTGATGTATATCAGTTTTGCCCATTATTGTGCAAGCCCTATGGTAGATTTCATGAAATTGGAATGCCATCAGATCCAGTCTAATTAAAATCATACGGGTTCCATTTACTATGTACCCCACAAAACAGATGAAGCGGAAGCTGGACAGATTATTTTATGTAGATTGAACTCCATCAGTTCTTGTATTAATGGTAGAAAGAAAAGACCCCTGGTACCCCACAACCTTGTAGCCATACATGTGTAGTATAAGTGAAAAGGTTATAACTCACATATAGGAGGTACTGCCACCATATGATGACTCATATATGAGGTACTGCCACCAAATGATGACTCACATGTAGGATGTACTGCCACCATATGATGACTCACATGTAGGAGGAACTACCACTATATGATGACTCACATGTAGGATGTACTGCCACCATATGATGACTCACATGTAGGAGGAACTACCACTATATGATGACTCACATGTAGGAGGTACTGCCACCATATGATGACTCACATGTAGGAGGTACTATCACCATATGATGACTCACATGTAGGAGGTACTGCCACCATATGATGACTCACATAGATATGAGGTACTACCACCATATGATGACTCACATGTAGGAGGTACTACCACCATATGGTGACTCACATATAGGAGGTACTGCCACCATATGATGACTCACATGTAGGAGGTACTGCCACCATATGATGACTCACATGTAGGAGGTACTATCGCCATATGATGACTCACATGTAGGAGGTACTGCCACCATATGATGACTCACAAATATATGAGGTACTACCACCATATGATGACTCACATGTAGGAGGTACTGCCACCATATGATGACTCGCATGTAGGAGGTACTACCACCATATGATGACTCACATGTAGGAGGAACTGCCATCATATGATGACTCACATGTAGGAGGTACTGCCACCATATGATGACTCACATGTAGGAGGAACTACCACCATATGATGACTCACATATATGAGGTACTGCCACCATATGATGACTCACATGTAGGAGGTACTGCCACCATATGATGACTCACATGTAGGAGGAACTACCACCATATGATGACCAACATGTAGGAGGTACTACCACCATATGATGACTCACATGTAGGAGGTACTGCCACCATATGATGACTCACATGTAGGAGGTACTGCCACCATATGATGACTCACATGTAGGAGGTACTGTCACCATATGATGACCAACATGTAGGAGGTACTGCCATCATATGATGACTCACATGTAGGAGGTACTGCCACCATATGATGACTCACATGTAGGAGGTACTACCACCATATGATGACTCACATGTAGGAGGTACTGCCACCATATGATGACTCACATGTAGGAGGTACTGCCACCATATGATGACCAACATGTAGGAGGTACTACCACCATATAATGACTCACATGTAGGAGGTACTGCCACCATATGATGACTCACATGTAGGAGGTACTGCCATCATATGATGACTCACATGTAGGAGGTACTGCCATCATATGATGACTCACATGTAGGATGTACTGCCATCTTATGATGACTCACATGTAGGAGGTACTGCCACCATATGATGACTCACATGTAGGATGTACTGCCATCTTATGATGACTCACATGTAGGAGGAACTTCCACCATATGATATATGATGACTCACATATATGACTCACATATAGGAGGAACTGCCATCATATGATGACTCACATGTAGGAGGTACTACCACCATATGATGACTCACATGTAGGAGGTACTGCCACCATATGATGACTCACATGTAGGAGGTACTGCCACCATATGATGACTCACATGTAGGAGGTACTACCACCATATGATGACTCACATGTAGGAGGTACTGCCACCATATGATGACTCACATATAGGAGGTACTGCCACCATATGATGACTCACATGTAGGAGGTACTGCCACCATATGATGACTCACATGTAGGAGGAACTACCACCATATGATGACCAACATGTAGGAGGTACTACCACCATATGATGACTCACATGTAGGAGGTACTGCCACCATATGATGACTCACATGTAGGAGGTACTGCCACCATATGATGACTCACATGTAGGAGGTACTGTCACCATATGATGACCAACATGTAGGAGGTACTGCCATCATATGATAACTCACATGTAGGAGGTACTGCCACCATATGATGACTCACATGTAGGAGGTACTACCACCATATGATGACTCACATGTAGGAGGTACTGCCACCATATGATGACTCACATGTAGGAGGTACTGCCACCATATGATGACCAACATGTAGGAGGTACTGCCACCATATAATGACTCACATGTAGGAGGTACTGCCATCATATGATGACTCACATGTAGGAGGTACTGCCATCATATGATGACTCACATGTAGGAGGTACTGCCATCATATGATGACTCACATGTAGGATGTACTGCCATCTTATGATGACTCACATGTAGGAGGTACTGCCACCATATGATGACTCACATGTAGGATTTACTGCCATCTTATGATGACTCACATGTAGGAGGAACTTCCACCATATGATATATGATGACTCACATATATGACTCACATATAGGAGGAACTGCCATCATATGATGACTCACATGTAGGAGGTACTACCACCATATGATGACTCACATGTAGGAGGTACTGCCACCATATGATGACTCACATGTAGGAGGTACTACCACCATATGATGACTCACATGTAGGAGGTACTACCACCATATGATGACTCACATATAGGAGGTACTGCCATCAAATGATGACTCACATGTAGGAGGTACTGCCACCATATGATGACTCACATGTAGGAGGTACTATATGATGACTCACATGTAGGAGGTACTGCCACCATATGATGACTCACATGTAGGAGGTACTACCACCATATGATGACTCACATGTAGGAGGTACTGCCATCATATGATGACTCACATGTAGGAGATACTGCCACCATATGATGACTCACATGTAGGAGGTACTGTAGGAGGAACTGCCACCATATGATGACTCACATGTAGGAGGTACTGCCACCATATGATGACTCACATGTAGTAGGTACTGCCACCATATGATAAATACATCCTAGTGTCACTAAGTTTGACTTGGACAATCAGTCAATCTGCATGTATCAAGTAGCTTTAACAGTTCAACAATTTTTAATTAAACTCTACATAAATGAAAATATCAAATTGCATTTGATTTTTTCAGTGGCTTTTCTAATATTGGAGAAGAACGTTTTGATATAAAAGACAAAACTGCTGAACAGACTTTGAAGATCGGGCCTGTGTCTATAAAGTCTGTCCCTGATCTAGTGATAATGGACACCAAGAACTTAGCCTCTGTAGAGGTTACAGCAGTCATAGAGGTGGGTATCAGATTATGAGAGATTACAGCAGTCATAGAGGTGGGTATCAGATTATTAGAGGTTACAGCAGTCATAGAGGTGGGTATCAGATTATGAAAGGTTACAGCAGACATAGAGGTGGGTATCAGATTATGAGAGATTACAGCAGTCATAGAGGTGGGTATCAGATTATGAAAGGTTACAGCAGACATAGAGGTGGGTATCAGATTACCAGAGGTTACAGCAGTCATAGAGGTGGGTATCAGATTATGAGAGGTTACAGCAGTCATAGAGGTGGATAACAGATTATGAGAGGTTACATCAGTTATAGAGGTGGGTATCAGATTATGAGAGGTTACAGCAGTAATAGAGGTGGGTATCAGATTATGAGAGGTTACAGCTGTCATAGAGGTGGGTATCAGATTATGAGAGGTTACAGCAGTCATAGAGGTGGGTATCAGATTATGAGAGGTTACAGCAGTCATAGAGGTGGGTATAAGATTAAGAGAGGTTACAGCTGTCATAGAGGTGGGTATCAGATTATGAGAGGTTACAGCAGTAATAGAGGTGGGTATCAGATTAAGAGAGATTACAGCAGTAATAGAGGTGGGTATCAGATTATGAGAGGTTACAGCAGTCATAGAGGTGTGTATCAGATTATGAGAGGTAACAGCAGTCATAGAGGTGGATAACAGATTATGAGAGGTTACATCAGTTATAGAGGTGGGTATCAGATTATGAGAGGTTACAGCAGTCATAGAGGTGGATAACAGATTATGAGAGGTCACAGCAGTCATAGAGGTGGATAACAGATTATGAGAGGTTACATCAGTTATAGAGGTGGGTATCAGATTATGAGAGGTAACAGCAATTATAGAGGTGGGTATCAGATTATGAGAGGTTAAAGCAATTAAAGAAGTGTGTATCAGATTAGAAGATGTTACTATTGAAATATAACAAGTAATGTTCAGATATATCACATTAAAAAAACATGTATAACATAGATATAATATTTTTAAAAATATAACAAGTAATATAATGATACATGTAAATATAATAAGAATATCAGTTTATAAGAGAATTATTTCCCACAACCAAAGTGAGATCATTTCAAAAACAGTCATGAGAAATATAAAATGCACATATGAAAATTGTATTTTAACTTCATACAACCTTGGTATGTCTCAATCATGCAAATTGCTCTTGATTTAGACTTTAAAAGTGCCTGAAAATAGCCACATGAGATTCTAGATGTTTGAAGTCATAAAGTGTTGATTATAATTGAGAGAAAAGGCCCTTTGTATAGGATGCATAGCTATCAAGTTAGTTGTAAATTTCATATAATTATGTACACTCATATTTTCATATTTTCATATTTTATACATGTACACTCATAATATTGCAGGTGAGAGAAGATGTTGAAAATGTTGTTCACCTCAATGGAGCTCAAAACTCATCAGGTGGACGTGGAAATGAAGCACAGATTGACGAGGCACAGATATCTTCAGAACTGATAGGACAACATGGAGGGCAACTAATCGTTCATTCACCACTGTCTATATTTGAAGATAAAGGGATATTTGGAATGATTGTTCAAGCTACTAAGGTAACATTGTGACATTAATTTCTTAAAAATTAGGCATTGATTAAAACCCTCCCCCTCTACCTCAGGACTATGTATATATATATATTGGATACGGATTGACAAAAACTTAAACATGTCCATAGGCTTTGTGGATCACTATTCTGGGATGGAAAAATTAAGTTTTATTTAGAACTTATCAATTATGCAGATTGTTTATCAACACTAAAAGCCAGTTGGGTAAGATAATACTTAGACTTTTATAGTACAGTTACAGTTAATTGTTGTAAGCTACAATTGTTGTACCTTTTTAGTCCTCCACCGGTGAAACTGGAGGGGAGTGTAAGTTTCTCTATCCCTCGTGATTTTAAATATGCATGTCTCAAGTGATATCACAAAAATGACATGGTAGATATATATGTCTTAAGTGATGTCTCAAAAATAACATGGTAGATATACATGTCTCAAGTGATGTCACAAAAATGACATGGTAGATACACATGTCTCAAGTGATGTCACAGAAATGACAAGATATATATACATGTCTCAAATGATGTAACAAAAATGACATGGTAGACAGGGATTTACTTTGGCACTTTTTGGAGCTGTTATTCAGCATAATAGTAAATGCTGGTATTATGCATTTAAAATAAACAAAATACAATAAGCAGTTCGGAAAAAAATTGATATTTTTTTCAAACAAGCTCTTTTACAGTCTCATAACCGGGTAAACAAAATATCATTTTTCTTTCACTCAAGACCACGCCAAATCTATCAGCCCAAACTCATTCATCTCATGTAGCAAATCAGTGACTTAGACCTTCAATCATCAAGTTTAGTATCTACCAAAAAACTGTAAATTACGATACTGAAAAGTCAGACTCTGGTTCCGATAGTAAGGATGATTCACATGCAGAATTCACCAACTGAAAAAAATTCAAAATGTGTATTTTTGTGTATAGTCAATTAGTAACAAGGAGTTGTTCTGTATTATAGAAAATATATTGATTTGAAAATTCCCAAAATACTCCAAAACGACACATATTTGCCCATTTCATGGGTCCTTCATTCCCAAAGTACCGAAAAAAAAATGTTCTCATGGCATGGACATGAGCTTTTCTCATTATGATTAGAGGTTTTGTGTTGCCAGGAATGACATGATACATTACGATACAATATGATACATTACCATGATACATGTAGTAGGTTGTGATATCATACATGATACCACCATATATTTCGAATAAAGTGTAAACATGTACCTGAAATGTATGATATTTAAAATTTATTTTAATCATACATAATACATTAAAACTGCATTTTTCGGAGAAAGCTTTGCGATCAGGATATTTGCAAATACCTTACTAGATTATGTTACAACAGTTTTAGTGGCTTTAATTGTGAAGTGCAATCAAATGGATGATTTTAACTGAAGAGAAGGGTGAAAATACAAACTTGACAGTGCTTTCTGCAGCCACCATTTAGAAATCTGTAAGGGAAGATGATTTTAAAAAAATATTTCTTGTATCATAATGTAATCCCAGCCTGTATGTCAATGCGTTGTATTGGAAAAACAATAAATCACTTCATTAATGAATTGTTATACCGGTAACCCTAATACTCATTGCAACTAATGAATGTAAAATGGACTTTCCAGAAAAAAAACCTTTCTTGCAACAGGAGTTTACTTTATGTCTATATTTCAGGGGTTCTCTGTTCTTAAAAATCATGAAATTTAGGGCCAGAAAATTTGTGAGCTCAGAAAAGAACTAATGCAAAAATATAATTATTCATATTTGTTGAAATTCATGTATTTGTATTTTATTGTCATCAATTTTTTCTTCATCTAAGTCCTACATTAGTTTCTATAACTTGTCATTCAATTCCTTCTGTATATTTTTTCACCAAGGCCTATCTTAATCAAATGTTGATTTAGAAATTACCCAGACCCTTATTTGGAAAATTAACTCATATTCTGGATGTACAGTATAATAGGTGATTGTATGACTGCTAAATTCTTTCGCTATGTAACCTTTAAAAGTCTCCTATTTTATCCACAGGTTGTGCATTGTGTTAAAGATAAAATAATAGTTTTTGTGTTTCATTTTGTTGCAGGTTTCTTTATCATTTTTTGCCCCAGAAGACGGTTATATACTAAATTTAGAATCCGGATATGTGATGCCCAAACAAGCAGAGATCATCCTTAGTGAACATTGCAATATCTTGTCAAAAACAGGTCGACAGGCATTATTGACCCCCCTGCTGGAACTGCTATTTCTTCAAAAAGTGTGTAAATTAAAGGGAAAGGAAGCCTTTTATGTCACTCATTTGTAATGTGTTTACGAATTTATGTTTGCAATTAAATAATCTATGATTTGTGAGTTTTTGATTTAATGCAGCAGATTGCCTGTGATATGCAGTTAGTATGTGATGGACCTGGTTCACATAGGTAATGATAGGGTAGGGATGACAAGGGGACATTCGGGAGTTTCATTGTATACCAGTTTGTGTTTCTCAAATGTAAACCAAAAGTTAATGGAGGGATCGTCAGATCCAACTTTAACCACACCCATTACATAGTTTTCTTTGTGACATCACAGTTAAATTTATGTTTGAGGGTCATTTATTTATGATGTCATGATGAAAAAGTCTGCCAAAAAGTGTGATGTCAGGCATTTGACGATCAGTCAAGTAAAGATAAAGACCGATTTTCTTCAATTAACATTTGATGTATATTAAGTCAATCTTATGATCCATACTGCTTGAAAACATGCTGGTTTACGAGCTTTATTTGAACTGCAGTGTTAAAGTCATCCATATGTCTGTCTGCCTTTTAGGCCGGGAAAAAATATGGTATGGATCATGGAATTGCATACAGTTTTAGTACAGAAATTCAGTAAGGACCATGGAATTATGTATGCTACCAAATTTTGAAAAAATTGTAGGAAGATTAAACATTCGATTATTTATTTACTCATAATATACTGGACTTGTAAGTTAAACAATGAAATCTGACAACATTCACCTATATTAAACAAATCTGCAGCATCCAGGAGCCGCTGTTTAAGTTATTGTACATTTTTAGCTGGCTAGGACAGAATGTCCAGAGAGCTGTTATCATACCTTTTCGGTCATCTTCCATAAAGACAATAATTTAATCTTGTTTGTAACTCATAAAGTATTGGAAATGGAGCTTTACAGAATTTACATTCTGCAACAGATTCGTCAGGATCATAGATTTCATTAAGTACAATAGCATTGGTTTTTACCTAATGACCATGAACTTTGACCTACTTTTCATAAACTGTATTTTGGGCAACATGTTTTGAACTTTGAGAGATAAGGCTTTCATATTGTAAATATTGGGATCAGTCCTTTTATTTAGTACTGCTAAAGTCACCTAGTGACCTTACAACTTTGACCTACTTTTTAGAAATTTTAACCAGAGCTATATCCATTGAATTATAAGAGACAGGACCTTAATATTTCACATGGATTCCTCAGGATGAGAGCTTAAATTTTGTATCACGGCCTTTTATTCATCTTGACCTTGCACTGACTCTTTTTTTCCAAAACATTAACCTGTGCTGTATCTTTTGAACCATAGAAGATGGGATTACAGATATAGATTCCTCAAGATCAGAGCTTTCATTTGGTACCTGCCTCTTGGCCTTGGACTCTAACCTATTTTTCAAAACTTTAACATTGTCTATATCTTTTGAATCATAAAAGATGGGGTTTTCGTATTTCACAAAGATTCCTCAAGATCAGAGCTTTCATTTGGTGTCATGGCCTTTTACCATAACTTTGGACTTTTACTTACTTTTCAAAATCTACGCGTTATATTTTGACTTTTAAGAATAAGTCTTTTATATCTACCATTTTACAGATTTAATACGGCACTCGCTACATTTCCGTCACTTTGTTTTAGTGGCATTGACATCTGACCTATGCTTTATAGTGTTATGATATTATATTCTTATTAAAACGCAAAACTGCATTAAGAATCCCTAAATTTAGAACCCTCTTCATTTTTTGGAGGGAAAGAGGGGGGGGGGATGGTGGTGGTGCGCTAAGGTTGTAGAATCATTTTCACAACATGTAGTTTCGACATTTTAAAAGTCGTCCCATTGTTGAATTGTTAAGATAACTGACCTACACTAAGAGGACATCAAATGGGTAGTTGTGGGTCTCTTGGTCAGTTTTATGTATTAACGATTTTAGTAAAGAACACCTTTTTCAATGAATATTCACCTTTGACAGTTAATTATACCTTTTTTTTTGTAAGGTATGTGGTTTTGCTGTGCATACGCACTTTCTTATTTTTTATTCTTGGGCACAGAAAATTAAAGAATTAAAAATGCATGTGTTCTCCTTTCCTGTAGAGGTACAATGTACATCGGAATGTGTTTTTGTGTAGTGGATTATCCTTTTTTGTAGTGATTTTGATGAAACTTTGTGAATGATATTAATTACAGGAAGCACTCGGTCCACAAATTTTCGACCACTTGGCTGCCATCGAGTAAAATTTCGCTTTGGGCTCCTTAATAACTGAGTCGTGCAAAAATTCAAATTCGCTTAAAGGGAGTGTAAGATCTAAAGAAATCTTTGGTCAATTAAGACATCTGCCTCCACAGACCGTAAATGACAATTACTTTTTACTTATTCATAATTAAGCTACAGCCAAAAACCTATACGCTCTGTGATATGTTATCTTGTACGTACAGTATGATACGAAGTTTGAAATATTTGGAAAAAAATATTCTGGCATATACAAATTTGATAGGGGAAATTAACATAACAAAGATCGATAACTCAGTAGGAATAATATTGTAATATATATATATATATATATATATATATATATATATATATATATATATATATATATATATATATATATCTATCTATCTATCTATATTTCGCTGAAATAACATTTATTGACAAACCAGGAAAAACATTTTATTTCATATTTCATTATGTACACATCGCTCAAACTATAATAGATCTATATATTTTATAAAAACTATAGAATATTTACATCAATACTACTAAAACTATGATATAGGTGCACATTTTCTACATTATTTACATGTGTTTATATTATAGATATGTTACTGGTCGTGATTCCATTTCTTAGAGCAGAACATTACGAAATATATACAAACAACATCACAGAGCGCGAGGAGTATATAACGGTGACGTCGGGCATCCACGTGATATTATGCTGGGCTGTCACGAGTTCACCGAGGATGACGGCCAGCGTAATACCACGTGATACCCTTAAACAGCCATCTGGTACATTTTTTTTTTAACTATGTACTGTTTTAATTACACATGCACCCAGTGCATTCATGTGATAATTACACCAGTGAATATCTATATATATATAAGTATCATTGATTATTGTTTCACGTCACTCCACGATTATTTCACGTATATGGTGTTTAAGTTCAAGTTCTTTATTACCTTGAGCCATGCGACTCATAGGTTAGCAACATATATACAAATATGTATACATACATGTATATACAATACTCCTAAAGTAAATAAAACAACAGTTATATAATACGTACACATAAGGTAAATTTAAACGGCTTCTGCCTGATGCGTCGCATAGAAATGTTTACCTTTGCAACGAACACACCCGAATCAGTGAGGGATCTTTTACATGTCACGTCTACCGTAACACTGGACCTCGGTTTTTATTTCCTCATTCGAAAGACAAAACATCGGGTGTCCACGGCGGGAATCGAACCCGGGACCTTTCGTTCATAAGAAGAACACCTCATCCGCTGAGTTACACCGGTTTTCTATTATAAGTATATCGGCATGGTCAAAGTCGTCATATTATCATAAATATATAAATATACATATCAATTCATGTGTAGCATACTTTATAAAAGGTGTGAACCACTTAAAACTTTTTTTTTTCAGTGCATTGTAAAAGATAATTCTTATGATTTAAATCAACGACAAGAATAACTTGGTTCCCCTCTAAATCCGGCAATGAGATGTTTGTTATTCTCCTTGGATTTGAAATCGTGACCTTTGGTGCAAAATTCAAATCGAAGTAAAGGGTTCTCCACTAGGCCGACAAGGTTGAAGGTATTTTGTAGACCCTGTCACGTTTTAATATATCCCAGAATACATTAATCTATAATTATTACACTTTAGATTCTTTGACCAACATTACTATGAAAGCAAGTATTTGTAGTTTACTTTTAAATTCAATATGACTAAAATTTGTATGGATTGGTCCTTGTTTTGCAAAGAAGGATTCGTTCATGGGACTTCGGTAACAACGTCCTGAAATAATTTTAACTTTCTACCGAAGTAATATATCGAGAGCTCAAACAATGAGGCGTGATGGCATTGAGCGCACGTAGAGAGAGAGAGAGAGAGAGAGAGAGAGAGAGAGAGTGTGTGTGTATGTGTGTGTGTGTGGGGGGGGTGTGTGTGTGTGTCTGAGTGTGTGACTGTGTGTGAGACTGTATGTGTGTGTAATGATATAATTTACAAGGAGCTGATCCAGTTCCAAAGGGGGGTTTGGGGGTTGGCATGAAATTATGTCCCAAGCGGGCCCAACGCTGAGCCTTGCTGTGAAAAGGGAGATTTGAAGCCCTTTGTAGCTCCATGTAATTTGCGATTAAAGGTGTAAATTCTTGTAAATTTTCTCTTTAGTGATCCGTCCGCATTCTTTGAAAATTACTACAACTGTAATATGACTGTTTCAAAGCTTTATACGCTGATATTTATACTCTCTCTCTCTCTCTCTCTCTCTCTCTCTCTCTCTCTCTCTCTGATATAAAAAGAAGTATATATAAATAGTCTCTCAAATCAATGTTTGGTGATCGTGGCACGAGTAACATCTGGCAGAATATACGTGTATGTGTACGTGTTTTCGATCATGAGGTGTAACAAACTCTAAGAAATGGATTTGAAAATTCAAATAGCTAAAAACATCATATGGCAGTATAACCGTGAGAAAATATCTCTGTGTAAATTATTTTTATGTGAACAATCAATCAGAATATCAATCATCAGACAGGAATACTTCAAATTTGTAAAATTTATTATTTATTGAAGAAGGGGGAGATGTTTATAGCTTTGTTTTTTTTTTTTTTCGTTATTGTGGTTGTAGGGTTTTTGTTGTTATAGATTGTTTATTATTCGTATTATTATTATTATTATTATTATTATTATTATTATTATTATTATTATTATTATTGTTGTTGTTGTTGTTGTTGTTGTTGTTGTTGTTGTTGTTGTTGTTGTTGTTGTTGTTGTTGTTGTTGTTATTATTATTATTATTATTATTATTATTATTATCATTATCATCATCATCATCATTTTTTATTTATTTATTTATTTATTTATTTATTTATTTATTTATTTATTTATTTATTTATTGATGTGGATATTTTATGTTTTTGTTTTTAATCAGAAACCGTTAAAGCATGTATTTGCAGACTGGCATTTCCCTAAATAATCGTCGATTAGCCGCATAGACGACTCAAAAAGGTTGAACACTACAGATCTTGAACTCATTCCTCATTCTCGTTTAGTACCTTTTAAAAATTATGAGGAGTTCCTCAGAATCACAAGGAGTTCCGCGCCGATTGTCTGCATTTCAGGCGCGCCTCTTCGCACTTCCTCTTACTACAAGAATTAGACACACTAACCAGGACACTTGTGTCGCCTGCGAAGGCAGTTAAATCAAAGCTGGCATAGACAAAGCGATCGCAAACCACATTTTAAACATAAAAATGTTGAAGAGAAAACTGAAGACATCTGACAAAGCTGTATGACAAAAGTCATCAAGGACATGCACACAAAACATGATAATGGTAGAATATACACGGAAAAACGACATTACAAAATATTCGATTGTGCTGCGGTTACGAAGCCATTTTAAACCTGAAAATTAATTGTTGGATTTAGACCCCTTCCGTCTTTTTTCGGAAAATTTTACAAACAGAGGGTCATTTTGGACCATTTGTAAGACAACAATCCCCTTTCCTCCGGACCGAATAGTGCAAAACATTAGTCATGGCAGGCTGCAATACCCCTCCCCCTTTTCCCCTAGGTCTGCCTTGGAAATTCACTTCATAATTTTAGATGCGCCTTCTCGTGCTACTTTTTACCCAAACGTCACCGGTGCGCCAACCCTGAAAGATAAAAATACTATACACTGAAGTACGAATTGGGTCGAATTTCATAATGGCTTTCGATGAGCTGACGATCATGTGGTGATGACTTATGTTTGTTCCAGGGTATATTACAACGATACGAAGTTATGTCAACACAAATAATATCTATATATACATGTAGTTTGCACTTCTTCGTTACTCGGCAGCTTAAGTCTGTTGAAGAACCATCACCATGCTACATGCAGTCCTCATCGTGTTTCTGTCGACTCTAGTCGTAGTGAGCGGTGTGCCGGCAGTTCACCGACCAAATCCGTCGCCTAGCGAAATATTTCCTTTTCATAAGGTATTGGACCCGGATGGAAACTACATATTGTATTGGAAGTTTAACAATTCCCACATCACATTCGAAACGCACGTACGAGCAAGAGGATATGTGGGATTGGGGTTGTCTCACAACGGAAATATGTTCCCTGCTGACATCGTTATAGGCTGGGTCAAGGACGGAGTGACCCATTTTAAGGTTCGTTTTTAACTTGATTTTTATCACCAAGGTTGTTTTGATGGATCCATCCCACTAGGATTTATAAATACACAATCAAATTTTTAGAATCAATTGTTTGAATGTTAAAGTTTTAGATGAAACCGGTTTGTGAATTAGATATCCTGGGTTCGAGTCCAGCCATGGGAAGTCAGAAGTAATCTCTTTTGGGTGAGACAGTAAACGCCGAGGTCCCGTGTCACGGTAGGGGTAGCATGTAAAAGATTCCTTAATGCTCCAGGAGGGTCTGTCGCAGATGAAAAAGTTTCTATGTAGTTCAACAGGCAGATGCCATCACCATATACGTGAAATAATCGTATATGACGTAAAACAATAATAAATTAGGTTTTACAATATGAGTTTTATCATTCACTATTATTTATGATTTTTATCACACGCTGTATACTGCAAGAGGAGCCGAGATAGCACAGTTGGAAGCGGGTTCGAACACCTTTTGCGGATCGCCGGTGTCCTTTCTTTCAATGACAAGTTGAAAGCCGAAGTCCTTTGTCACTCCGAAATTTTGAGACCCCATTTATAAGAATACTTAACACTTTTAATAATTTCCTTTTTTACATCGGCAATAAACCATTATATCTTAAACGTCGCATTGTTTTCCGATTTTAATATACCGTTTATTTTAACAAAAAAAAAAAAAAAAAAAAAAACCCAACAAAAAAAAAAAAAAACAAAAAAAAACCAAAAAAAAAAAAAAAGACTATTGGGACTAATGTTAAAATAGACTTACATTCAGAAAAAAAATATCATTTTATATCCTGTTTTTTTTTTTTTTTTTTTTTAACTTTTGTATTAATTGTTAGAATTATACAGGATCGTCATTCTGAAGGGCATTATCTGCCTGCAGTGGACACGTCACAGGACTGGATCTTATTGCACGGGGAGGAAAACAATTTCGGCACCATTCTGAAAATGGTCAGGAAACTAGACACCTGTGATCAGGAAGATTTAAAAATTACGGTGAGAATCATGAAGTATAACGCTCAACTTTTGAGTACACTTCGTATTGGAAGAAGAAGAAGAATATATCAATTAATCTAGATTTTGCATGTAATGGGACATGAAACACTTGCAATTAAAAGATAATTAGTACACGAAATTTATTTTATCTGTTTGGAGGATTTTTTTAAATTACCTAGTCTATATGAATTTTGGAAATCTAACAAAAAAAAAAAAAAAAAAAAAAAAATCGAAATAATTCACAACTCCCAATAATTGTAATAGTTTATTAGCAAAGTAACCATATGATTTTATTTGCATCAAGATTAGAAAATGTTCGAACGAAATAATAAAAATTCAGTTCATGCAATGCAAATTAATGTGAATATGTGAAAGACAAACATCAAAACATGAATAAATGCAGATTATGTGTACATGATCAAAACAGAGAGACGGCATTCGGACATCCTCGACCTTTTCCTGCGTAAAAAAGCTCGTAGCCATTATTTAAAAATAGTACCTGTAGTTATAGACGCTCGCATGTGTACCAGACAAATAGGTCAGTGCTTGGCGTGTAATAAAGACGGTAGAAGACTTTCACAATTCAACGGACTTAAATTTAACATTAATCCCGAACTGTTGCATCTTTCATTACTTTCCTTGACCTAGATGACATAGATTGTGTACTGGATTACATTTTACATCGCTGATATATTACTGAGTACAATGCCGGAAACCGATTGATGCATGGAATCGATGTAAGTCATTCCACCGAGTGACGTCCGAGTCTTTTTACGTAGGTACAAGTAAAGGGCGAGGTTGTTCCGAATGAGAGAGATGATATATATTAAAATGGATTAAGAATAACACATTTATAACATTCATGTATATTTAGTTCTCAAACACCTCAGTTTTGGTTAAATTTTTTTTTTGTTCTGTTCTGTTTTTTGAGAACTCATTCAGTTTGAGTAATTTTCCTTTGCACGCATGCGCTTTTAATATTATTATTACTTTACAGGTTTTGTTTCTGGTTGCATTTATTTATTCATTTGTTTATTGATTATTTTTTATTTATTTATTATTTATTCCACTGATTTTATCGTATTTCATTCTATTTTATCGTACTTCAGTCTATTCTATTGTGCACGTGTTTATATTGATTTTTATTGTTTCCATGGTAAAGTTTTTCTGTATCAGTACACTTGTAGATCCGGAGTAAAACAATCGCTTAAATGATTCACTCGTGATCGAGAAACTCCGGGTTCGAGTCCCGTTTTTGCGCGTATGCGCTTTTATTATTATTATTACTTTACGAGTTTTGTTTCTGGTTGCATTTATTTATTCATTAAGTTATTGATTTTTTTTTAATTTATTATTTTTTCACTTATTTTCACTTATTTATTTATTATTTATTCCAGTGATTTTATCGTATTACATTCTATTTTATCGTACTTCAGTCTATTCTATTGTGCATGTGTTTATATTGTTTCCATGGTAGTGTTATTATTTATCAGTGCATTTGTAGATCCGGAGTAACACAATCGGTTAAATGCTTGACTCGTGATCTAGAGGCCCCAGGTTCGAGTCCCGCTTTTGGGTGGTCGATGTCATGTCTTTCGGTTGAGACATTAAGAATCGAGATCCCATGCAACTACAGAAGGATCCTTCAATCTTCCCTTGTTCCCCTGGTTCCTATGGCCATGTCATATATACAAATAATATACCATAGACATGTCTAACTTACATAATTGCTTAAACTGTTTTATATTGCTGTGTTCTATATTTAGAATGACACCATCCGGGTTATCTACTCATACAGCCCACATGATCCACACTCGGACGATTCCATTTCTTATCATGGAACAATCCATCGTGGAGCCAAAAGTCTGATGCTGCTAACAATGTTAACACCCCCAACTATGCCCAGTGACATCAAAACCATGGACTTTTTCAATGACAACGTATGTACATATCTCTTATTTTTCTGTGCTAATTTCGATACTAATTCCGAAATTTCATTACAAGAATTTTGATTTGCATTTGATTTGATATGCATGTTTATATTTTGAGTAAAGGAAATAGCTCTGGATTTTTAGAGCCTGAGATATAGAACAAATAGAAAATTAGGAAAAATAATGTTTACAATAGAAAAGAAACTGTTAAAATCATATTAGAAATTTTGAATGTCACAATGACACAGCACAGGTATCTTAGTATTTCAGACAATATGACGTCGTATTATTAAAGGAATAATAATTAATAATACAAATACATGTAATAGACAATCATATTTTCTATATAAGAAAATATTCACTTGTCTATTTTTGGATGGCTTTCAGTACCACGTGCCAGCAGCTGATACAACATACTTATGTAGAGTGTATTCTTTGGCTGATATAAAAACAAAACATCATATCGTGAAGGTGGGTACAATTACTCAACAATTAAAAAGGAGATGATGTTAATGGTATTGTGTGTTTATCAAAACTGAAAGGTTAAAAGGTCGAATGCAAATGTATTTCCCGCCGTTCCTCTTTTCATAATATAATATTTGTCTCTCTGACCATAGATCACAACATGTCAGCATGATAAACACTGCATGGAAGCGGATATTTACCCGGAAAATCCGCACACCGGTCTATTGATCTATTCGGATTGTATGAAATATTATTCAATAATTTATAAATTTATTTTCCTTGAATTTTCTTCTTTTACGGTGAGTGGGAGGGTGGGGCGTAAACCGGAAAATCGTACCAAACTGAATGACGATTGTCGCTTCTATTGACCGTCTAAAGTCGGTATTATAACTGCATTAGGAATGAGTATTGTTATGATGTATTATGCAATAGAGCAAGACATCATTGTTGGTATTATTCCAAGGAAGTACCATTATCATAATGTACTTGTCGGTTATGAGATGTTCTTACACCTGTCACGTTGATACCGAGAGTGAATGCTGCATGTAATCTTATACATTGTACTTGATCAGTTATGATTCATTTTATTGTTCACTCAAAAGTAGATATTCTATCAATCGTACTGTTTTTGTATGATATTGATTTATTGTGTACATTTGATATGTTATTGCATGGTTAATAATTTTCTTTAAATTGTTTTCTTTTTTTTAAATGATTATAACATTTGTCCTGATATTATGTTTTAAATATAGCAAACAAACAGAACAGTTAGTTGTTCATCATTCAGTCCTGCTGAAATGTATCTTTTATTATAAACTCAATACATTCTGGTTATACATGATACACAGAATGCTATATATTATTCACAGTTTGAACCTGTCGTTCAGAAAGGACATGTACCGCTTGTTCACCACATTGTTCTCTACAAATGTCCTGCCGTACCAGCCCAGTATATAGGCTATGAATTTAAATGTTCGGACTATGATTATGGTACCGTTCTCCAGAGATGTAGTAAAACGTTCTTCGCATGGGCAACAGGAGGAGAGGTTATATTTATACACTATTTAAGGGGGCTTTTTGTATCTATTAATTCTATACCGATTTTCAGGGAATAGTTGCAGTCAGTCATTATTTTGAAGTTATACTGCGATAATATCATTATTACTATAATCTCATTATTATTTTTGAGACATCTATATTCTGCCATTTAGCCATTATCTTTTATTTGTATTTTGATTATCAATGTCAATAACTGATGATGGGATTGTTTTTTTCAAAGCATTGCAATAAAACTAAATCCGTCAGTTGTGCGTGTAGCCATCATGTTTTCCTGTGTAACAAAACACCCACATTTTAGAATGAAAGTCAAATTCCAGAATTGCTGGAACTGACCAAATCGGCCTTTGTTGAGAGTTGTGATCGCGTGACGTCATGAGACATACTGACATTGTTGAACTTACCAACCGGAAAAGCGATTTACAGTACACTAAATTATGAAAATTGAAGCCGAGAGTTCAATATATGAATAGATATAATTCGATTTTATATATTAAAATTCTTAGCTGAATAGCTAAGATTAAATTTTGATCACGTTTGTATACAAGTTCTCTCTTTTATTCCTTTATGATAATATCAATATGTAAACATGAACAAAACTAAAACACACCATCTTTTTTTCTGTTCATTTTAGGATTTCGTCTTCCCAAATGATGTCGGGATGCCGATAGGAGAAGACACTGATATAATATTTATGGAGACACATTATAATAATCCTGGACTGAAAAGCGGTAAATAAAGATTTTGTCTCCTTTTCGTTGATTTGCATTTATTTGAATAGACAATTCAAAAATGAATAATAATAAATAAATAAATGATAATAATAATGATAAAAATAATGATGATGATGATGATGATGATGACGATGATGATAAACTCAACAAAAGTAGATGAATAATAACCTACTTTTTTGTCCTTTCTCACTCGTATTTACCGTTTAATGCATAAACTAGTATCATTTTGAATTCATTAATTTCCTTTGCTACGATAGGTTATCTGGTCAGGTGAAAATCTGAATGAAATCAGGCTGCAGTATAAAAAAAATTTCTTGTCCGAAATAATGCCCGCATCTATTTGATAAAAAAATTACGAATTAATATTTATGATTATAAATTCTTACATTTATCATACATATTCAGACTATGTGGACAGCTCAGGAATAAGAATGTATTTCACACCAACGCTAAGACAACATGATGCTGGTATCTTAGTTACCGGAGTGCTGACTAATAAGTGGCAGGTCATTCCCCCTAATGTCAAAGACTTCCGCTCTACTGGATTCTGTACAGAAACATGTTTGAACAAGGTATTGTTTTCTTGCTCCGTAGGAAATGCTCGTTTACTACTCGATGTCTATTAATGTAATTATTTTTATTCGCTCTGTGTGTCCCTGAAGACTTATTTATTTGTTCTTCATTTGACACCACTTACTTTCCTATTTTACATTCCTTTGAGATGTATTAATCCGTAAAATTGGTAATTGTGTAATATAATTTATGAAAACTGGTGTTTAATAATATATTATGTACATGTACTTGCGTGTGGTTTATTACCTTCAATTGTTTGATTTTTTATTTCAGGGACTGGCCAGTCAACAAGCAGGTGTTAATATGTTCGCTGTTCTCCAACACGCCCACCTGCTGGGTCGTGGTATACGGACGAGAATCTACCGTCATGGCGTTGAGCTTGAACCTTTAGCTTATGACGAAAATTATGATTTTGACTTTCAAGACTATAGACATTTTCCTCGTCGCCGAACGCTACAATCTGGGGATGCTATCGTCGTAGAATGTAAATACGACTCCACTGCACGTACCAATATAACAAAGGTAGTTAGAAAATATAAGAAGTAAACTGGAGGTGTCCATGACTTTCGTATTTGTAGTATATTCTTATACAGTAAAACCTGTCTTAGCGGCTACCTCTATTAAGAGGTCACCTGTCTATAAAAGTCACATTTTAAATTCCCAAAATCTATGTTTTCCTAAATAAAAGACCTCTGTATAAAGGCAACCTGTCTATAAAGGCCACTTTTGACTCTTCCCTTAGCTGACCTTAATAGACAAGTTTGACTGTATTTAGATTGGAAGAAAGAAAGGGTGAATGGATTTATGACGTCATAATTCAATAGCACTATGAATCGATGCAGGTAAATTATACTATATTTTGTAGGGTGGATTGTCCACATCAGATGAAATGTGCTTGTCCTTCATATTCTACTATCCGAAGATGAATGTTGAATTGTGTGGGAGTCTCCCAGTGTACAGTAACATCCCGGAAGTAGGCACTGGAAACAGCCCATATTACGGAAGAGATGGCGTGACACCATATCTAGAATCACGTGATTGGAACAATACAACAGTTGTGAATAATTTTGTACAGAAACTTAAGGCAACTGACCATCTTTCCATGTGCATTGGAAAATCGCAAAGTGATGTGAGTTTTACTTTATCTATATATTTCACGAAATTTTTGTCCGTTAATCATAATAGACCAATTTTATCTTTGATATTCCTTTAATCTTTCTTAAGGAAAAGTACTTTGCAGCTTATACAAAGCAATAATGTTGATAAATCAAAACTTAAAGAAAGTTTTGTAACTACCGGCATGTTTCTCTTTTTTTCATTCTTCAACTGAAACTAGTCCTATCAGGATATTCAATTACATTTTACTGACCAAATCATATAATTATATCAAAACATTCTTCATCATCGCAATATAAACAAAAAATCTAGTAGAAGCTATTATTGCAAGCTTTTTGAGGGTGAAAAAATTTCCAAAACTTATATTGTTATCATCATTTAGCATGTATTAGGCATATATCAATTGGAAAACATTTATGAAGTCGTTTAATATTTTGCATATTTTTAATGGTTGACAGGATGATTTTATATATTTTTTTAAAATAACGACATTATTTCATTCAGTATTTATTAAAATGAATTTTATCAATTACAACATGTTTCAGAAAAAAATGTGTATAGTTTTTGGAATTATAAAAGTCTTTATTATCAAACAGTTAGGCAAATAAATGAATGCTTCAGTAATATTTAATATCCACTCAAAGTTTTGCAAGAAAGCATTTAAAACGGCAATTTAAAAAGAGACCAGGTGGTGGCCTTTTGATAGAAGTGACCTTTAAGACAGGTTTATAAACAATATCAAATACCAAAACATGACTTTCCGTTATTGATACTAAGAAAAAGATTCAGCCATTGGAAAATCTATGGTGATCTAACGACATTTTTATCCTAAAATTACAGGTGTTTCCTGTTGGGTTGCCAGGTTAACTTTTACTGTCACAATTAGAGGGTGTATATAAAAGAAACATTTTGGGATCACAGTATCCATCGATGCATCGTACAACTGTAATCATGGTTTAGATGAATTTCAATGTACCAATCGTCAAATATTTCATCACATTTAAATATTACGACATTCTTGTATTGTAGGTAACAATGACCACGGTGAAACCTATTGAGCCAACTACAGAGTTTGTAGAACCATCAAACTGTCCGTCAAACCCCATACACGAAACGAAGATGCCTTTGAAAATATCATCTCCTAAACATGCACACCATCCAGATGGTGTTCATAAAACAACTTAACCAATGTCACTCTACGGAAAGATACCAGATAATAATAAGTGTTTACATTGACATGCATAATTTATTCAATTCAGTTTAATTTATGTTATATATTTGCATTGTTTAATTATTCTTTCAAAAGAATGATATTTTAATGTATCAGTGATCATAATGATGGAATAAAACTAGGGAATAATTGATTGAATTTATTAGCAAATGAGGTTCGGCGATGGTATTCGTGATACAAGAAAGTGACTGGTTTGCGATTTACCAACAGAATCCGATGCACTAGCCACTATGACGTAAAATGATGTATCATAATCCAGTTTGACCGCATAAGTTGAAAGTATTTTCATCCTGAGTTTGTACAAATATTATGAAAATATACATAGCTTAGCGGTAACGTCAGTGAACAAGTTGCAGAGAGGTATATGAGTGTGGGTTCGAATCACCTTTCATAATTTTATTTTTACCTGGAAAATTTATACATATTGTTTTATTTATGTATGTGTACATGTATGATTATTCAGTTCATTGTAATTCTATTATGCTATCGATTTATTGCTAAATTTGTATAATTATGAATAAAAAGAAATAAAATTATGAATATTGGTATAAAAATAAACAGACGAAAGTAATTTAAATAAGCTAAAGATTATTTAAAGCAGAAGAGTGACCAAAAAAAAAAGGAAAACACAAAGGTGGGGGGGGGGGATTCAGCTGGATTCGACCTTACATCGACTTACAAAAACTGGTGTATTCATCTTCTACGCCACCGCCGCTTCTATGAACTGAGGCGGAAATGTACTATCATTCAAAGTAATAGTATACCTTTTAGGAATATTTGAACATGATAAACCTGTCTCCCCTGTTTTGATATAAGTTACAGTCGTCGTGTTTATAAATATGGGCAATATTATCGCTGTAGACTTATAACTGTGATACGTGTTTAAATGTTTAAAATGGGACGCTTTTCACAGCACATACAGATTTACAGACATATTCACAATGATATTGTAGATGGGCATAGTTCATTGTACTCATCTATTCATATAACAAAGTCAAACAAAGGAAATTATCATGGTCCTTAAATAACCAAATGGCCATGTTCTACGACTAACACTATTCGTTATAATAACAACCTAGTGGTGTCAGACAAAGGACACAATTCATGGTGGAGACCATGTTGGACAGGGAACTGAATTAATGGTACTTACGTACCAAGATTGTATTTTTGTTGTTTGTTGTTGCCTCTAGTTATCTCACGACATGGAAGTAGGTTTTAACCAACTCTTTCACATAGTGGCGCATAAGTAAATTGAGCTGTTGGACAAGAGACACGGTTTACGGTGCTTACCTAATTAGGTTAGGTGGATCGAGTAGCGTGTGACGGCATCGTTAGTTCCGGAATAGTAGTTAGCGTCAAGAATTTCATAATATTAAAAAAATTATTTATAGCTGCATATATATATCTCGAGTTTCATAAATACCATTAGAATTGCAAATTCATTCAGATTCTTTTTATCACATGTTTACACTCAGTTTAAAGTTGTTTCATCAAACATCAGCTTGACACAATTCTATTCCACGCTATGACATGATGTCACCATCTACACGAGTCAAGGGGATGCGCTGCGTAAACTGTGACGTCACCTTTGTCATAAATTTATTTATGACACAGGGATATTTCACCGCATAAACAGGAAAACGTGATATATATATATATATATATATATACTTCTCCTACTCAGTTTTACTCAGCAGTAACCTTGGAAGATAAAAAAAGTCTTACCAAGATTACAAGATTACAAGATTACAAAGGTTGAATTTCGTAATGTCCCACAAAGAAATGACAATCATTTGAGGTTAGCTTATGTTTGTTCCCAGGGTATTTTTCTTCGATACGAAGTTATGCCAACACATGTATTTTCTATATATGGATGCAGATTTGCTTCTCTCTCTGTGATAATGCGATGGTGCGATAGTGCGATGGCGATGAAGCGATGATCCATCCCATTATCGTCATCGCACTATCGCGTCATCGCCATTGCATTATCGCACTATCGCATCATTGCACCATCGCCATTGCATCATCGCACCATCGCGTTATCGCACCATCGCTTCAATGCCATCGCACTATCGCGTCATCGCCATCGCATTATCGCGTCATCGCCATCGCACTATCGCATCATCGTATTATCGCGTCATTGCCATAGCATTATCGCACTACTTCATCATCGCCATCGCACTATCGCACCATCGCCATCGCACTATCGCGTCATCGCCATCGCATTATCGCGTCATCGCCATCGCACTATTGCATCATCGCGTCATCGCCATCGCATCTTCGTGTCATTGCCATCGCACTATCGCACCATCGCCATGGCTCTATCCGGATTCCATAAAACAAAGCATTGTTCGTCGAATTATGTTTTATTGGGCATCAAAATCTTAATTAAATAACTAAATAAGTATAATCAATAAAATGTCGACCATGAAAATGCGGACAAGAAACATTCTTTAAATACCATACGTATAAAATATCACACATCTTCAGGATTGCCATTCTGAAGGGCATTTTCTGCCTGCAGTGGACACGTCACAGGACTGGATCTTATTGCACGGAGAGGAAAACAATTTCGGCACCATTCTGAAAATGGCCAGGAAACTAGACACATGTGATCCAGAGGATATGAAAATTACGGTGATAATTCGTTAATTTGTCTGCTAATTCATTAATTGGTAAGGAAAACAGAAACAAAAATTCGTCAGCAAGTAATAATTATACATTTGTTAACAGTTTAAGACATGGAAGACATATAATCGTAGAACATCACAGCTCCTATTAATAGTTCAATTTATTACCAAAACTATCCTATGACCTTATCTGTATATAGATAACATGCATACAAATTCCAAATGAATAAAGAGACGATTTATGATGTATTTTAATTCGTGATGGAGGAGATAATATTGCCATAAACGATTGGTTCTAGTTGCTCAATCTAGTTTTTGTTATTCAGTTATCGTATTTCCTTATAGCATACATGATTTGACGTTAATTACTGCTATATTTAGAATGACACCATCCGAGTTATCTACTCATACAGCCCACATGATCCACACTCCGACAATTCCTTTTCTCATCATGGACCCATCCATCGTGGAGCCAAAAGTCTGATGCTGCTTACTATGTTAAAACCCCCAACTATGTCAAATGACATCAAAACCATGGACTTTCTCAATGACAACGTATGTACTTATTTAGTTGGGGTTGTTTGCTGGTTCCTATGGGTTTCTTTTCGAAAGATGTATGATTTGTATAATGCATATTCAATATATAATCGTTCAATTATTGAAGCAATGGAGCAGTCTTCAAATATTTTTCGTCGATGGAAGAGCTTGAGATTGTTTCAGTTTGAAAATTTAAATAAATGAAATGTAATTAAATTGTGCAAAATACGTTAAATATACAGAAGATTAAAGAAAATCTTAAAAAGATCATTAACAATAGCAATACTGATTTTTATTAGATTAATGTTTCGCTATCTTAAAATTTGCATTTTTGTTTCTTAAAATATTCAACAAATTGCAAAAACCCTCTACATACTATAAAAAGATATTAATCTGAAGTGTGCAACGCGTTGACTTTGTTTTGCTAATTTTCAGAAGGTGTTACGCATTCAAAACGAATTCAATCTTTAAAACAGGCGATCCTTACTACTCTCGTGCATATCTCCCTATGTCCAGGGCTCAATGCACGTTATAAGGGGTGCCGCATGGACATGCACCAAGTTCATTCAAATTTAAGATTATTAAGATATACATGATAAAGATAGTCTGATTAAAATATTTATACAATTCCAATATAATTAAAACAATTAAATGTCATGATTCTTAGAAGAACATATTGACTTTATACCATTGTATGGTATCTTTCAGTATCATTTGCCGGCAGCGGATACAACATACTTGTGTAGAGTATATTCATTGTCTAACATAAAAACAAAACATCATATCATGAAGGTAGGTCTAATTACTCAAAGATATTGTGAGAAGAGTATAATAAAAGAGTGTGTTGATCATAAAAAAAAATCCAACAGTTTAAAGATCAAATTTATTTCAATATGTATGTGTATGTCTGTCTATCTGTCTGTCTGTTTGTATGTATGCATGCATGCATGTATGCATGTATGTATGTATGTATGTATGTATGTATGTATGTTTGTATGTATGTATGTATGTATGTATGTATGTATGTATGTATGTATGTATGTACCGGTATGTATGTATGAATGTATGTATGAATGTGTGTATGAATGTATGTATGTATGTATGTATGTATGTATGTATGTATGTATGTATGTATGTATGTATGTACGTAAGCCGGTGTAGCCCAGTGGATAAGGTGCTCGGCTCGTGATTGAGAGGTCCTGGGTTCGACTCCCGCCCTGGGCGCACCGATTTTCTATCTTTTGGATGAGGTATTAAAAACCGAGGTTCCGTGTCACGGTTGGTATGTAAAAGATCCCTCACTGCTTCGGATGGGTCCGTTGCAAAGGTTTAAATCTCTATGCAATGCAGCAGGCAGATGCCGTCACCATATACTTGAAATAATCGTAGAGTGATGTAAATTCAATAACCAATTCATGTGCGTACATATGTATGTATGTATGTATGTATGTATGTATGTACGTATGTTTGTATGTATGTATGTATTCATGTAGGTAGGAAGGTAGTTAAAGAACAACGGCAATGCAATTTTTTTAATAACTTATCTTTTATGGCTAACCATATAAACGTAAATGCAAAAAAAAAAAAAACCCGACACCGATTGGTTGTGTAATAACAAGCTACGGCTTATCAAAGTTGCTAATATACACCTGATAACACAGCCCAGCATGAAGCTGGGTCAGAAATCGCCAATGCAATCGATGACGTCACAAGTTTGGCATATCGGATTGCATCCAACTATTTACATTACGACAAATTTACAATGGCTACTTCGGACATCGACTTTGAGAGCGATATAGAGGATGAAATTAGTTTGAATTTGTCATTCACTTCATCAGAATATGAAGAACAATGCAGTGAGAATGATGAGGCCGCAATAATACATCGCGAAGTTGTACGGCCATACCAGTTTGAACCATATGCAGACTCGGAAACCGACTCGGATACAGAGAGCGACACAGACGGGCTTGCAGTAACAGAACGCCTTCAAAGTTTAGAGTGGTAAATAATTTTGCAAATATTTGTTATTTATGATTTGAAATGAAAATATATATATAAGGGTAACCACTAACGGGCAGATCCAACTATTTCTAAAAAAAGGGGGAGAGTGATCAAATTTTATCAAAGAAACTGAAGGGTATTTGTATCAAGAAAGGGGGTTCAACTTTCAAAGGAAAAAAATTTTGTGTAAATGTTTTGAAAAAATGTGGTGTCTCTTATCCCCTCTCTTTTTCGTATCTATATGACAACTATAAAACTAAGCAACCAAAAATAACAAAAGATAAAAATGTATAATAATAAACTTATTAAAATGGTTCATTTCGGGAAATGATATTGAAATATAGGGACTGACAAAAATATAAGAATTAAAGTCTTACCCGACTTTGTAACATTTACAAGAGTTATGTAATGAATTATACTTATGCATTCTTATTATTTTAGGTGCAGATGTGAAAACTGCATGATTATGCCTCAAGCAGTGAATGCATATGTTGTTCTGAAAATGAAAAGGTAGTGTACCGAATAGATACTTTCAATGCAAAAGGGGAGAGACAAGTCAAATGTATAACACAAGATCCTGGCTTCCATACAGTTTGCTTAGACGAATATGTTCTAGAAACGGCATACATGCATTACAGACAACAGTATGGACAACAAATCCAAATGAGCAGGAGTAAGTCTTACACTTTTTGTATTAACATTGAATACATTGAATAGTCTCAAGTTATTCTTTCTAATCATTCCATTGAAAATAAGATTTGCATATATTTAAAATTGAAATACATGTTTTGATTAATTGTATGCACTTTATCTATAAATAATGTAATATTTTTTTCAGAAGATCACGGTATACAACAATTACGGCAATTTGTACGATGGATTTGGGGAGTGCTAGGAAAAGAAATTCGTGTAGTAATTCCATCCTGTGTTGTCAAAAGAATAAGAGCACAATTTCTAAACCCTGATGACTGTTACCGAGGATTTCATTATGAATAAATAATGAAGACATTATTAACTTTAAGATTGTTTTATTATTATCATTATTATTGTAAATTCTTTTACATAAAGTAATTTTTAGCAACTAATTACTGTTAATCTGTATACAGTGCATAAATTCAGAAATGGACATTTTGATCATAGTTTATCAAAATCTAAAACAATTTACAGTCTAAGCAGTCTTTTAAAATATTTTGCTTGATTGCATTTGTACAATATTTGCAAAGTGATATATATATACAATGCATAATTGTCATTTCTGCACATTTAGTATCTTGATAGTCGTTTGACCTCGTCTAATTTAGGCCTTTTATACTGTGAACACAGAGGAGGGGGTGTTTGCCCTAGTGCTATGCATATTGCAGGGTCTTTTTCTTTGACCACACATATTAGTTTGTCCATCAGCTTGTGAACATACATTGTAAATAGAAATAAAGTAGGTGGAAGTGACATAAGAGAGCATGTAACAAATAATGTCTCATACATATAGTGTTTGAAGGAAATCCTATAAATCTAGTTTAAGTATGAAAATTGACATTAGCCTTGGCACTGTATCTTGCACAGAGAACTTACCAAAAGTGCAGTCAACTTTAGTGTCTTGAATGGTGTAATTCCCCCTTTTTGTATTTGGGAAACACTACAAACTTTCTTTTGTCTCCATCTCGTGTATAAGCTTGGTCTCTGTGACCATTCTCATTATAATGGAGTGCAGCCAATAGCAACCTTCAATATAAATTTAAACATAGTATATGTATGCATCCGAGAAATAATTCAAATTAATTTCAGTTTAGATTTTGACAGTATGGACATGCATCAATTATTTTTGATACTGTACTGAATTTGATACTGTATTTACCTGCTATACATCCCATGATAAGAAAACCCAATCATTTTTGGGGCAAAATGGTTCACCACTGAATGGTATGCTTCCAGACTTAAAGTTTGTGCACCAGGACTCAATTTCTTAACATCTCTCATCAACTGTCTGGAGATCAATACATCTTGTAGCTTCTCATAAGCAGTAGTTCCTATAAAAAATCATGAAGAATACAGTGTAAATCTATAAAATTAGAGTCTCAAAAGTGTATAGAGTCCCAAGAAATACAACGGAATAGAATGCGTAAAGGGATAACAAAAAGGTGTGGTAGATAGACATACAAAAACCTATACCTGAAGTGCAGATATGCATTACATGCAGCATAATAAAGGGATCAATGATTGAATGTTAAATTTATAAATAATCTAATTAATTACATTAATAATTATTTCTTGAAATATTAAGTTGATATTCAATGTTTTAACTCTGATTTCATAGTCAAGTTCTTAATCTCAACTAATCTTCATATTCAAATCGTTATTTTTCCCTTTATGTCGATATTTTTTGATAACAATCTTAGAAACAAAATACCTGGTGTTATCCATTGCTTTTTCCTTTCTCTCCCTTCCAAAGCATCATGCTGACACTTTGTAAAGTATTTCCCATTCATACTGTGGATATTCTGAATATGGCTCAGGATAGATTTCCACTTTTCCCACATCACTTCATCATTTCCATCGGGAGTAGATGCTGGAACCCAGGACATGTGGTTTGTAATACTACGTATCCAGGGGGACACAGCATCACACTCCTTCACCTTACTTAAAGCTATCAGCTTTTTCTTTAAACCTGTCACAACCAATCAAATAATTCGAATGGTCCAAAGAACTTCAACTTGTGGTTAAGTAATAAAACATCAAATGGTTATACATGTACATATATATTGAAAACTCTTATCTATGAATGTTTGTTTAAATCTTTTTTTTCATGTCGGGCCTAGATTGTTTTACTAATGATAACAGTACGGTGACAGCATTTGCCTGATGCACTGTTAAGAAATATAGGCTTTTGCAACAGACACATCCAAAGTAGATAGTAGTTGTTTTACATGCCATACTAACTGTGGTAGACTTCAATTTCACTGTCTTAATCAAAAGACAGGACACAGACTAGTCAACAGTGGGATTCAAGCCTAGGACCCCTTGACTATAAGCCCAGTATGTGACTGATTGAGATGTCCTCCCTATAACTGTGAATGGGAATAAGAAATTAATTTTATACATACCTTTAGCCACATGCCAGACATTAAAATAATGTGTTGTGCTTGGCATTTCCTCCCTTACATACTTTGTGATCTGAATATGGCGCTCCGTCACAATTTTCCCAACCATCATCCTTTCCTCTTTTAATTTTGCCATACTTCGTGTAAGCCCCTCCAATTCCATATGATTACTGCTTTTTACCTCATTGCTCTGTATGTAGAAAGAGCAAACTTATAGGATAATTATAGTTTATCAATATTACGTAATATATACAAGTAAGTAGGTTATGAAAATATAAATGAGAAATGACATTGATATTATCTTATATAAATTTGAACTGTACATATATTTAACAGGTTCAGTTTCAACATCGTTTTAAATTTTATTTGAAAATACATGTAAGTAACAAAAGCATATTTGGAACAATATTTTTCAAAATCTGATCACTAAGTCCCATGTTTTTCTGTACTGTTAACTTACCTGTACTAACTGAACATCTATGACTACCATGTAGTCAAGATCCAACACAGTGTAGCTACCAAATTTTGCACTGTGACCTGGGGAATCTGCTTGCCCATCTCCTCCTACAGTAAGTGGTATTCGTTTTGACCTCATTTCCTCAAAATACTTTTCTTGGGATGTCTTCCATACATGCAACACTGTAGGAATGAGGTAGGATGACTGATGCAAGGAAAATGTACGTCACGTCTAGATATGGTGGCAACATTCATATGGTCCAGAAACCTTAAAGCTTTGGTGGGCGTAGATCCTTAAAAGCAATGTCAAGATATATGAACATGTTATAGAACAGGTTTATAGACAACTTTACATAAAGTAAACCATGTCCAACAAGCATTCTGAAAGTATTGCTTAGGCAATACTAAGTCCCCTACCGGCAAATGGAAAACTAAGACCCCCAAAACACACACACACCTACACACACACAACATACTGTCTTTCAGGCTGCCAGCAATTAAATATTCGATCACAACCTTTAAAGAAATGTACGATGTACTGCCACCATATGATGACTCACATGTAGGAGGTACTGCCATCAAATGGTGACTCACATATAGGAGGTACTGCCACCATATGGTGACTCACATGTAGGAGGTACTGCCACCATATGATGACTCACATGTAGGAGGTACTACCACCATATGATGACTCACATGTAGGAGGTACTGCCACCATATGATGACTCACATGTAGGAGGTACTGCCACCATATGATGACTCACATGTAGGAGGTACTGCCACCATATGATGACTCCAATGTAGGAGGTACTGCCACCATATGATGACTCACATGTAGGAGGTACTATCACCATATGATGACTCACATGTAGGAGGTACTGCCACCATATGATGACTCACATGTAGGAGGTACTGCCACCATATGATGACTCACATGTTGGAGGTACTGCCACCATATGATGACTCACATGTAGGAGGTACTGCTACCATATGATGACTCACATGTAGGAGGTACTGCAACCATATGATGACTCACATGTAGGAGGTACTGCCACCATATGATGACTCACATGTAGGAGGTACTGCCACCATATGATGACTCACATGTAGGAGGTACTGCTACCATATGATGACTCACATGTAGGAGGTACTGCCACCATATGATGACACACATGTAGGAAGTACTGCCACCATATGATGACTCACATGTAGGAGGTACTGCCATCATATGATGACTCACATGTAGGAGGTACTGCCACCATATGATGACTCACATGTAGGAGGTACTGCCACCATATGATGACTCACATGTAGGAGGTACTGCCACCATATGATGACTCACATGTAGGAGGTACTGCCACCATATGATGACGCACATGTAGGAGGTACTGCCACCATATGATGACTCACATATAGGAGGTACTGCCATCATATGATGACGCACATGTAGGAGGTACTGCCACCATATGATGACTCACATGTAGGAGGTACTGCCACCATATGATGACTCACATGTAGGAGGTACTGCCACCATATGATGACTCATATGTAGGAGGTACTGCTACCATATGATGACTCACATGTAGGAGGTACTGCCACCATATGATGACTCACATGTAGGAGGTACTGCCACCATATGATGACTCACATGTAGGAGGTACTGCCACCATATGATGACTCACATGTAGGAGGTACTGCTACCATATGATGACTCACATGTAGGAGGTACTGCCACCATATGATGACTCACATGTAGGAGGTACTGCTACCATATGATGACTCACATGTAGGAGGTACTGCCACCATATGATGACACACATGTAGGAAGTACTGCCACCATATGATGACTCACATGTAGGAGGTACTGCCATCATATGATGACTCACATGTAGGAGGTACTGCCACCATATGATGACTCACATGTAGGAGGTACTGCCACCATATGATGACTCACATGTAGGAGGTACTGCCACCATATGATGACTCACATGTAGGAGGTACTACCACCATATGATGACTCACATGTAGGAGGTACTGCCACCATATGATGACTCACATATAGGAGGTACTGCCATCATATGATGACGCACATGTAGGAGGTACTGCCACCATATGATGACTCACATGTAGGAGGTACTGCCACCATATGATGACTCACATGTAGGAGGTACTGCCACCATATGATGACTCATATGTAGGAGGTACTGCCACCATATGATGACTCACATGTAGGAGGTACTGCCACCATATGATGACTCACATGTAGGAGGTACTGCCACCATATGATGACTTACATGTAGGAGGTACTATCACCATATGATGACTCACATGTAGGAGGTACTGCCACCATATGATGACTTACATGTAGGAGGTACTATCACCATATGATGACTCACATGTAGGAGGTACTGCCACCATATGATGACTCACATGTAGGAGGTACTGCCACCATATGATGACTCACATGTAGGAGGTACTGCCACCATATGATGACTCACATGTAGGAGGTACTGGCACCATATTATGACTCACATGTAGGAGGTACTGTCACCATATGATGACTCACATGTAGGAGGAACTGCCACCATATGATGAACAAATCCTAGTGTCACTAAGTTTCACTTGGACAATCAGTCAATCTGCATGTATCAAGTAGCTTTCACAGTTCAACAATTTTTAATTAAACTCTACATAAATGAAAATACATGTATCAAACTGCATTTGATTTTTCCAGTGGCTTTTCTAATATTGGAGAAGAACGGTTTGATATAAAAGACAAAACTGCTGTACAGACTTTGAATATCGGGCCTGTGTCTATAAAGTCTGTCCCTGATCTAGTGATAATGGACACCAAGAACTTAGCTTCTGTGGAGGTTACAGCAGTCATAGAGGTGGGTATCAGATTATGAGAGGTTACAGCAGTCATAGAGGTGGGTATCAGATTACGAGAGGTTACAGCAGTCATAGAGGTGGGTATCAGATTACGAGAGGTAACAGCAGTCATAGAGGTGGGTATCACATCATGAGAGGTTACAGCAGTAATAGAGGTGGGTATCAGATTACGAGAGGTTACAGCAGTTATAGAGGTGGGTATCAGATTACGAGAGGTAACAGCAGTCATAGAGGTGGGTATCAGATTATGAGAGGTTACAACAGTCATAGAGGTGGGTATCAGATTATGAGACGTAACGACAGTTATAGAGGTGGGTATCAGGTTATAAGAGGTTACAGCAGTCATAGAGGTGGGTATCAGATTATGAGAGGTAATGGCAGTTATAGAGGTGGGTATCAGATTACGAGAGGTAACAGCAGTCATAGAGGTGTGTATCAGATTATGAGAGGTTACAGCAGTAATAGAGGTGGGTATCAGATTATGAGAGGTAACAGCAGTCATAGAGGTGGGTATCAGATTATGAGAGGTTACAACAGTCATAGAGGTGGGTATCAGATTATGAGAGGTAACGACAGTTATAGAGGTGGGTATCAGGTTATAAGAGGTTACAGCAGTCATAGAGGTGGGTATCAGATTATGAGAGGTAATGGCAGTTATAGAGGTGGGTATCAGATTATGAGAGGTTAGAGCAATTAAAGAAGTATCAGATTAGATGTTACTATTGAAATATATCACATTAAAAAAAACATGTATAACATAAATATAACATTTAAATATAACAAGTAATATAATGATACATGTAAATATAATATGTATATATTTATAAGTTTATATAAGAATTATTTCCCACAACCAAAGTGAGATCATTTCAAAAATAGTCATGTGAAATATAAAATGCACATATGAAAATCGTATTGTAACTTCATACAATCTTGGTAAGTCTCAATCATGCAAATTGCTCTTGATTTAGACTTAAAAAGGGCATGAAAATAGCCACATGACATTCTAGATGTTTGAAGTCATAAAGTGTTGATTATACTTTTAATTGAGAGAAAAGGCCCTTTGTATAGGATGCATCTACATCTATACTCACATGCATCTACACTTATAATAATGCAGGTGAGAGAAGATGTTGAAAATGTTGCTCACCTCAATGGAGCTCAAAACCCATCATGTGGACGTGGAAATGAAGCACAGATTGACGAGGCACAGATATCTTCGGAACTGATAGGACAACATGGAGGGCAACTAATCGTCCATTCACCACTGTCTATATTTGAAGATAAATGGATATTTGGAATGATTGTTCACGCTACTAAAGTAACATTGTGACATCAATTTCTTAAAAAGTATGCATTGATTAAAACCCTCCCTCTCTACCTCAGGACTATGTATATATATATTGGATACGGATTTACAAAAACTTAAACATGTCCATAGGCTTTGTGGATCACTATTCTGGGACGGAAAAATTAAGTTTTATTTAGAACTTATCAATTATGGAGATTGTTAATCAACACTAACAGCCAGTTGGGTAAGATAATACTTAGACTTTTATAGTACAGTTACAGTTAATTGTTGTAAGCTACAATTGTTGTACCTTTTTAGTCCCCCACCGGTGAAACTGGAGGGGAGTTTAAGTTTCTCTATCCCTCCTGATTTTAAATATGCATGTCTCAAGTGATATCACAAAAATGACATGGTAGATATATATATCTTAAGTGATAACTCAAATATGACATGGTAGATATACATGTCTCAAGTGATGTCACAAAAATGACATGGGAGATATACATGTCTCAAGTGATGTCATAGAAATGGCAAGATATATATATACATGTCTCAAATGATGTAACAAAAATGACATGGTAGACAGGGATATTACTTTGGCACTTTTTAGCATAATAGTAAATGCCGGTATTATGCAAAGAAAATAAACAAAATACAATAAGCAGTTCAAGTTCAGTATCTACAAAGAAAACTGAAGATTACTGAAAACTCAGACTCTGGTTACGAAAGTAATGATGATTCACATGCAGAATTCACCAACTGAAAAAATTCAAAATGTGTATTTTTGTGTATATTAAATTAGTAACAAGGAGTTGTTCTGTGTTATAGAAAATGTTAATTTGTGAATTCCCAAAATACTCCAAAACGACGCATATATGGATCCTTCATTCCCAAAGTACCGAAAAAAATCCCTGGTAGATATACATGTCTCAAAAATGACCTGATAGATATACATGTCTCAAGTGATGTCACAAAAATGACATGATAGATACAGGTCTCAAGTGATGTCACAAAAATGACATAGACATGCATGTCTCAAGTGATGTCACAAAAATGAAAAGATAGATTTACAAGTGACATAAAAATCATTCAATATATGTATTAAGTGATACCATGTAAGGAGATAAGTAAAGGGATATCAGTCTACTGGGTACTTCAAAACTTTAATGTCATAGCATTTCATCAAGTAGCCATGTTCTCATGGCATGGACTTGAGTTTTTCTTATTATGATTAGAGGTTTTGTGTTGCCAGGAATGACATGATACGATACATTACCGTGATATATGTACTAGGTTGTGATATCATACATGATACAATCATATATTTCGAATAAAGTGTAAACATGTACCTTAAATGTATGATTGTTAAAATTTATGTTAATCATATATAATACATTAAACCTGCATTTTTCGGAGAAAGCTTTGCGATCAGGATATTTTCAAATACCTTATTAGATTATGTTAAAACAGTTTTTGTGGCTTTAATACAGAGTATCGCAACTACTAAAATCCGCCACAGTTTGCATTTAGTCATCTATCAAATCCACAACTTGCCAAATCCATTGTTCTCGATGTGGGCACTTTTATGTGGGCAACTTACATCATAATGATATGACGTCATAACAATCACAAAGTGCGCGTGTATGTTGACGTTATTTTAGTTGCGATATTCCGTATTGTGAAGTGCAATCAAATGGTTGATTTTAACTGAAGAGATGGGTAAAAATACAAACTTGACAGTGCTTTCTGCAGCCACCATTTACAAATCTGTAAGGGAAGATGATTAAAAAAATATTTCTTGTATTATAATGTAATCCCAGCCTGTATGTCAATGCATTGTATTGGAAAAATAATAAATCAGTTCATTAATGAATTGTAATAACCTTAATACTCATTTGCAACTGATGAATGTAAAATGGACTTTCCCGAAAAAAAAAACCTTTCTTTCAACAGTTTACTTTATGTCTATAATTCAAGGGCTCTCTGTTCTTAAAAATTATGAAATTTAGGTTCAGAAAAATTTGTGAGCTCAGTAAAGAACTTATGCAAAATATAATTATTCATATTTGTTGACATTCATGTACTTGTATTTTATTGTCACCAATTATTTCTTCATTTAAGTCCTACGTTAGTTTCTATAACTTGTCATTCAATTCCTTCTGTATATTTTTCACCAGGGCCTATTTTATTCAAATATTGATTTAGAAATTACCCATACCCTTATTTGGAAAATTAATTCATATTCTGGATGTACAGTTTAATAGATGATTGTATGACTGCTAAATTCTTTTACTATGTAACCTTTAAAAATCTTCTATTTTATTCACAGGTTGTGCAGTGTGTTAAAGATAAAATAATGATTTTTGTGTTTCATTTTGTTGCAGGTTTCTATATCATTTTTCCCCAGAAGATGGTTATTTACAAAATTTAGAATCTGGATATGTGATGCCCAAGCAAGCAGAGATTATCCTTAGTGAACAGTGCAATATCTTGTCAAAAACAGGTCGACAGGAAGCCTTTTATGTGACTCACTTGTAATGTTTTTGTAAGTATATGTTTGCAATTTAATAATCTATGATGTTTGAACAATTTTACTTTCATGTAGTGCATAATGATGGCCTGTAATATGCAGTGAGTGTAGGGTGATTCACATAGGCAGTGATAAGATAGGGATGACTAGGGGACATTAGGGAGTTATATTGTATACCAGTTCGTGTTTTTCAAATGTAAATCATATGTTATTTAGGGATCACCAGATCCAATTTTAACCACACCCATTTCGTAGTTTTCATTGTGATGTCACAACGGCTGCTATTTAAGTTCTTGTACATTTCGTAGCTGGCTAGGGCAGAATGTCCAGAGAACTGTTATCGTACCCTTGGGAACCACTTCCATAAAGACAACAAATTTAATCTTGGCTGTAACTTATAAAGTATTAGAGATGGAGATTTGCAGAATTTACATACTGCAATAGATTCCTCAGGATCATAGCTTTCATTAAGTACAATGGCATGGGTTTTGACCTAGTGACCATGAACTTTGACCTACTTTTCAAAAATTTTATTCTGGGCAACGTGTTTTGAACTGTGAGAGATAAGGCTTATATATTTCAAATATAGATTCCTCTGGATCAGTCCTTTTATTTGGTACTGCTGAAGTCACCTAGTGACTTTAGACTTTGACCTACTTTTTAAAAATTTTAACCTGGGCTATATCCATTGAATCATAAGAGACAGGACTTTGAATTTTCACATGAACTCCTCAGGATGAGAGCTTTAATTTTCTATCATGGTCTTTTATTCCGCATGACCTTGACCTTGACTCAATTTTCAAAAACATTAATCTGTGCTTTATCTTATGAACCATAGGAGATGGGATTACATATATAGGTTCCTCAAGATCATAGCTTTCATTTGGTACCTGCCTTTTGATCTTGACCTTGGACTCAAACCTATTTTTCAAAACTTTAACACTTGACTGTATCTTTTGAACAATAAAAGATAGGGCTTTCATATTTCACAAAGATTCCTCAAGATCAGAGCTCTCATTTTTGAGTTTTGATTTTCAGAAACTCAAACCTTGGCCATATCCTTTGAAACCTAAGGAATGTCATTCATATCTACCATTTTACAGGGGGCAGGCGTGGTGTAGTGATTAAGCGCTTGGCTGCGGCGCCGACGAACCGGGTTCGATTCCCGGGTTGCGCCACTATGTTTAAGAGGTTGGCTACCTCCTGCTTCCATGTCGCATATAACTGAAATATTGTTGAAAGCGACGTAAAACACCAATCCACCAACCACCACCATTTTACACATTTAATATGACACTCGCTACATTTGGTTCTCTTTATTTATTGGCATCGACCTTGACATTTGACCTTTGTTTTATTGTGTTATGATATTATAGTCTTATTAAAACGCAAAACTGCATTAAGAATACCTAAATTTAGAACGCGTTTAATTTTTTTTTTTTTTTTTTTTTTTTGTGGGAAAAGAGGGGAAGGGGCACTCAAGTTATAGAATCATACTTGCTACATATAGTTGCAACATTTTAAAGGCCTCCTATTCACGCAAGCTTGTTAAGAGGACATCAAATGAGTGATTGTTGGTCTCCTCAGTTTTGTGTACTACCGATTGTTTGTTCAGTAATATATTCATCATTGATAGTTAATTATAATTTTATTTTGTAAGGTATATGGTTTTGCTGTACATGCGTACTTGCTTATTCTTTACTCTTGGGCTCAGAAAATTAAAGAATCAAAGGTGTATGTGTTCACTTTTCCTGTAGAAGTACACTGTACATCTGAATGTGTTTTTGTGTAGTGCACTATCCTTTTTTCTTTTTTTTTTTTGTAGTGATTTCGATGAAACTTTGTGAATGGTATTAATAACAGGAAATACTCGATGTCCACAAATTTTCGGCCTCTCGGCCTTTATCAAGGGCTCCTTGATAACTGGGTCGTGCAAAAATCTAAACTGGCCTGAGAGAAGTGCAAGATCTGAAGAAGTCGTTGGATTACTGCTTCGCCAATCAATCCAATTATTTATTTATTCCTGATTAAGGTATAGTCAGAAACCTATAAGCTTCTGTGAAATTTGTTTGTGTTTTCTTACAGTATGATGAAGCTGGTGTGGCCTAGTGGATAAGGTGCTCAGCTTGTGATCGAGAGGTCACGGGTTCGACTCCCGCCCTGGGCACACCGGTGTTCTGTCTTTCGGACGAGACAGTAAAAACCGAGATCCCGTGTCACGGTAGCTATAGGCGTGACGCGTAAAAGATCTCTCGCTGCTTCGGATGGGTCCGTTGCAAAAGGTCTAAATTTGTTTGCAATGCATCAGGCAGATGCCGTCACCATATACGTGAAATAATCGTGGAGTGACGTAAAACAATATTCAATCAATCAATCAATCTTACTGTATGATGTAAAGTTTAAAATATTTGAAAAATGTACTCGGACACATACAAGATTTGATAGGGGAAATTAGCATAACAAAGATCGATAACTCCGTAGGAATAATATTATAATTTACAAAATGCATATTAAATCAAATAATATTTACTTATTTAGAGTCGGACACATATTTATAACAATGTAACATTAGCCCTAAAGAGCTATTTGCGGACTAGACATGGGTGTCACAATTATATATATACAATGTTTAACAGTTTTAGTATTATACAAAGACTAAAACATATCTTTTCAAAATGCCGACAGTTTCCTTCATAATTATTGATTGAATTTCTATCATAATTACCAGTAAATTAAATTAATATAGAATGAGCTGCCGTACCTCCTATCCGCTGTCTCCTACGTGTAGGCTGAACTCGTATGAAAAAGCTGTATCTCGCTGAAGTAACAGTTGAATATCAGGAAAACCATTTTATTTCATTATGCAGACTTCGGGCAAACTCGTATGAAAAAGCTGTATCTCGCTGAAGTAACAGTTGAATATCAGGAAAACCATTTTATTTCATTATGCAGACTTCGGGCAAACTACATGTATAATAGATCTATGACGCAGATTTCGTCATAATGTTAATATGTGTATATACGTTGAGGAACGGGGAATGTTGGCGTAGATGTCGTGAGACTAACGTTGCCGTATTCCCGTAGGTTGTTCCCGTGTATACGGTATAGAAGTAGAAGTGAAGAGTAAAGTCCGATTTTACACTGTAATACGTTAACAACAATAGATAATTTGAATACAACAATATCACAGTCGGTAAAGTCAGAAGATATTCTGATGTCCGAACTAAATAAACGATGACCAGTCGGGTTTTGTCAGTAGCGAGTCTGACTTCCGAACTAAATAAACGATGACCAGTTGGGTGTTGTCAGTCGCGAGTCTGACTTCCGAACTCTGTACGAGAGTTTGAATTTGAATATATATACGTGGACGAAGAAATACAAATAGTTTACCCTATATGAGGCTTAAAACAGACGACACGTATTGGCGTGGGTTAGGACCATAACATCATAATCCGATTACGTAACACTAATTGTGATATAAGACATCAAAAGCTCAATATAATGAAGCGTTTTACAGTTTCTACGAATTTGTTGTTAGAGCCAAGTAGATAAAGAAAATATTTACACAACTTATTACTTTTTATGGTAAATTAACAAAAGAGTTGTAAACCAAGAAATTCCTGACGAGAAATAAAAATGTCACACAAGATAGAAGAAACCATAGTAATTGAGTAAAATGAATTATCATATGGAATTTGGAACAAAAGTTTTTGATAAGAATTTACAATCATTACAATAATAAGTATCTGAATAAAGAATTTTATCAAAATGTGAATTCAACATGGTGATAGATCTATACATTTTATAAAAATTGTAGAACAAATACAGCAATACTATAATAAGACCATTATATACACAGCTAGTGTAAAAGTAAACCAAGGTGCATGTTATTTATATATACATATACTGTTGACATGTTATTGGTCGTGATTCCATTTCTTGGTACAAGTGCTATGAACAGAGCATTACAAAATGTATACCTACAACATCACATAGTGCGAGGAGCATATGACGGTGACGTCAGGCTTTCACGTGATAATATATTGGACTGTAATGAGTTCACGGAGTGTAACGGCCAGCGTAATATCACAGGGTACGTAAATGTACTATACCCTTAAAAAGTTATCTGGTACTTTTTAAAACTATGTACCGTTTTTATCAAACATGCACCCAATGCATTCATGTAATGATTACACCTGTAAATATATATATATATATTTCATGTATATAAGTATCATTGATTATTGTTTTACGTCACTCCACGATTGTTTTACGTATATGGTGGCGGAATCTGCCTGATGCATTGCACAGAAATTTTTACCTTAGCAACGGACCCACCTGTAACAGTAAGGGATGTTTTACGTAACACGCCTATCGCGACACGGGACCTCGGTTTTTACTTCTTCATCCGAAGGACGGAACACCGGTGTGCTCACGGCGGGAATCGAACCCGGGACCTTTTAGTCACAAACCGAGCACCTCATCCACTAGGCAACACCAACTTTATGTACGTATATCGGCATCATCAAAGTCATCATATAAATAAATAAACACACACATCAATTCACCTGGAGCATACTTTATAAAAAGAGTGCACCACTTCAAACTATTTTATTTCTTAATAAATTGCAAAATTGTTAGAAATAACCCTTATGATTTAAATCAAAGACAAGAATAACTTGGTTCCCCTCTAACTCCGGCAATGAGATGTTTGTGTTTCTACTTGGATTTGAATTCGTGACCTTTGGCACAAAATTCCTGTGCTTTTCAAATCGAAGTAAACGTTCTAGCCGTGCACTATCCCAACAATGTTGGAGGTATTCTATAGAGCCAGTCACGTTTTAGAATATCTCAGAATGCATTAATCTATACTTATATGACCACCATTAATATGGAAGCAAGCGTTTAAATTCAATTTTACTAAAATTTGTATGGAATGATCCTTGTTTTGAAAAGAAGGATTCGCTCATGGGACATCTGTAACAATGTCCTGAAATAATTTTATCTTATTACCGAAATAATATATCGAGAGCTCCAGATGATTATCTCAAACACCATGAGCGCACATCGAGAGAGAGCGAGAGACAGACAGACAGAAAGTACTACGGTAATTTACAAGGAGCTGATCCAGTTTCATGGGGGTGGGGGGGGGGCATGAAATTATGTCGCAAGCTGGTTCAACGTGAAGCCTTGCTGTGAAAAAGGGGATTTGAAGCCCCTTGCAGCTCCATATAATTGACGATTAAAGGTCTAAATTCTTGTAAATTTTCTCTTTAACAGTCCATCCACATTCGTTGAAAATTACTGCAACTTCAATGTGATTGAAACGTTATGCGCTGATATTCATATTTTTCACCTTAATGTTATGTGTGCATTTAAAGTTGGTTAATTTGTCATGTAGCCTAATCTATTTCCTGTTTTCACGATTATTACTTCAAGCTGAAATCCCCTTCTCTCTCTCTCTCTCTCTCTCTCTCTCTCTCTTACAAAAATGTATGAAGGAAATGAAAAGAAGTATACAAAAAGTCTCTCAAATCAATGTTTGGTGATCGTGGCACGAGTAACATCTGGCAGAATATACGTGTATGTGTACACGTTTTCGATCATAATGTGTAACAACCTTTAAGAAATGGATTTGAAAATTCAAACAGCTAAATAACATCATGCATGATGTATTCATGGTATTGATTTTAGCATATATATATATATATATATATATATATATATATATATATATATATATATATATATATATATATATATATATATATATATATATATATATATATATATATATATATATTAAAAATATTATTAACAATGTTCTTGGTACAGTTTGGTATATTAAAATGAAGTTTAGAATAACATAACTTTCATCTGTTCTGTTAGCGCTTTTAGCGATTATATGGCAATTTGACCGTGAGAAAATATCTCTGTGCAGATTATTTCTATGTGTACAATCAATCAGTTAATATATGAATCATCAGTCAGGATTACTTTATTAATTTATGGGGGTACTTTATGTTTTTGTTTTTAATCAGAAACCATTAAAACATGTATTTGCAGACTGGCAGCTCCCTAAATAATTGTCGATAAGCCGCATAGACGACTCAAAAATGTTGAACACAACAGATCTTGAACTCATTCCAGTCTCGTTCAATGCCTTTTAATATGAAATCACGGGGAGTTCCGCGCCGATTGTCTGGATTTCAGGCGTGCCTTTTCGTACTTCCTCTTACTACAACAATCTCCAAAGCAGAGTTACGGTCCTTGCACTCCCTCTATTCCCTGCCAACTACTGAAAAAAGTCCCTAGTCAGAAGGTAGAAAATGTAGACTGCTTTGCGTGTTTTGGGAAAAAATGTCATCGTATTCAAGTTATCTGGGTGAAAATTAGACAATGAGGGATTCATTCAGAAATTAAAAGACGTGTGCAAAGGTGCAAATGATAGTGTTTTTGACAAACTGTATTATTTTAGTACGCTGATTTGTACGCTGAGAAAATATACTGCGGTATAAATTCAGGGCTGATTTCATGTAAAAGCCCGATTAAAACTCAATGTAACATGGTAAATGCTTTAAATCTAACTAATAAAGCCACCGAAGACCAAGTAATACCGTTTAGAGGCAAAATCTGATTTTACAAGAATCTTGTAAAACCCGAGACGTTGGCAGAGGTGTGTGTGGATCGTAAAGGAACGACAACTCTGCTTTGGAGATTGTTACTACAAGCATTAGACATACTAACCAGGACACTTGGGTCGCCTGCAAAGATAGTTAAATCATAGCTGTCATAGACATAGACATAGCGATCGCAAGCCACATTACAATATTTAAGACATAAAAATGTTGAAAGCCATTTAAAACCCGTAAATTAATTGTTGGTGCATCATAGGTGCACTAACCCTGGAAGATAAAAAATACTATACACTGACGTGCGAAATTAGGTCGAATTTCATAATGGCTTTCAATGAGCTGACGATCATGTGCTGATGACTTATGTTTGTTCCCAGGGTATATTACAGTGATACGAAGTTATGTCAACACAAATAATATCTATATATACATGTAGTTTGCACTTCTTCGTTACTCGGTAGCTAGCCTGTTGAAGAAGCATCACCATGCTACATGCAATCCTCCTTGTGTGTCTGTCGACTCTAGTCGTAGTGAGCAGTGTTCCGACAGTTCACCGACCAAGTCCGTCGCCCAGCGAAGTATTTCCTTTTAGTAAGGTATTGGACCCGGATGGAAACTATATATTGTATTGGAAGTTTAACAATTCCCACATTACCTTCGAAACACACGTACGGACACAGGGATATGTGGGATTGGGGTTGTCTCACAACGGAAATATGTTTCCGGCTGACATCGTTATAGGCTGGGTCAAGGACGGAGTGACCCATTTTAAGGTTTGTTTTTATTTTCATTTTTATCCTCAAGGTTGTTGAGGTCCTGGGTTCGACTCCAGTCATGGGAACTCACAAGTACTCTCTTTTGGATGAGACAGTAAACACCGAGGTCCCGTGTCACGGAGGGGATGGCATGTCAAAGATTTCTCACTGCTTTAGGAGTGTCTGTTGCAGAAGAAAAAGTATTTATGCACTGCATCAGACAGATCTCGTCACCATATACTTGAAATGATCGTGGATGACATAAAACAATAATCAGTCAATCAAGATTTAGATGATGATTTTTATTATTACATGTTCGATAATCATTCACTATTATTTATGATTTTTTATTACACGGTATATACTGTAAGAGGAGCCGAGATAGCACAGTTGGAAGCGTGCTGACTTCAGGGACAAGACATCCCGGGTTAGAGCACCTCTTACATATCGCCTGTGTCTTTCAATGACAAGGAGAAAACCGAAGTCCCTTGTCACGGTACACACTCGCACGTAAATGATCAGTCATTACTTTAGGTGTATTGTATTTATTAAAAAGGTCTAAATGATCAGCGAATTTTGACAATTTCGTATTCGCATTGGAAAATCTTGTGACTGAAAGAAACTTTGAGACCGCCATTTATAAGAATACTTAGTACTTGTAATAAGTTTGTATTTTACATCGACAATAAACCATTATGTCTTAAAACGTCGCATTGTTTTCGGATTTTACTATACCATATGTTAAAAAAAAAAGAAAAAAAAAAAACACACACACACACACAAACAAAACAAAAAAAAAATACAATCAATCAAACAAAAACAAAAACAAAAACAAAAACCAAAAAAAAAAACCAAAAAACAAACAAACAAACAAACAAACAAAAAATCCTCAAGACTTTTGAGGCTAATATCAAAATAGACTTACTTACAGAAAAAAAAAATCATTTTATATCTTTTTCTACAGGATCGCCATTCTGAAGGGCATTATCTACCTGCAGTGGACACATCACAGGACTGGATCTTACTGCACGGGGAGGAAAACAATTTCGGCACCATTCTGAAAATGATCAGGAAACTAGACACCTGTGATCAGGAAGATATAAAAATTACGGTGAGAATATATCAATTAGTCTAGATTTTGCATGTAATGGTAAACGAAGCACTTACAATTAAGAGATGATTAGTACACGAAATTCATTTTATCTTTTTGGAGGATTTATTTTTTTTTTTTAATTACTTAATCTATATGTATTTTGGAAATCTAACAAAATCAAAATAATTCACAACTTTCAATAATTGTAATAGTTTATTAACAAAATAACCACATGACTTTATTTGCATTAAGAATACAAAATGCCCGAACGAAATAATGAAAATTCAGTCATTTTAGTTCTCAAACACCTCATGTTTGGTTAAATTTGTGTTCTGTTCTGTTTTTTAATAACTCATTTTAATTAATTTTCCTTTGCACGCACGCGCTTTTATTGTTATTATTACTTTACGGGTTTTGTTTCTGGTTACATTTATTTATTCATTAATTTATTGATTTTTTTATTTATTTTTTATTTCACTTATTTTCACTTATTTATTTATTATTTATTCCAGTGATTTTATCGTATTACATTCTATTTTATCGTACTTCAGTCTACTCTATTGTGCATGTGTTTATATTGTTTCCATGGTAATGTTATTCTTTATCAGTGCACTTGTAGACCCGGAGTAACACAATCGGTTAAATGCTTGACTCGTGATCGAGAGGCCCCGGGTTCGAGTCCCGCTTATGGCTGGTCGACGTCAAGTCTTTCCGTTGAGACATTAAGAATCATTGAGATCCCATGTCACTGTAGTAGTGTCAAGTAAAGGATCCCTCAGTCCTCTGACAGGTCAGGAGTTGAATACAAATATATTATACAGGACCGTAAGAAGCATTTCAAATTGAGGGGGTGGGGAATGGGGGGTTAAAACTTTATTTCATTTCGTAACATGATGAAATTGGTCCTTTACCGCCCCTCTCGCTCTCTTGTTCCCCTGGTTCTTAAGAGCATGCCATATACACAAATAATAAACCTTAAACATGTCTAACTTACATAATTACATTGCTTAAAGTGTTTTCTATTGCTGTGTTCTATATTTAGAAGGACACCATCCGGATTATCTACTCATTCAGTCAACATGACCCGCACTCGGACGATTCCATTCCCTATCATGGAACAATCCATCGTGGAGCCAAAAGTCTGATGCTGCTAACAATGTTGACACCACCATCTATGCCCAATGACATAAAAACCATGGACTTTTTCAATGACAACGTATGTACATATCTCTTATTTTTCTGTGCTAATTTCGATGCTGATTTCGAAATTTCATTGCAAGAATTTTGATTTGCATTTGATTTAATTTGCATATTCAATGAATAGTCATTTGAATAATGGAAACAATCAATGTGAAGTACTTTTCGACGGTTGTGTTTATATTTTGAGTGAAGGAAATAGCTCTGGGTTTTCAAAGCCTGAAATATAGAATAGAAAATTACGAAAAATAATGCTTACAGTAGAAAAGAAATTGTTAAAATGATGTAAAATTTAAACACGGTTTTATTTTTGCATTGTTCTGAAATTTAATTTTTAAATAATAATAATAATAATAATAATAATGATGATGATGATGATGATGATGATAATAATAATAATAATAATAATAATAATATTAATGATAATAATAATAATAATAATAATAATAATAATAATAATAATAATAATAATAATAATAATAATAATAATAATAAAATACATATAAAATTATTTTATACAAAAGTAAAACAATTCATATTCACTTCATATGAGTAGCTTTGAAGTATATTTTTAAAATTTTGTCTGTTTTCGGTATTCTTAAGGGTTGCCTCTATCTAAGCCGGGGAGGCTTACACCTCTCATATCCTGGGCTCAATAATCATTCACTATGATAATGTACGTTTATGTGAATGTCACAATGACACAGCACATGTATCTTCGTATTTTAGACAATATGAATTCGTATTATCAAAGGAATAATAATTGATAATACAAATATATGTAATAAACAATCATATTTTACATATAAGAAGTTGTTATCAGAATACACTCACTTGTTCATTTTTGGGTATCTTTCAGTATCACGTGCCAGCAGCTGATACAACATACTTATGTAGAGTGTATTCTTTGGCTGATATAAAAACAAAACATCACATCGTAAAGGTGAGTATAATTACTCAACATTTACAAGGGAGATGATGATAATGGTATTGTGTGTTTATCATAACTGAAAATTTTCAAGGTCGAATGCAAATGTATTTCCTGCCGTTCCTCTTTTAGTTATATTTGTAATATTTGTCTCTCTGATCATAGATTACCACCTGTAAACATGATAAACACTGCATGGAGGCGTATGTTTACATAGTAAATCCTCACGCCGATTTATTGATGAATTTGTAGAGTTATTTTCCTTGATTTTTCATTTGTACGGTGAGTGGGAGGGTACGGCCGTAAACCGTAAAATCGTACCAAATTGAATGACGATTGTCGCTTCTATTGACCGTCCAATATCGGTATTATAATTGCATTAGTAATGAGTATTTATATGATGTCCATTGCAATAATGTAAGATGTCCTTGTTGCTTTTATTCCAAGGAAGTGTCCTTATCATAATATATGTGTCGGTTATGGGATATTCGTGCACATGTCAGGTTGATACCGAGAGTGAATGCTGCCTGTGAGATTATATATGATCAGTCTTGGTTCATTTTACCATTCACATAAAAGCAGACATTCTATTAATCATATTCTTATGTCCATATCATGTGAAATAGTGAATGTTGCTTTTTGTATGATAGTGGTTTATTGTGTTCTTGTGACATTGCATGGTTGATAATTTTCAATAAATTGCTTTTTTAAATCAATTATAACATTTGTCATGACATTCTGTTTATAATTATAGCAAACAAACAGAATAGTTAGTTGTTCATCGATCAGTTCTACTGAAATGTATCGTATTTTTTTCTGTATAAATCAATGCATTCCGGTCATGTATGAATCACAGAATGCTATATATTATTCACAGTTTGAACCTATCGTTCAGAAAGGACATGTAGCACTTGTACATCACATTCTTCTCTACAAATGTCCTGCCGTACCAGCCCAGTATATAGGCTATCAATTTAAATGTTCGGACTATGGGTATGGGACCGTTCTCCAGAGATGTACTAAAACGTTCTTCGCATGGGCAACAGGAGGAGAGGTAATATGTGTACACTATTTTGGGGTGGTTTTTATGTATTTATTTCTATAGCGATTTTCAGGGAATAGTTGCAGTCAGTGGTTATTTTGAAGTTACACTGCGATAATATCATTATTTTTATACTCCTATTATTATTATTGAAATATCTGCATTCTGCCATTTAGCCATTATCTTTTATTTATATTTTGATTATCATGGTCAATAACTGATGATGGGATTGTTATTTTTACAACGTATTGCAATAAAAGTAATTCCATCAGTTGTGCGTGTAGCTATCACGTTTTCTTGTATATCAAAACACCCACATTTAGGAGGGAAAGTCCAATTCCAGAATTGCCAGAACTGACCTGACTGACTTGTCGAGAATTGTCGGAAGTGACGTTATGAAACATACTGACATTATTAAACTCCCCAACAGAAAAGGCGATTTACAGTACTCTAAATTATGAAAATTGAAGCCGAGAGTTCATAATATGAATCGATATATTTCGATTTTATATATATTGAAATTCTTAGCTGAATAGCTAAGATTAAAATTTGATCATGTTTGTATATTAGTCTCTCTGTTATTCCTTTATTATAATATGAATTTGTAAACATAAACAAAAATAAAAGACACCATCTTTCTGTTCATTTTAGGATTTCGTCTTCCCAAATGATGTCGGGATGCCGATAGGAGAAGACACTGATATAATGTTTATGGAGACACATTATAATAATCCTGGACTGAGAAGCGGTAAATAAAGATTTTGTCTCCTTTTCATTGACATTCATTTATTTGAATAGACAATTTAAAAATGAAAATAATAATAAATAGATAATAATACTAATGATAATAATGATGAAGATGATGATGATGACGATGATGATAAACTCAACAAAAATAGATGAATAATAACCCACTCTCTTGTCCTTTCTCACTCGTATTTACCGTTTTATGCATAAACTGGTATCATTTTAAATTCATTAATTTCCTTTGCTCTGATAGGTTATCTTGTTGGCTGAAAATCTGAATAAAATCAGGTTGCAATTATAAAGAAATTTTCCTGTTCGAAATAATCTTCGCGTCTATTTAATAAACTTTACGGATTAATATTTATGATTATTTATTCTTACATTTATTATACATATTCAGACTATGTGGACAGCTCTGGAATAAGAATGTATTTCACACCAACGTTAAGGCAACATGATGCTGATACCTTGACTGTTGGAGTACTGACTCATAAGTGGCAGGTCATTCCTCCTAATGTCAAAGACTTCCGTTCTACTGGATTCTGTACAGAAACATGTTTGAACAAGGTAATTTTTTGTCCCATAGGAAATGCTCATTTACTACTTGAGGTCTATTAATGTAATTATTTTCATTTGCTCTGTGTGTCCCTGGCGATTTATTTATTTGTTCTTCCTTTGACACCAGTTACTTTCGTATTTTACATTCCTTTGAGATGTATTAATCCGTAAAATTGGTATTTGTGTAATATGATTTATGAAAACTGGTGTTTAATAATATATTATGTACATGTACTTGCGTGTGGTTTATTACCTTCAATTGTTTGATTTTTGATTTCAGGGACTGGCCAGTCAACAAGCAGGTGTTAACATGTTCGCTGTCCTCCAACACGCCCACCTGCTGGGTCGTGGTATACGGACAAGACTATACCGTCATGGCGTTGAGCTTGAACCTATAGCTCATGACGAAAATTATGATTTTGACTTTCAAGACTATAGACATTTTCCTCGTCGCCGAACGCTACAATCTGGGGATGCTATCGTCGTAGAATGTAAATACGACTCCACTGCACGTACCAATATCACAAAGGTAGTTAGAAAATATAGTAATAAATTCGAGGTGTCCATGAATTTCGTATTTGTATTATATTCTTATATTCGCAGATCGGTAGACAGAAAGGGTGAATGAATTTATGATGTCATAATTTTATAACACTATGAATCGATGAGCAGGATGATTATATTATATATTGTAGGGTGGATTGTCGACATCAGATGAAATGTGCTTGTCCTTCATATTTTACTATCCGAAGATGAATGTTGAATTGTGTCAGAGTCTCCCAGTGTACAGTAATATCCCGGAAGTAGGCACTGGAAACAGTCCATTTTACGGGAGAGATGGCGTGACTCCATATATAGAATCACGTGATTGGAACAATAAAACAGTTGTGAATAATTTTGTACAGAAACTTAAGGCAACTGACCATCTTTCAATGTGCATTGGAAAATCGCAAAGTGATGTGAGTTTTACTTTATCTATATATTTCACGAAATTTTTGTCCGTTAATCATAATAGACCAATTTTATCTTTGATATTCCTTTAATCTTTCTTAAAGAAAAGTACTTTGCAGCTTATACAAAGAAATAATGTTGATAAATAAAAACGTAAAGAAATTTTTGTAACTACCTGTATGTTTCTTTTTTTTTCATTCTTCTACTGAAACTAGTCCTATCAGGATATTCAATTGCATTTTACTGACCAAATCATATAATTAAATCAAAACATTCTTCGTCATCGCAATATAAACAAAAAATCTAGTACAAGCTATTATTGCTAGCTTAATGTATTGAATTTTATTCATTTTTGAGGGTGAAAAAATTTCCAAAACGTATATTGTTATCATCATTTAGCATGTACATGTATTAGGCGTATATCAATTGGAAAACATTTACGAAGTCGTTTAATATTTTGCATATTTTTAATGGTTGACAGGATGATTTTATATTTTGTTGAAAATAACGACATTATTTCATTCAGTATTTATTAATATGAATTCTATCAATTATAACATGTTTCAGAAAAAAATGTGTATAGTTTTTGGAATTATAAAAGTCTTTATTATCAAACAGTTAGGCAAATAAATGAATGCTTCAGTAATATTTAATATCCACTCAAAGTTTTGCAAGAAAGCATTTAAAACGGCAATTTAAAAAGAGACCAGGTGGTGGCCTTTTGATAGAAGTGACCTTTAAGACAGGTTTATAAACAATATCAAATACCAAAACATGACTTTCCGTTATTGATACTAAGAAAAAGATTCAGCCATTGGAAAATCTATGGTGATCTAACGACATTTTTATCCTAAAATTACAGGTGTTTCCTGTTGGGTTGCCAGGTTAACTTTTACTGTCACAATTAGAGGGTGTATATAAAAGAGACATTTTGAGATCTCAGTATCCATCGATGCATCGTACAACTGTAATCATGGTTTAGATGAATTTCAGTGAACCAATCGTCAAATATTTCATCACATTTAAATATTACGACATTCTGGTATTGTAGGTAACAATGACCACGGTGAAACCTATTGAGCCAACTACAGAGTTTGTAGAACCTTCAAGCTGTCCGTTAAACCCCATACACGAAACGAAGATGCCTTTGAAAATATCATCTCCTAAAAATTCACACCATCCAGATGGTGTTCATAAAACAACTTAGCCAACGTCACTCTACGGAAAGATACCAGATAATAATGAGTGTTTACATTGACATGCATAATTTATTCAATTCACTCTAATTCATAATATGTATCTGCATTGTTTAATTATTCTTTCAAAAGAATGATATTTTAATGTATCAGTGATCATAATGATGGAATAAAACCAGGGAATAACTGATTGAATTTATTGGCAAATGAAGTTCGGCGATGGTATTCGTGATGCAAGAAAGTGATTGGTTTGCGATTTTACCGACAGAAACCGATGCACTAGCCACTATGACGTAAAATGATGTAAACATAATCCAGTTTGACCGCAAAAGTTAAAAGTATTTTCATCCTGAGTTTGTAGAAATGTTATGAAAATATACATAGCTTAGCGGTAACGTCAATGAACAAGTTGCAGAGAGGTATATGAGTGTGGGTTCGAATCACCTCTCATTATTTTATTTTTACCTGGAACATTTATACATATTGTTTTATTTATGTATGTGTACATGTATGATTATTCAATTCATTGTTATTCTATTATGCCATCGATTTATTGCTACATTTGATAAAATATGAATAAAAAGAAACAAAATGATGAACTTTGGTACAAAAACAGACGAAAGGAATCTAAATAGACTAAAGATTATTTAAAACAGAAGAGTGACCAAAAAAGGAAAATACAAAGGGGGGATTCAACTGGATTCGACCTTAAATCGACTTACAGAAACTGGTGTATTCATCCTCTACGCCACCGCCGCTTCTATGAACTGAGGCGAAAATCTACTATCATTCAAAGTAATAACATACCTTTTAGGAATATTTGAACATGATAAACCTGTCTCCTCTGTTATGATAAAAGTAAGAGTCGTCGTGTTTATAAACATGGGCAATATTATCGCTGTAGACCTATAACTGTGATTACATACCGATACATGTTTAAATGTTTAAAATGGGACGCATTTCACAGCACATACAGACTTACAGACATATTCACAACGATATTGTAGATGGGCACAGTTCATTATACTCGTCTATTCATATGACAATGTCAAGCAAAGGAAATTATCATGGTCCTTAAATAACCAAATGGCCATGTTCTACGACTAACATTATTCGCTATAATAACAACCTAGTGGTGTCAGACAAAGGACACAATTCATGGTGGAGACCATGTTGGACAGGGAACTGAATTAATGGTACTTACGTACCAAGATTGTAGTTTTGTTGTTTGTTGTTAGCCGCTAGTTATCTCACGACATGAAAGCAGGTTTAACCAACTCTTTCACATAGTGGCACATAAGTAAATTGAGCTGTTGGACAAGAGACACGGTTTACGGTGCTTACCTAATTAGGTTAGGTGGATCGAGTAGCGTGTGACGGCATCGTTAGTTCCGGAATAGTAGTTAGCGTCAAGAATTTCATAATATTAAAAAAAATTATTTATAGCTGCATATATATATCTCGAGTTCATAAATACCATTAGAATTGCAAATTCATTCAGATTCTTTTTATCACATGTTTACACTCAGTTTAAAGTTCATGCGCGGATACAGAGGGGGGGGGGGGGGGCTAGGGGGGTCTGGACCCCCCTGGAATCCGAAACTTTTACCAAAAAAAGGTAATATTTGGGCATTTTTTGGGTTGGAACCCCCCCCCCTCGTCTAAAAGAAGGTTGGACCCCCTCTGACAAAAAATTCTGGATCTGCGCATGGAGTTGTTTCATCAAACATCAGCTTGACACAATTCTTTTCCACGCTATGACATGACGTCACCATCTACACGAGTCAAGGGGATGCGCTGCGTAAACTGTGACGTCACCTTTGTCATAAATTTATTTATGACACAGCGATATTTCACCGCATAAACAGGAAAACGTGATAAATAAATAAATATATAAATAAATATATATATATATATATATATATATATATATATACTTCTCGTACTCAGTTTTACTCAGTCCTCCTAGGCGCATTAACCCAGTAACCTTGGAAGATAAAAAAAGTCTTACCAAGATTACAAGATTACAATATTACATAGGTCGAATTTCGTAATGTCCCACAAAGGAATGACAATCATTTGAGGTTAACTTGTGTTTGTTCCCAGGGTATTTTTCTTCGATACGAAGTTACAGTGGGGTGCAGTCCTAATATAACATTATGTTAACGTCGCGTTAACGTGAAGTTTGCTTTCCTCGTGCGCTCAGGACTGCTGGGCACACGCGTTTGCGTTAACGCAGATTTCCACGTGAACATAATTTCGAGACCGCGTGAACGCGCTTGACTGCCGCGTGAACGTGCTTGACAGCCACGTTCGCTTGCTTACAACTTAAAACATGTATTAACATGTTCATATAGAAGGATTTGAAGGAGAATCGATATATACATTGTATATGTATATTTAAAAACTTATTAATGTGTAACTAAAATATTTAGAATTAAATAAAATCCTTCCGAGTTGAGGGATGAATTTCAGAATATTGAACGCAATTTCCGAACATTGACTTTAATGAAATTTATTCTTAATTTAGGAAAGTAACAACAATAATGATAATGATAATAATAATAATAATAAAAATTAAAATAATAATAATGAAATAAAAATTAATAAAGATAATAATAACGATAATCATTATATTCATATATTATAGAAAATAGCTTGATTAAAAAATAAAAAACATAAATAAGAAATACATGTAAATACAACAATAAACTAGTTAAAAATGAATAAACAAATAACAAATATATGCATAAATAAACCAATTAAAAATAAATAAATAAATGAAATTAGAAAGTAATCATGCTAGTATAAACTGACGAAGTTTTTTCATAAATACCTTATTGCATGTCTGCGCGATAATTTCCTTTGTTATGTTACATATGAAATCCTTAATGCAGGGTTTCATTTTAACATTTCATTTAATACACGTTTTTATGGCGAGATTCGCGGTAATTTAATCAGATCCATTATATTTTCTCCATCCGTACTGCATAGAGAATTACGAATATAGACATGTGAACGTGCGACTGGACCGAGCGCACGCGGGAATAAATCGCGTTAACGCGAATTCCCTACCGCGTTAACGCGAGGAGCGCACGCGCGTCCGGTCGAGCAGTCCTAGCACGTGTGCTAGAGCAGTCCTCGCGACCGCTTTTCGCGTTAACGTGTATGTTATGTTAGGACTGCACCCATCTGTATGTCAACACATGTATTTTCTATATATGGATGCAGATTTGCTTCTTTCTCTGTGATAATGCGATGGTGCGATAGTGCGATGACGATGAAGCGATGATCCATCCCATCATCGTCATCGCACTATCGCGTCATCGCCATTGCATTATCGCACTATAGCATCATTCCACCATCGCCATTGCATCATCGCACCATCGCGTTATCGCACCATCGCTTCAATGCCATTGCACTATCGCGTCATTGCCATCGCATTATCGCGTCATCGCCATCGCACTATCGCATCATCGTATTATCGCGTCATTGCCATAGCATTATCGCACTACTTCATCATCGCCATCGCACTATCGCACCATCGCCATCGCACTATCGCGTCATCGCCATCGCATTATCGCGTCATCGCCATCGCATTATTGCATCATCGCGTCATCGCCATCGCACCTTCGTGTCATTGCCATCGCACTATCGCACCATCGCCATCGCACCATCGCGTTTCAATTATTATTGCGATGGTGTGAATATGACTCTATCCGGATTCCATAAAACATAGCATTGTTCGTCGAATTATGTTTTATTGGGCATCAAAATCTTAATTAAATAACTAAATAAGTATAATCAATAAAATGTCGACCATGAAAATGCGGACAAGTAACATTCTTTAAATACCATACGTATAAAATATCATACATCTTCAGAATTGCCATTCTGAGGGGCATTTTCTGCCTGCAGTGGACACGTCACAGGACTGGATCTTATTGCACGGAGAGGAAAACAATTTCGGCACCATTCTGAAAATGGCCAGGAAACTAGACACATGTGATCCAGAGGATATGAAAATTACGGTGAGAATTCGTTAATTTGTCTGCTAATTCATTAATTGGTAAGGAAAACAGAAACAAAAATTCGTCAGCAAGTAATACTTATACATTTGTTAACAGTTTAAGACATGGAAGACATATAATCGTAGAACATCACAGCTCCTATTAATAGTTCAATTTATTACCAAAACTATCCTATGACCTTATCTTTATATAGATAACATGCAAACAAAATCCAAATGAATAAAGAGACGATTTATGATGTATTTTAATTCGTGATTGAGGAGATAATACTGCCATAAACGATTGGTTCTAGTTGCTCAATCTAGTTTTTGTTATTCAGTTATCGTATTTCCTTATAGCATACATGATTTGACGTTAATTACTGCTATATTTAGAATAACACCATCCGAGTTATCTACTCATACAGCCCACATGATCCACACTCCGACAATTCCATTTCTCATCATGGACCCATCCATCGTGGAGCCAAAAGTCTGATGCTGCTTACTATGTTAAAACCCCCAACTATGTCAAATGACATCAAAACCATGGACTTTCTCAATGACAACGTATGTACTTATTTAGTTGGGGTTGTTTGCTGGTTCCTACGGGTTTCTTTTCGAAAGATGTATGATTTGTATAATGCATATTCAATATATAATCGTTCAATTATTGAAGCAATGGAGCAGTCTTCAAATATTTTTCGTCGATGGAAGAGCTTGAGATTGTTTCAGTTTGAAAATTTAAATAAATGAAATGTAATTAAATTGTGCAAAATACGTTAAATATACAGAAGATTAAAGAAAATCTTAAAAAGATCATTAACAATAGCAATACTGATTTTTATTAGATTAATGTTTCGCTATCTTAAAATTTGCATTTTTGTTTCTTAAAATATTCAACAAATTGCAAAAACCCTCTACATACTATAAAAAGATATTAATCTGAAGTGTGCAACGCGTTGACTTTGTTTTGCTAATTTTCAGAAGGTGTTACGCATTCAAAACGAATTCAATCTTTAAAACAGGCGATCCTTACTACTCTCGTGCATATCTCCCTATGTCCAGGGCTCAATGCACGTTATAAGGGGTGCCGCATGGACATGCACCAAGTTCATTCAAATTTAAGATTATTAAGATATACATGATAAAGATAGTCTGATTAAAATATTTATACAATTCCAATATAATTAAAACAATTAAATGTCATGATTCTTAGAAGAACATATTGACTTTATACCATTGTATGGTATCTTTCAGTATCATTTGCCGGCAGCGGATACAACATACTTGTGTAGAGTATATTCTTTGTCTAACATAAAAACAAAACATCATATCGTGAAGGTATGTCTAATTACTCAAAGATATTGTGAGAAGAGTATAATAAAAGAGTGTGTTGATAATTAAAAAAAAGAAAAAATCCAACAGTTTAAAGATCAAATTTATTTCCATAGGTATGTGTGTGTATGTCTGTCTATCTGTCTGTCTGTATGTATGCATGCATGTCTGCATGTATGTATGTATGTATGTATGTATGTATGTATGTATGTATGTATGTATGTATGTATGTATGTATGTATGTATGTATGTATGTATGTATGTACCGGTATGTATGTATGAATGTATGTATGAATATGTGTATGAATGTATGTATGTATGTATGTATGTATGTATGTATGTATGTATGTATGTATGTATGTATGTATGTACGTAAGCCGGTGTAGCCCAGTGGATAAGGTGCTCGGCTCGTGATTGAGAGGTCCTGGGTTCGACTCCCGCCCTGGGCGCACCGATTTTCTATCTTTTGGATGAGGTATTAAAAACCGAGGTTCCGTGTCACGGTTGGTATGTAAAAGATCCCTCACTGCTTCGGATGGGTCCGTTGCAAAGGTTTAAATCTCTATGCAATGCAGCAGGCAGATGCCGTCACCATATACTTGAAATAATCGTAGAGTGATGTAAATTCAATAACCAATTCATGTGCGTACATATGTATGTATGTATGTATGTATGTATGTATGTACGTATGTTTGTATGTATGTATGTATTCATGTAGGTAGGAAGGTAGTTAAAGAACAACGGCAATGCAATTTTTTTAATAACTTATCTTTTATGGCTAACCATATAAACGTAAATGCAAAAAAAAAAAACCCCGACACCGATTGGTTGTGTAATAACAAGCTACGGCTTATCAAAGTTGCTAATATACACCTGATAACACAGCCCAGCATGAAGCTGGGTCAGAAATCGCCAATGCAATCGATGACGTCACAAGTTTGGCATATCGGATTGCATCCAACTATTTACATTACGACAAATTTACAATGGCTACTTCGGACATCGACTTTGAGAGCGATATAGAGGATGAAATTAGTTTGAATTTGTCATTCACTTCATCAGAATATGAAGAACAATGCAGTGAGAATGATGAGGCCGCAATAATACATCGCGAAGTTGTACGGCCATACCAGTTTGAACCATATGCAGACTCGGAAACCGACTCGGATACAGAGAGCGACACAGACGGGCTTGCAGTAACAGAACGCCTTCAAAGTTTAGAGTGGTAAATAATTTTGCAAATATTTGTTATTTATGATTTGAAATGAAAATATATATATAAGGGTAACCACTAACGGGCAGATCCAACTATTTCTAAAAAAAGGGGGAGAGTGATCAAATTTTATCAAAGAAACTGAAGGGTATTTGTATCAAGAAAGGGGGTTCAACTTTCAAAGGAAAAAAATTTTGTGTAAATGTTTTGAAAAAATGTGGTGTCTCTTATCCCCTCTCTTTTTCGTATCTATATGACAACTATAAAACTAAGCAACCAAAAATAACAAAAGATAAAAATGTATAATAATAAACTTATTAAAATGGTTCATTTCGGGAAATGATATTGAAATATAGGGACTGACAAAAATATAAGAATTAAAGTCTTACCCGACTTTGTAACATTTACAAGAGTTATGTAATGAATTATACTTATGCATTCTTATTATTTTAGGTGCAGATGTGAAAACTGCATGATTATGCCTCAAGCAGTGAATGCATATGTTGTTCTGAAAATGAAAAGGTAGTGTACCGAATAGATACTTTCAATGCAAAAGGGGAGAGACAAGTCAAATGTATAACACAAGATCCTGGCTTCCATACAGTTTGCTTAGACGAATATGTTCTAGAAACGGCATACATGCATTACAGACAACAGTATGGACAACAAATCCAAATGAGCAGGAGTAAGTCTTACACTTTTTGTATTAACATTGAATACATTGAATAGTCTCAAGTTATTCTTTCTAATCATTCCATTGAAAATAAGATTTGCATATATTTAAAATTGAAATACATGTTTTGATTAATTGTATGCACTTTATCTATAAATAATGTAATATTTTTTTCAGAAGATCACGGTATACAACAATTACGGCAATTTGTACGATGGATTTGGGGAGTGCTAGGAAAAGAAATTCGTGTAGTAATTCCATCCTGTGTTGTCAAAAGAATAAGAGCACAATTTCTAAACCCTGATGACTGTTACCGAGGATTTCATTATGAATAAATAATGAAGACATTATTAACTTTAAGATTGTTTTATTATTATCATTATTATTGTAAATTCTTTTACATAAAGTAATTTTTAGCAACTAATTACTGTTAATCTGTATACAGTGCATAAATTCAGAAATGGACATTTTGATCATAGTTTATCAAAATCTAAAACAATTTACAGTCTAAGCAGTCTTTTAAAATATTTTGCTTGATTGCATTTGTACAATATTTGCAAAGTGATATATATATACATTGCATAATTGTCATTTCTGCACATTTAGTATCTTAATAGTCGTTTGACCTCGTCTAATTTAGGCCTTTTATACTGTGAACACAGAGGAGGGGGTGTTTGCCCTAGTGCTATGCATATTGCAGGGTCTTTTTCTTTGACCACACATATTAGTTTGTCCATCAGCTTGTGAACATACATTGTAAATAGAAATAAAGTAGGTGGAAGTGACATAAGGGAGCATGTAACAAATAATGTCTCATACATATAGTGTTTGAAGGAAATCCTATAAATCTAGTTTAAGTATGAAAATTGACATTAGCCTTGGCACTGTATCTTGCACAGAGAACTTACCAAAAGTGCAGTCAACTTTAGTGTCTTGAATGGTGTAATTCCCCCTTTTTGTATTTGGGAAACACTACAAACTTTCTTTTGTCTCCATCTCGTGTATAAGCTTGGTCTCTGTGACCATTCTCATTATAATGGAGTGCAGCCAATAGCAACCTTCAATATAAATTTAAACATAGTATATGTATGCATCCGAGAAATAATTCAAATTAATTTCAGTTTAGATTTTGACAGTATGGACATGCATCAATTATTTTTGATACTGTACTGAATTTGATACTGTATTTACCTGCTATACATCCCATGATAAGAAAACCCAATCATTTTTGGGGCAAAATGGTTCACCACTGAATGGTATGCTTCCAGACTTAAAGTTTGTGCACCAGGACTCAATTTCTTAACATCTCTCATCAACTGTCTGGAGATCAATACATCTTGTAGCTTCTCATAAGCAGTAGTTCCTATAAAAAATCATGAAGAATACAGTGTAAATCTATAAAATTAGAGTCTCAAAAGTGTATAGAGTCCCAAGAAATACAACGGAATAGAATGCGTAAAGGGATAACAAAAAGGTGTGGTAGATAGACATACAAAAACCTATACCTGAAGTGCAGATATGCATTACATGCAGCATAATAAAGGGATCAATGATTGAATGTTAAATTTATAAATAATCTAATTAATTACATTAATAATTATTTCTTGAAATATTAAGTTGATATTCAATGTTTTAAGTAATAAAACTCTGATTTCATAGTCAAGTTCTTAATCTCAACTAATCTTCATATTCAAATCGTTATTTTTCCCTTTATGTCGATATTTTTTGATAACAATCTTAGAAACAAAATACCTGGTTTTATCCATTGCTTTTTCCTTTCTCTCCCTTCCAAAGCATCATGCTGACACTTTGTAAAGTATTTCCCATTCATACTGTGGATATTCTGAATATGGCTCAGGATAGATTTCCACTTTTCCCACATCACTTCATCATTTCCATCGGGAGTAGATGCTGAAACCCAGGACATGTGGTTTGTAATACTACGTATCCAGGGGGACACAGCATCAGACTCCTTCACCTTATTTAAAGCTATATGCTTTTTCTTTAAATTGTCACAACCATTCAAATAATACGAATGCTCCAAAGAACTTCAACTTGTGATTAAGTAATAAAACATCAAATGGTTATAGATGTACATATATATTGAAAACTCTTCTCTATGAATGTTTGTTTAAATCTTTTTTCATGTCGGGCCTAGATTGTTTTACTAATGATAGCAGTACGGTGAGAGCATTTGCCTGATGCACTGTAAAGAAATATAGGCTTTTGCAACAGACCCATCCAAAGTAGATAGTAGTTGTTTTACATGCCATACTCACTGTGGCAGACTTCAATTTCACTGTCTTGATCAAAAGACAGGACACAGACTAGTCAACAGTGGGATTCAAGCCTAGGACCCCTTGACTATAAGCCCAGTATGTGACTGATTGAGATGTCCTCCCTATAGCTATGAATAGGAATAAGAAATTAACTTTATACATACTTTTAGCCACATGCCAGACATCAAAATAATGTGTTGTGCTTGGCATTTTCTCCCTTACATACTTTGTGATCTGAATATGGCGCTCCGTCACAATTTCCCCAACCATCATCCTTTCCTCTTTTAATTTTGCCATACTTCGTGTAAGCCCCTCCAATTCCATTGTGGTTACTGCTTTTTACCTCATTGCTCTGTATGTAGAAAGAGCAAATTTATAGGATAATTATTGTTTATCAATATTAAGTAATATATACCAATAAGTAGGTTATAAAATATAAATGAGAAATGACATTGATATTATCTTATATAAATTTGAACTGTACATATATTTAACAGGTTCAGTTTAAGCAATGTTTTAAATTTTATTTGAAAATACATGTAAGTAACAAAAGAAATATTTTTAAAAATCTGATCAATAAGTCCCATGTGTTTCTGTACTGTTAACTTACCTGTACTAACTGAACATCTATGACTACCATGTAGTCAAGATCCAACACAGCGTAGCTACCAAATTTTGCACTGTGACCTGGGGAATCTGCTCGCCCATCTCCTCCTACAGTAAGTGGTATTCGTTTTGACCTCATCTCCTCAAAATACTTTTCTTGGGATGTCTTCCATACATGCAATACTGTAGGATTGAGGTAGGATGACTGATGCAAGGAAAATGTACATCTGGATATGGTGGGAACATTCATATGGTCCAGAAACCTTAAAGTTTTGGTGGGCGTAGATCCAAGATATATGAACATGTTAGAGCACAGGTTTATAGAAAACTTTACATAAAGTAAACCATGTCCAACAAGCATTCGGAAAGTATTGCTTAGGCAATTCTAAGTCCCCTACCGGCAAAAGGGAAACTAAGACCCCCAAAACACACACACACCTACACACACACACACAACATACTGTCTTTCAGGCTGCCAGCAATTAAGTATTTGATCACAACCTTTAAAGAAATGTACGATGTACTGCCACCATATGATGACTCACATGTAGGAGGTACTGCCACCATATGATGACTCATATGTAGGAGGTACTGCCACCAAATGATGACTCACATATAGGAAATACTGCCACCATATGATGACTCACATGTAGGAGGTACTGCCATCAAATGGTGACTCACATGTTGGAGGTACTGCCATTAAATGGTGACTCACATATAGGACGTACTGCCACCATATGATGACTCATATGTAGGAGGTACTGCCACCATATGATGACTCACATGTAGGAGGTACTGCCACCATATGGTGACTCACATATAGGAGGTACTGCCACCATATGGTGACTCATATATAGGTGGTACTGCCACCATATGATGACTCACATATATGACTCACATGTAGGAGGTACTGCCACCATATGATGACTCACATGTAGGAGGAACTGCCACCATATGAAGACTCACGTGCAGGAGGTACTGCCACCATATGATGACTCACATGTAGGAGGAACTGCCACCATATGATGAACAAATCCTAGTGTCACTAAGTTTGACTTGGACAATCAGTCAATCTGCATGTATCAAGTAGCTTTTACAGTTAAACAATTTTTAATTAAACTCTACATAAATGAAAATACATGTATCAAATTGCATTTGATTTTCCAGTGGCTTTTCTAATATTGGAGAAGAACGTTTTGATATCAAAGACAAAACTGCTGTACAGACTTTGAATATCGGGCCTGTGTCTATAAAGTCTGTCCCTGATCTAGTGATAATGGACACCAAAAACTTAGCTTCTGTGGAGGTTACAGCAGTCATAGAGGTGGGTATCAGATTACGAGAGGTGACAGCAGTCATAGAGGTGGGTATCAGATTACGAGAGGTTACAGCAGTCATAGAGGTGGGTATCAGATTACGAGAGGTAACAGCAGTCATAGAGGTGGGTATCACATCATGAGAGGTTACAGCAGTTATAGAGGTGGGTATCAGATTATGAGAGGTTACAGCAGTAATAGAGGTGGGTATCAGATTATGAGAGGTAACAGCAGTCATAGAGGTGGGTATCAGATTATGAGAGGTTACAACAGTCATAGAGGTGGGTATCAGATTATGAGAGGTAACGACAGTTATAGAGGTGGGTATCAGGTTATAAGAGGTTACAGCAGTCATAGAGGTGGGTATCAGATTATGAGAGGTAATGGCAGTTATAGAGGTGGGTATCAGATTATGAGAGGTTACAGCAGTCATAGAGGTGGGTATCAGATTATGAGAGGTAACAGCAGTCATAGAGGTGTGTATCAGATTATGAGAGGTTACAGCAATCATAGAGGTGGGTATCACAGCATGAGAGGCTACAGTAGTTATAGAGGTGGGTATCAGATTATGAGAGGTTACAGCAGTCATAGAGGTGGGTATCAGATTACGAGAGGTTACAGCAGTTATAGAGGTGGGTATCAGATTATGAGAGGTTACAGCAGTAATATACCTGGGTATCACATTAAGAGAGGTTAGAGCAGTCACAGAGGTAAGTATCAGATTACGAGAGGTTACAGCAGTAATAGAGGTGGGTATCAGATTATGAGAGGTTACAGCAGTCATAGAGGTGGGTATCACATTACGAGAGGTTAGAGCAGTAATAGAGGTGTGTATCAGAATATGAGAGGTTACAGCAGTCATAGAGGTGGGTATCAGATTATGAGAGGTTAGATCAATTAAAGAAGTATCAGATTAGAAGATGTTACTTTTGAAATATATCACATTTAGAAAAACATGTATAACATAAATATAACATTTAAATATAACAAGTAATATAATGATACATGTAAATATAATATGTATATAAGTTTATATAAGAATTATTTCCCACAACCAAAGTGAGATCATTTCAAAAATAGTCATGTGAAATATAAAATGCACATATGAAAATCGTATTGTAACTTCATACAATCTTGGTAAGTCTCAATCATGCAAATTGCTCTTGATTTAGACTTAAAAAGGGCATGAAAATAGCCACATTACATTCTAGATGTTTGAAGTCATAAAGTATTGATTATACTTGTAATTGAGAGAAAAGGCCCTTTGTATAGGATGCATAGACACCAAGTTAGTTGTAGATTTCATATTTTATACATGTACACTCGTAATATTGCAGGTGAGAGAAGGTGTTGAAAATGTTGTTCACCTCAATGGAGCTCAAAGTTCATCAGGTGGACGTGGAAATGAAGCACAGATTGACGAGGCACAGATATCTTCGGAACTGATAGGACAACATGGATGGCAACTAATGGTTCATTCACCACTGTCTATATTTGAAGATAAAGGGATATTTGGAATGATTGTTCAGGCTACTAAAGTAACATTGTGACATCAATTTCTTAAAAAGTATGCATTGATTAAAACCCTCCCTCTCTACCTAAGGACTATGTATATATATATATATATATTGGATACGGATTTACAAAAACTTAAACATGTCCATAGGCTTTGTGGATCACTATTCTGGGACGGAAAAATTAAGTTTTATTTAGAACTTATCAATTATGCAGACTGTTTATCAACACTAAAAGCCAGTTGAATAAGATAATACTTAAACTTTTATAGTAGTACAGTTACAGTAAATTGTTGTAAGCTACAATTGTTGTACCTTTTTAGTCCCCCACCGGTGAAACTGGAGGGAAGTGTAAGTTTCTCTATCCCTCCTGATTTTAAATATGCATGTCTCAAGTGATATCACAAAAATGACATGGTAGATATATATATCTTAAGTGATATCTCAAATATGACATGGTAGATATACATGTCTCAAGTGATGTCACAAAAATGACATGGGAGATATACATGTCTCAAGTGATGTCATAGAAATGGCAAGACATATATATATATATACATGTCTCAAATGATGTAACAAAAATGACATGGTAGACAGGGATATTACTTTGGCACTTTTTGGAGTTGTTATTTAGCATAATAGTAAATGCCGGTATTATGCAAAGAAAATAAACAAAATACAATAAGCAGTTCAAGTTCAGTATCTACAAAGAAAACTGAAGATTACTGAAAACTCAGACTCTGGTTACGATAGTAATGATGATTCACATGCAGAATTCACCAACTGAAAAAATTCAAAATGTGTATTTTTGTGTATATTCAATTAGTAACAAGGATTTGTTCTGTATTATAGAAAATGTTAATTTGAAAATTCCCAAAATACTCCAAAACGACGCATATCTGGGTCCTTCATTCCCAAAGTACCGAAAATAAAATCACTGGTAGATATACATGTACATGTCTCAAAAATGACCTGATAGATATACATGTCTCAAGTGATGTCACAAAAATGACATGATAGATACAGGTCTCAAGTGATGTCACATAAATGACATAGACATGCATGTCTCAAGTGATGTCACAAAAATGAAAAGATAGATCTACAAGTGACATAAAAATCATTCAATATATGTGTTAAGTGATACCATGTAAGGAGATAAGTAAAGGGATATCAGTCTACTGGGTACTTCAAAACTTTAATGTCATAGCATGTCATCAAGTAGCCATGTTCTCATGGCATGGACTTGAGCTTTTCTTATTATGATTAGAGGTTTTGTGTTGCCAGGAATGACATGATACGATACATTACCGTGATATATGTACTAGGTTGTGATATCATACATGATACAATCATATATTTCGAATAAAGTGTAAACATGTACCTTAAATGTATGATAGTTAAAATTTATGTTAATCATATATAATACATTAAAACTGCATTTTTCGGAGAAAGCTTTGCGATCAGGATATTTTCAAATACCTTATTAGATTATGTTAAAACAGTTTTTGTGGCTTTAATACAGAGTATCGCAACTACTAAAATCCGCCACAGTTTGCATTTAGTCATCTATCAAATCCACAACTTGCCAAATCCATTGTTCTCGATGTGGGCACTTTTATGTGGGCAACTTACATCATAATGATATGACGTCATAACAATCACAAAGTGCGCGTGTATGATGACGTCATTTTAGTTGCGATATTCCGTATTGTGAAGTGCAATCAAATGGTTGATTTTAACTGAAGAAATGGGTAAAAATACAAACTTGACAGTGCTTTCTGCAGCCACCATTTACAAATCTGTAAGGGAAGATGATTAAAAAAATATTTCTTGTATTATAATGTAATCCCAGCCTGTATGTCAATGCATTGTATTGGAAAAACAATAAATCAGTGCATTAATGAATTGTCATAACCCTACTACTCATTGCAACTGATGAATGTAAAATGGACTTTCCCGAAAAAAAAAACCTTTCTCTTAACAGGAGTTTACTTTATGTCTATAATTCAAGGGCTCTCTGTTCTTAAAAATTATGAAATTTAGGTTCAGAAAAATTAGTGAGCTCAGAAAAGAACTAATGCAAAAATATAATTATTCATATTTGTTGACATTCATGTATTTGTATTTTATTGTCACCAATTATTTCTTCATTTAAGTCCTACATTAGTTTCTGTAACTTGTCATTCAATTCCTTCTGTATATTTTTCACCAGGGCCTATTTTAATCAAATATTGATTTAGAAATTACCCATACCCTTATTTGGAAAATTAACTCATATTCTGGATGTACAGTATAATAGATGATTGTATGACTGCTAAATTCTTTCACTATGTAACCTTTAAAAGTCTTCTATTTTATTCACAGGTTGTGCAGTGTGTTAAAGATAAAATAATAATTTTTGTGTTTCATTTTGTGGCAGGTTTCTATATCATTTTTTGCCCCAGAAGATGGTTATTTACAAAATTTAGAATCTGGATATGTGATGCCCAAGCAAGCAGAGATTATCCTTAGTGAACAGTGCAATATCTTGTCAAAACAGGTCGACAGGCGTTATTGACATCCCTGCTGGAACTGCTATTTCTTCAAAAAGTGTGTAAATTAAAAGGAAAGGAAGCCTTTTATGTGACTCACTTGTAATGTTTTTGTAAGTATATGTTTGCAATTAAATAATCTATGATGTTTGAACAATTTTACCTTCATGTAGTGCATAATGATGGCCTGTAATATGCAGTGAGTGTAGGGTGATTCACATAGGCAGTGATAAGATAGGGATGACTAGGGGACATTAGGGAATTATATTGTATACCAGTTCGTGTTTTTCAAATGTAAATCATATGTTACTTAGGGATCACCAGATCCAATTTTAACCACACCCATTTCGTAGTTTTCATTGTGATGTCACAACGGCTGCTATTTAAGTTCTTGTACATTTCGTAGCTGGCTAGGGCAGAATGTCCAGAGAACTGTTATCGTACCCTTGGGAACCACTTCCATAAAGACATCAAATTTAATCTTGGCTGTAACTTATAAAGTATTAGAGATGGAGATTTGCAGAATTTACATACTGCAATAGATTCCTCAGGATCATAGCTTTCATTAAGTACAATGGCATGGGTTTTGACCTAGTGACCATGAACTTTGACCTACTTTTCAAAAATTTTATTCTGGGCAACATGTTTTGAACTGTGAGAGATACGGCTTATATATTTCAAATATAGATTCCTCTGGATCAGTCCTTTTATTTGGTACTGCTAAAGTCACCTAGTGACTTTAGACTTTGACCTACTTTTTAAAAATTTTAACCTGGGCTATATCCATTGAATCATAAGAGACACGACTTTGAATTTTCACATGAACTCCTCAGGATGAGAGCTTTAATTTTCTATCATGGTCTTTTATTCCACATGACCTTGACTCATTTTTCAAAAACATTAATCTGTGCTTTATCTTTTGAACCATAGGAGATGGGATTACGTACATATATAGGTTCCTCAAGATCATAGCTTTCATTTGGTACCTGACTTTTGATCTTGACCTTGGACTCAAACCTATTTTTCAAAACTTTAACACTTGACTGTATCTTTTGAACAATAAAAGATAGGGCTTTCATATTTCACAAAGATTCCTCAAGATCAGAGCTCTCAATTTCGAGTTTTGAATTTCAGAAACTCAAACTTTGGCCATATCCTTTGAAACCTAAGGAATGTCATTCATATCTACCATTTTACAGGGGGCAGGCGTGGTGTAGTGATTAAGCGCTTGGCTTGCGGCGCCGACGATCCTGGTTCGATACCCGGGTTGCGCCACCATGTTTAAGAGGTTGGTTACCTCCTGCTTCCATGTCGCATATAACTGAGTTATAGTTGAAAGCGACGTAAAACACCAATCCACCAACCACCACCATTTTACACATTTAATATGATACTCGCTACATTTGGTTCTCTTTGTTTATTGGCATCGACCTTGACATTTGACCTTTGTTTCATTGTGTTATGATATTATAGCTTTATTAAAACGCAATACTGCATTAAGAATCCCTAAATTTAGAACGCGTTTCAATTTTGGTTTTTTTTTTTTTTTTTTTTTTTTTTTTTTGTTTTTTTTTTTTTTTTTTTTTTCTTTTGGGGGGGGGGTTGTGTGGGAAAAGAGGGGAAGGGGCACTCAAGTTGTACAATCATACTTGCTACATATAGTTGCAACACTTTAAAGACGTCCTATTCACGCAAGCTTGTTAAGAGGACATCAAATGAGTGATTGTTGGTCTCCTCAGTGTTGTGTACTACCGTAATGTGTAACAACCTTTAAGAAATGGATTTGAAAATTCAAACAGCTAAATAACATCATGCATGATGTATTCATGGTATTGATATATTTATGGCAATTTGACCGTGAGAAAATATCTCTGTGTAGATTATTTTTATGTGTACAATCAATCAGTTAATATATGAATCATCAGTCAGGATTACTTTATTAATTTATGGGGGTACTTTATGTTTTTGTTTTTAATCAGAAACCATTAAAACATGTATTTGCAGACTGGCAGTTCCCTAAATAATCGTCGATTAGCCGCATAGACGACTCGAAAATGTTGAACTCTACAGATCTTGAACTCATTCCAGTCTCGTTCAATGCCTTTTAATATGAAATCACAGGGAGTTCCGCGCCGATTGTCTGGATTTCAGGCGTGCCTTTTCGTACTTCCTCTTACTACAACAATCTCCAAAGCAGAGTTACGGTCCTTGCACTCCCTCTATTCCCTGCCAACTACTGAAAAAAGTCCCTAGTCAGAAGGTAGAAAATGTAGACTGCTTTGCGTGTTTTGGGAAAAAATGTCATCGTATTCAAGTTATCTGGGTGAAAATTAGACAATGAGGGACTCATTCAGAAATTAAAAGACGTGTGCAAAGGTGCAAATGATAGTGTTTTTGACAAACTGTATTATTTTAGTACGCTGATATGTACGCTGAGAAAATATACTGCGGTATAAATTCAGGGCTGATTTCATGTAAAAGCCCGATTAAAACTCAATGTAACATGGTAAATGCTTTAAATCTAACTAATAAAGCCACCGAAGACCAAGTCATACCGTTTAGAGGCAAAATCTGATTTTATAAGAATCTTGTAAAACCCGAGACGTTGGCAGAGGTGTGTGTGGATCGTAAAGGAACGACAACTCTACTTTGGAGATTGTGACTACAAGCATTAGACATACTAACCAGGACACTTGGGTCGCCTGCAAATACAGTTAAATCATAGCTGTCATAGACATAGACATAGCGATCGCAGGCCACATTACAATATTTGAGACATAAAAATGTTGAAAGCCATTTAAAACCCGTAAATTAATTGTTTGATTTAGGTCAAATATCATAGGTGCACTAACCCTGGAAGATAAAAAATACTATACACTGACGTACGGAATTAGGTCGAATTTCATAATGGCTTTCAATGAGCTGACGATCATGTGCTGATGACTTATGTTTGTTCCCAGGGTATATTACAGTGATACGAAGTTATGTCAACACAAATAATATCTATATATACATGTAGTTTGCACTTCTTCGTTACTCGGTAGCTAGCCTGTTGAAGAAGCATCACCATGCTACATGCAATCCTCCTTGTGTGTCTGTCGACTCTAGTCGTAGTGAGCAGTGTTCCGACAGTTCACCGACCAAGTCCGTCGCCCAGCGAAGTATTTCCTTTTAGTAAGGTATTGGACCCGGATGGAAACTATATATTGTATTGGAAGTTTAACAATTCCCACATTACCTTCGAAACACACGTACGGACACAGGGATATGTGGGATTGGGGTTGTCTCACAACGGAAATATGTTTCCGGCTGACATCGTTATAGGCTGGGTCAAGGACGGAGTGACCCATTTCAAGGTTTGTTTTTATTTTCATTTTTATCCTCAAGGTTGTTGAGGTCCTGGGTTCGACTCCAGTCATGGGAACTCACAAGTACTCTCTTTTGGATGAGACAGTAAACACCGAGGTCCCGTGTCACGGAGGGGATGGCATGTCAAAGATTTCTCACTGCTTTAGGAGTGTCTGTTGCAGAAGAAAAAGTATATATGCACTGCATCAGACTGATCTCGTCACCATATACTTGAAATGATCGTGGATGACGTAAAACAATAATCAGTCAATCAAGATTTAGATGATGATTTTTATTATTACATGTTCGATAATCATTCACTATTATTTATGATTTTTTATTACACGGTATATACTGTAAGAGGAGCTGAGATAGCACAGTTGGAAGCGTGCTGACTTCAGGGACAAGACATCCCGGGTTAGAGCACCTCTTACATATCGCCTGTGTCTTTCAATGACAAGGAGAAAACCGAAGTCCCTTGTCACGGTACACACTCGCACGTAAATGATCAGTCATTACTTTAGGTGTATTGTATTTATTTAAAAAGTCTAAATGATCAGCGAATTTTGACAATTTCGTATTCGCATTGGAAAATCTTGTGACTGAAAGAAACTTTGAGACCGCCATTTATAAGAATACTTAGTACTTGTAATAATTTTGTATTTTACATCGACAATAAACCATTATGTCTTAAAACGTCGCATTGTTTTCGGATTTTACTATACCATATGTTAAAAAAAAAAGAAAAAAAAAAAAAAAAAACACACACACACACAAACAAAAAAAAAAAAAAAATACTATCAATCAAACAAAAACAAAAACAAAAAAACCCCCAAAAAACAAACAAACAAACAAACAAAAAAAAAAATCCTCAAGACTTTTGAGGCTAAAATCAAAATAGACTTACTTACAGAAAAAAAAATCATTTTATATCTTTTTCTACAGGATCGCCATTCTGAAGGGCATTATCTACCTGCAGTGGACACATCACAGGACTGGATCTTACTGCACGGGGAGGAAAACAATTTCGGCACCATTCTGAAAATGATCAGGAAACTAGACACCTGTGATCAGGAAGATATAAAAATTACGGTGAGAATATATCAATTAATCTAGATTTTGCATGTAATGGTAAACGAAGCACTTACAATTAAGAGATGATTAGTACACGAAATTCATTTTATCTTTTTGGAGGATTTATTATTTTTTTTAATTACTTAATCTATATGAATTTTGGAAATCTAACAAAATCAAAATAATTCACAACTCTCAATAATTGTAATAGTTTATTAACAAAATAACCACATGACTTTATTTGCATTAAGAATACAAAATGCTCGAACGAAATAATAAAAATTCAGTCATTTTAGTTCTCAAACACCTCAGGTTTGGTTAAATTTGTGTTCTGTTCTGTTTTTTTAATAACTCATACAATTTAATTAATTTTCCTTTGCGCTTTTATTGTTATTATTACTTTACGGGTTTTGTTTCTGGTTACATTTATTTATTCATTAATTTATTGATTTTTTTATTTATTATTTATTTCACTTATTTTCACTTATTTATTTATTATTTATTCCAGTGATTTTATCGTATTACATTCTATTTTATCGTACTTCAGTCTATTCTATTGTGCATGTGTTTATATTGTTTCCATGGTAATGTTATTCTTTATCAGTGCACTTGTAGACCCGGAGTAACACAATCGGTTAAATGCTTGACTCGTGATCGAGAGGCCTCGGGTTCGAGTCCCGCTTATGGCTGGTCGACGTCAAGTCTTTCCGTTGAGACATTAAGAATCATTGAGATCCCATGTCACTGTAGTAGTGGCAAGTAAAGGATCCCTCAGTCCTCTGACAGGTCAGGAGTTGAATACAAATATATTATACAGGACCGTAAGAAGCATTTCAAATTGAGGGGGTGGGGAATGGGGGGTTAAAACTTTATTTCATTTCGTAACATGATAAAATTGGTCCTTTACCGCCCCTCTCTCTCCCCCTTGTTCCCCTGGTTCTTAAGAGCATGCCATATACACAAATAATAAACCATAAACATGTCTAACTTACATAATTACATTGCTTAAAGTGTTTTCTATTGCTGTGTTCTATATTTAGAATGACACCATCCGGATTATCTACTCATTCAGTCAACATGACCCGCACTCGGACGATTCCATTCCCTATCATGGAACAATCCATCGTGGAGCCAAAAGTCTGATGCTGCTAACAATGTTGACACCACCATCTATGCCCAATGACATAAAAACCATGGACTTTTTCAATGACAACGTATGTACATATCTCTTATTTTTCTGTGCTAATTTCGATGCTGATTTCGAAATTTCATTGCAAGAATTTTGATTTGCATTTGATTTAATTTGCATATTCAATGAATAGTCATTTGAATAATGAAAACAATCAATGTGAAGTAATAATAATAATAATAATAATAATAATAATAATAATCATGATGATGATGATGATGATGATGATGATGATGATAATAATAATAATAATAATAATAATAATAATAATAATAATAATAAAAATACATATAAAATTATTTTATACAAAAGTAAAACAATTCATATTCACTTCATATGAGTAGCTTTGAAGTATATTTTTAAAATTTTGTCTGTTTTCGGTATTCTTAAGGGTTGCCTCTATCTAAGCCGGGGAGGCTTACACCTCTCATATCCTGGGCTCAATAATCGTTCACTATGGTAATGTACGTTTATGTGAATGTCACAATGACACAGCACATGTATCTTCGTATTTTAGACAATATGAATTCGTATTATCAAAGGAATAATAATTGATAATACAAATATATGTAATAAACAATCATATTTTACATATAAGAAGTTGTTATCAGAATACACTCACTTGTTCATTTTTGGGTATCTTTCAGTATCACGTGCCAGCAGCTGATACAACATACTTATGTAGAGTGTATTCTTTGGCTGATATAAAAACAAAACATCACATCGTGAAGGTGAGTATAATTACTCAACAATTACAAGGGAGATGATGATAATGGTATTGTGTGTTTATCATAACTGAAAAATTTCAAGGTCGAATGCAAATGTATTTCCTGCCGTTCCTCTTTTAGTTATATTTGTAATATTTGTCTCTCTGATCATAGATTACCACCTGTAAACATGATAAACACTGCATGGAGGCGTATGTTTACATAGAAAATCCTCACGCCGATTTATTGATGAATTTAAAAGTTATTTTTCCTTGATTTTTCATTTGTACGGTGAGTGGGAGGGTACGGCCGTAAACCGTAAAATCGTACCAAATTGAATGACGATTGTCGCTTCTATTGACCGTCCAATATCGGTATTATAACTGCATTAGTAATGAGTATTTATATGATGTCCATTGCAATAGTGTACGATGTCCTTGTTGCTTTTATTCCAAGGAAGTGTCCTTATCATAATATATGTGTCGGTTATGGGATATTCGTGCACATGTCAGGTTGATACCGAGAGTGAATGCTGCCTGTGAGATTATATATGATCAGTCTTGGTTCATTTTACCATTCACATAAAAGCAGACATTCTATTAATCATATTCTTCTGTCCATATCATGTGAAATAGTGAATGTTTGCTTTTTGTATGATAGTGGTTTATTGTGTTCTTATGACATTGCATGGTTGATAATTTTCAATAAATTGCTTTTTTAAATCAATTATAACATTTGTCATGACATTCTGTTTATAATTATAGCAAACAAACAGAATAGTTAGTTGTTCATCGATCAGTTCTACTGAAATGTATCGTATTTTTTTCTGTATAAATCAATGCATTCCGGTCATGTATGAATCACAGAATGCTATATATTATTCACAGTTTGAACCTATCGTTCAGAAAGGACATGTAGCACTTGTACATCACATTCTTCTCTACAAATGTCCTGCCGTACCAGCCCAGTATATAGGCTATCAATTTAAATGTTCGGACTATGGGTATGGGACCGTTCTCCAGAGATGTACTAAAACGTTCTTCGCATGGGCAACAGGAGGAGAGGTAATATGTGTACACTATTTTGGGGTGGTTTTTATGTATTTATTTCTATAGCGATTTTCAGGGAATAGTTGCAGTCAGTGGTTATTTTGAAGTTACACTGCGATAATATCATTATTTTTATACTCCTATTATTATTATTGAAATATCTGCATTCTGCCATGTAGCCATTATCTTTTATTTGTATTTTGATTATCATGGTCAATAACTGATGATGGGATTGTTATTTTTACAACGTATTGCAATAAAAGTAATTCCATCAGTTGTGCGTGTAGCTATCACGTTTTCTTGTATATCAAAACACCCACATTTAGGAGGGAAAGTCCAATTCCAGAATTGCCAGAACTGACCTGACTGACTTGTCGAGAATTGTTGGGAGTGACGTTATGAAACATACTGACATTATTAAACTCCCCAACAGAAAAGGCGATTTACAGTACTCTAAATTATGAAAATTGAAGCCGAGAGTTCATAATATGAATCGATATATTTCGATTTTATATATATTGAAATTCTTAGCTGAATAGCTAAGATTAAAATTTGATCATGTTTGTATATAAGTCTCTCTGTTATTCCTTTATTATGATATCAATTTGTAAACATAAACAAAAATAAAAGACACCATCTTTCTGTTCATTTTAGGATTTCGTCTTCCCAAATGATGTCGGGATGCCGATAGGAGAAGACACTGATATAATGTTTATGGAGACACATTATAATAATCCTGGACTGAGAGGCGGTAAATAAAGATTTTGTCTCCTTTTCATTGACATGCATTTATTTGAATAGACAATTTTAAAATGAAAATAATAATAAATAAATAATAATACTAATGATAATAATGATGAAGATGATGATGATGACGATGATGATAAACTCAACAAAAATAGATGAAAAATAACCCACTCTCTTGTCCTTTCTCACTCGTATTTACCGTTTTATGCATAAACTAGTATCATTTTAAATTCATTAATTTCCTTTGCTCTGATAGGTTATCTTGTTGGTTGAAAATCTGAATAAAATCAGGTTGCAATCATAACGAAATTTTCCTGTCCGAAATAATCTTCGCGTCTATTTAATAAACTTTACGGATTAATATTTATGATTATTTATTCTTACATTTATTATACATATTCAGACTATGTGGACAGCTCTGGAATAAGAATGTATTTCACACCAACGTTAAGGCAACATGATGCTGATACCTTGACTGTTGGAGTGCTGACTCATAAGTGGCAGGTCATTCCTCCTAATGCCAAAGACTTCCGTTCTACTGGATTCTGTACAGAAACATGTTTGAACAAGGTAATTTTTGCCCCATAGGAAATGCTCATTTACTACTTGAGGTCTATTAATGTAATTATTTTCATTTGCTCTGTGTGTCCCTGGCGATTTATTTATTTGTTCTTCCTTTGACACCAGTTACTTTCGTATTTTACATTCCTTTGAGATGTATTAATCCTTAAAATTGGTATTTGTGTAATATGATTTATGAAAACTGGTGTTTAATAACATATTATGTACATGTACTTGCGTGTTGTTTTTAACCTTCAATTGTTTGATTTTTGATTTCAGGGACTGGCCAGTCAACAAGCAGGTGTTAACATGTTCGCTGTCCTCCAACACGCCCACCTGCTGGGTCGTGGTATACGGACAAGACTATACCGTCATGGCATTGAGCTTGAACCTATAGCTCATGACGAAAATTATGATTTTGACTTTCAAGACTATAGACATTTTCCTCGTCGCCGAACGCTACAATCTGGGGATGCTATCGTCGTAGAATGTAAATACGACTCCACTGCACGTACCAATATCACAAAGGTAGTTAGAAAATATAGTAATAAATTGGAGGTGTCCATGAATTTCGTATTTGTATTATATTCTTATATTCGCAGATCGGAAGACACAAAGGGTGAATGAATTTATGATGTCATAATTTTATAACACTATGAATCGATGAGCAGGATGGTTATATTATATATTGTAGGGTGGATTGTCGACATCAGATGAAATGTGCTTGTCCTTCATATTTTACTATCCGAAGATGAATGTTGAATTGTGTCAGAGTCTCCCAGTGTACAGTAATATCCCGGAAGTAGGCACTGGAAACAGTCCATTTTACGGGAGAGATGGCGTGACTCCATATCTAGAATCACGTGATTGGAACAATAGAACAGTTGTGAATAATTTTGTACAGAAACTTAAGGCAACTGACCATCTTTCAATGTGCATTGGAAGATCACTGAGTGATGTAAGAGTTCTATTTTAATCAATACATTCTACGAAACTGTTGTCCAGTAATGATAAGAGATCGAACAATTGAATGTAATTAATCATCAAAAAAGCGGGATTTTCTTTTTGATATTCCTCTAATCTTTCTCAGAGAAAATTACTTTGCAGATTATGCAAAGCAAATGTTGACAAGCCTAAACGTAAGGAAATTTTTGTCATTAGTCCTACCAGCATATTCAATTCCATTTTACTGACTAAATCATACAATCATATATTTATATGAAAACAATTTTATCGCAATATAATAAAGTCTAGTATCAGCTATTATTGTTATTTTAATATATTGATTTTTTTTTCATTTTTGAGGAAAAGAATATTTCCAAAAGTATATTGTTATCATCATTTATCATGTGTTAGAAATACATCAATTGGAAAACATTTATGTATTCGTTCAATATTTGGCATATCTTCCATCGTTGACAGGATGATTTTATAATTTGCTGTAAATAAAGACACTATTTCATTCAGTAGTTAAATAATTTTCATAAATGATAAAATGTTTCAGGAAAAAATATATATAGTTTTTTTGAAATAAAAATGTCTTTATTATCAAAAAGTTAGGCAAATAAACGATTGTTTCAGTGCTATTTAATATACGCTCAAAGTTTTGCCAGAATGCTTTCAACTGGCAAGTTAGAAAGCGACCAGGTAGCCTTTCGATAGACAGGTTTATAAACAATATCAAATACCAAAACATGACTTTCCGTTATTGATAATAAGAAAAGGATTCTGTCTTTAGGAAGTCTTTGAGAATCTAACAACATATTTTTATTCGGAAATTACAAATCTTTCCTGTAGGTTAACTTCTACTGTCACAATTAATGAATGTATCGAAAAGACACATTTTGGGATCTCAATAATTATCTATGGCTATGCATCGTACATCTGTAGTCATGGTTTAGATGAATTTCAATGTACCAATCGTCAAATATGGCATCATATTTTAAGACATTCTTGTATTGTAGGTAACAATGACCGCGGTGAAACCTATTGAGCCAACTACAGAGTTTGTAGAACCATCAAGCTGTCCGTCAAACCCCATACTCGAAACGAAGATACCTTTGAAAATATCATTTCCCAAACATTCACACCATCCAGATGGTGTCCATAAAACAACTTAGCCAATATCAGTCTACGGAAAGATACCGGATAATAATAAGTGTTTACATTGACATGCATAATTTATTCAATTTTGTATAATTCATGTTATTTATCTGCATTGTTTAATTATTCTTTCAAAAGAATGATATTTTAATGTATCAGTGATCATAATGATGGAATAAAACCAGGGAATAACTGATTGAATTTATTGGCAAATGAAGTTCGGCGATGGTATTCGTGATACAAGAAAGTGATTGGTTTGCGATTTACCGACAGAAACCGATGCACTAGCCACTATGACGTAAATAGATGTAACATAATCCAGTTTGACCGCAAAAGTTGAAAGTATTTTCATCCTAAGTTTGTAGAAATGTTATGAAAATATACATAGCTAAGCGGTAACGTCAATGAACAAGTTGCAGAGAGGTATATGAATGTGGGTTCGATTCACCTTTCATTATTTTATTTTTGCCTGGAACATTTATATATATTGGTTATTTATGTATGTGTACATGTATGTTTATTCAATTCATTGTAATTCTATTATGCCATCGATTTATTGCTAAATTTGATTAAATATGAATAAAAACAAACAAAATAATGAATATTGGTATAAAAAATAAACAGACGAAAGTAAACTAAATGAAATAAAGATTAGGCCTAAAAATATCTTTGTTTCCCGAAACCCGACCGACCCCTCAAAAATGGTGCCGACATTTCCGGAATCGAAATTCCGGAATCGGTTTTCTGAAACTTCACATTATTGTTATTTCCGGTGTTTTTAAAACAAAATATGACGACCCCATGGCATCAAGCCTCGTCGTACATGATGAATTATGTTGAACAATACCTTTTATTATGCATTATGTATGTCCATCTGAATGTCAAGACATTTTCCACATAAAAAAAAGGAAAGCCGACCTACCGACCCTATCTTTTAGGTCATGTTACAGGAAACAAACAGGGGGCCAGGTAGCGCAGTTGGTAGCGCGCTCGCTTCTCACCGATGCGACCCGGGTTCGATTCCCGGTGTTGTACGTGAGATGGTGAGGCTGTCACCGACCTGGCTTCGTGGGTTTTCGCCGGGTACTCCGGTTTCCTCCCACAAAAACGACACCCAAGATCTGTGCCAACGAGCAAGATTTATATAAGTTGTTAACTTGTTTCTTAATCGTTGTAAAATAAAAAAAGTTTAATTTAAAAAATTTAACAAACATATTTTTTTTAAAAACAGAAGAGTGACCAAAAAAAGGAAAACGCACACAAAAAAGGGGGAGATTCAGCTGGATTCGACCTTACATCGACTTACAGAAACTGGTGTATTCATCCTCTACGCCACCGCCGCTACTATGAACTGAGGCGAAAATCTACTATCATTCAAAGTAATAATATACCTTTTAGGAATATTTGACCATGATAAACCTGTCTCCCCTGTTATGATAAAAGTTAGTGTCGTCGTGTTTATAAACATGGGCAATATTATCGCTGTAGATCTATAACTGTGATTACATACCGATACATGTTTAAATGTTTAAAATGGGACGCATTTCACAGCACATACAGATTTAAAAACATATTCACAACGATATTGTAGATGGGCACAGTTCATTCTACTCATCTATTCATATGACAATGTCAAACAAAGGAAATTATCATGGTCCTTAAATAACCAAATGGCCATGTTCTACGACTAACACTATTCGCTATAATAACAACCTAGTGGTGTCAGACAAAGGACACAATTCATAGTGGAGACCATGTTGGACAGGTAACTGAATTAATGGTACTTACATACCAAGATTGTATTTTTGTTGTTTGTTGTTAGCCGCTAGTGAAGCAGGTTTAACCAACTCTTTCACATAGTGGCGCATAAGTAAATTGAGCTGTTGGACAAGAGACCCGGTTTACGGTGCTTACCTAATTAGGTTAGGTGGATCGAGTAGCATGTGACGGCATCGTTAGTTCCGGAATAGTAGTTAGCGTCAAGAATTCCATAATGTTGAAAAAATTATTTATAGCTGCATATATATATCTCGAGTTTCATAAATACCATTAGAATTGCAAATTCATTCAGATTCTTTTTATCACATGTTTACACTCAGTTTAAAGTTGTTTCATCAAACATCAGCTTGACACAATTCTTTTCCACGCTGTGACATGACGTCACCATCTACACGAGTCAAAGGGATGCGCTGCGTAAACTGTGACGTCACCTTTGTCATAAATTAATTTATGACACAGCGAAATTTCACTGCATAAACAGGAAAACGTGATATATATATAAATATATATATATATATATATATATATATATATATATATATATATATATATATATATATATATATATATATATATATATATATATATATATATACTTCTCGTACTCAGTTTTACTCAGTCCTCCTAGGTGCATTAACCCAGTAACCTTGGAAGATAAAAAAGTCTTGCCAAGATTACAAAGGTCGAATTTCGTAATGTCCCACAAAGGAATGACAATCATTTGAGGTTAACTTATGTTTGTTCCCAGGGTATTTTTCTTCGATACGAAGTTATGTCAACACATGTATTTTCTATATATGGATGCAGATTTGCTCCTCTCCATTACTTGACATCCAGCCTGTTGAAGACATTAACATCACTATGCTATCTCGAATTCTTATGTTTCTGTTGATTGTAGATGTTGTGGGCAGCGTGCCGACAGTTGACCGACCAAATCCGTCGCCTAGCGAAGTATTTCCTTTTAATAAAGTATTAGACCCGGATGGAAACTTTATTCTGTATTGGAAGTTCAATGAATCTCACATTACATTTGAAACACACGTACGGACACAGGGATATGTGGGATTGGGGTTGTCTCACAACGGAAATATGTTCCCGGCTGACATCGTTATAGGCTGGGTCAAGGACGGAGTGACCCATTTTAAGGTTTGTTCTCTATCTTAATCTTTTATATTTGGTTTCGATAGATCAATTCCACTTGTATAAATATAAGTAACAGCAACAAAACAAACATTAACTTCAATAATATAGTCATACTTGAAAAATTGTGACATTTTCATCAGCCATTAACTACAATATTAAAACCGTATGATTGATTATATCGAAAAATATTTTTTAAAAGTGTAAAGTATATTATTATTATAATAAATATAGAACATATATACCTTTGAATTTTGTGCACCATATGCGCATTTCGACAAGTTATGTCTCTTCAGTGATGCTCGTAGCCGAATGATTGGAGTTCTCAAAATATATAAAAATATAAAGAGCAGTGTTGAAGCTAAAATCATTATTATCATTTTTATTATAATTATCATTATTATTATTATTATTAGTGCCATAGTCATGTGACACCGGTTACTTTTGTATTTTTCATTAATGTCACACTTATTCCCTTTGCAGTGTGGAGCTCGTTAAAAAAATTCCCCGCGGAGGGTTTGACTTAAGTGTTATTATACCCTTTCTCCTGATGTTATGTGGTTGTGACACTTTCTACACAGTGTTTGTTCACATTTATGTATAAATACAGTGCTGATTCATATTTGTTTCGTTTGTATATACGGGCATTCACGGAGGGTGTGACTAGCCAAACAGGAGACGCTCACTTCTCCCAGGCACCTGGTCTCACCTCTGAATTTAAGGGGTCCGTGAATGTCCACTGTGATACATTGTTGTTAGTGCCATAGTCTTGTGACACCAGTAACTTTCGTTTTTTACATTATTATTATTATTATTATTATTATTATTATTATTATTATTATTATTATTATTATTATTATCATTTTTATTATTACTATTATTATTATCATTCTTATCATTATTAGAATACTTCATCTCCTTAGTCGATAATCCGGTGTGGCCTAGTGGATAAGGTGCTCGGCTCGTGATCGAGGGGTCGCGGGTTCGACTCCCGCCCGGGGCACACCGGTGTTCTGTCTTTCGGATGAGACAGTAAAAACCGAGGTCCCGTGTCACGGTAGGCGTGGCACGTAAAAGATCCCTCACTGCTTCGGGTGGGTCCGTTGCAAAGGTCTAAATTTGTATGCAATGCATCAGGCAGATGCCGTCACCATATACGTGAAATAATCGTGGAGTGACGTAAAACAATAATCAAACAAACAAACAAACCTTAGTCGATTTACTCGTATTTACGTAGAGTGTTACAATCAAAACATTATGGAATCCGGATAGGGCCATATTCACATCATCCCATTGTAAGGTTATATAACTAAAACGCGATGGTGCGATGGCGATGACGCAATAATGCGATGGCGATGACGCGATAATCTTTTTAACTTCATACAAATATTTAAATATGTGTGTGAAAATGATGTTTTTAAAAAGTTGAAATTCCAGGAGGACCTAATAAATAACAATTTTAATATATCATTGGTGTTATATACATATTTATGCTAAGATTGGTTACTTTGTAATATGTGATATCATTGTAATGTAATTGTATACTCATACATGTACCAACCTGAAGCCGGCGTGGCCTAGTGGTATCCCGCTGGACTCCTGACCGGGAGGCCGGGGTTCGAGTCCCGCTCTGGTCATGCTGGTCATACCGAGGCCCCGTGTCTTCGTATGCATGGCACGTTAAAGATCCCTCACTGCTCGGGTGGGTCCGTTGCAAAGGTCAAAATTTGTAATATTCGTGGTGTGACGTTAAACAAAAATCAATCACTGAATGAATGTACCAACCTGAATACGAAAGTTAAAAAGAAAAAAAAAAGTAAACATGCAATAAAATGCATGCATCGCGGGTTTTTTTTTTTTATTTAGGTTTGCGTTTCGCCAGTTAGACTCTCCACTAGGCACTGACAACAATCCCTCTTATATCAAAAATTTTATACAATGTATATATGCATTTAAACAAAACGTCATGTATATGATACCATAGCTATTTACCTGTACAGGCTAGGGACTGCCAGTACCAGTGGCGTGTATCTATTTACACACACACATACATACATTTGTATGACTACAAAACTAGGGACTGCCAGTACCTGGATGGAGAGCTTTTTGCGTTTCGCTAGTTAGACCCTCCACTAGGCACTGACAACCCCAAGTAAATAGGTATTCATATAACACAAAATATAAATGCTAAAAAAGGAAATATAAATATATAATATATGACCCCAAGACAGATTTTACTTATCTAATTGCTGTGCTATCTTTGAAGGTTTTCTGTTTGGTGTTATTACAGTGAAAGTCTAGCAAAACTAATGAAAAGGTGATAATGCGATAGCGCAATGACGATGAAGCGATGATCTATCGCTTCATCGTCATCGCCCTATCACGTCATCGCCATCGCATTATCGCACAATCGCATCAATGCACCACCGCCATAGCATCATTGCACCATCGCTTCAATGCCATCGCACTATCGCGTCATTGCCATCGCATTATCGCGTCATCGCCATCGCACTATCGCATCATCGCATTATCGCGTCATCGCCATCGCATTATCGCACTATTGCATCATCGCCATCGCACTATCGCGTCATCGCCATCGCACTATCGCGTCATCGCCATCACATTATCGTGTCATCGCCATCGCACTATCGCAACATCGCCATCGCATCTTCGTGTCATCGCTATCGCACCATCGCCATCGCATCATCGCGTTTCAATTATCCAACTTTATAATGCGATGGTGTGAATATGGCTCTATCCGGATTCCATAAAACATAGCATTGTTCGTCGAATTATGTTTTATTGGGCATCAAAATCTTAATTAAATAACTAAATAAATATAATCAATAAAATGTCGACAATGAAAATGCGGACAAGAAACATTCTTTAAATGCCATACGTATAAAATATACATCTTCAGGATCGCCATTCTGAAGGGCATTTTCTACCTGCAGTGGACACATCACAGGACTGGATCTTGCTGCACGGGGAGGAAAACAATTTCGGCACCATTCTGAAAATGGTCAGGAAACTAGACACCTGTGATCCAGAGGATATAAAAATTACGGTGAGAATTCGTTAATTTGTCTGCTAATTCATTAATTGGTAAGGAAAACAGAATCAAAAATTCGTCAGCAGGTAATAATTATACATTTGTTAACAGTGTAAGACATGGAAGACATATGATAGTAGAACATCACAGCTCCTATTAATAGTTCATTTTATTACCAAAACTATCCTATGATCTTATCTGTATATAGATAACATACATACAAATTCCAAATGAATAAAGAGACGATTCATGATGTATTTTAATTCGTGACTGAGGAAGATAATACTGCCATAAACGTTTTGTTCTAGTTGCTTAATCTAGTTTTTGTTATTCAGTTATCGTATTTCCTTATAGCATACATGGTTTGACGTTAATTACTGCTATATTTAGAATGACACCATCCGAGTTATCTACTCATATAGCCCACACGATCCACATTCCGACGATTCCATTTCTTATCATGGACCCATCCATCGTGGAGTCAAAAGTCTGATGCTGCTTACTATGTTAACACCCCCAACTATGTCAAATGACATCAAAACCATGGACTTTCTCAATGACAACGTATGTACTTATTTAGTTGTTTTTCTTTGCTTGTTTCTATAAATGAAATGTAATTAAATTGCGCAAAATACGTTAAATATATAGAAGATTAAAGAAAATCTTAAAAAGAACATTCACAATTGCAATATTGATTTTCATTAGATTAATGTTTTGCTGTCTTAAAATTTGTATTTTTGTTTCTTATCAATTATCAACCACCTAATAAATACTAGTATTTATGATAAACGTGAGGATTTTGGATTTCCTATTGTAAATTTTCCTTACTTGGATGGCGATATCCCTCGACTCCCATCATATGGTATCTTTATATCTCAATTAGTTCGATTTGTCAGAGGCTGCACCGATGTTTTGGACTTTCATAAACGAAATTTACAGATTACTACTAAACTTTTAACTCAGGGTTACAGATATCACAAGCTAAGTAAAACATTCGGCAAATTCTTCAGATCTTATTCAAAACTTCTATCTTAATTTGGAAAAAGTTCTTTTCAACAAAGCAGACGTGGCCTAGTGGTATAGCGTCGGACTCCTGATCGGGAGGCCGGGGTTCGAGTCCCGCTCTGGTCATGCCGGTGTCATGTCTTTCGGATGAGACAGTAAAAACCGAGGCCCCGTGTCATGGTATGCATAGCACGTCAAAGATCCCTCACTGCTTCGGGGGGGGGGGGCGTTGCAAAGGTCAAAATTTGTATGCTCCGCATCAAGCAGATGCCGTCACCATATACGTGAAATACTCGTGGTGTGACGTAAAACAATAATCAATCAATCAATCAATCAATCTTTTCAACACTATGTATCCAATGGAATTCCCCATTCTAATTTTTACGGTGATCTCGTATATAAACTAAGCAAAGTAAAAGGCTCCGATAACGTTATTTTATCATGTCATGTAATACAATAGTCAAAGGTCTTCTAAATAGACAATATGACATTGAGATCATCAAAAAGACTATATGTCTTGTATTTGGCCCCTCTACAGCCTTATGCAGACTTTTACTTGAACGTTGCACGCTGACTAACAGGGCGGTGGGGACTATATGACGGGCCTTGTCCAAACCTCTCTCAGAGGAGACATGCTCCTGAACCTCATCCCCTCTGACTGTAAGTCGGGACTCCTACAGATCCTGGGTCGCTTTCAGACTGACAGAGCACGGTTTATCATGTTGATGTCGCATATATTTTTATTTTTATTATGTGTTTTACAATCCCTACTTGTTTATATTTTTATGACCTCTCAATATGCGATACCTGTTGACCCTTGTTCTTCACATGGAGGATTATTTATAATTTTTTAAATGTACGTCCTTTGATTGTTCTGCTGTTACGTTGAGTGGGAAGGTTGGCCCGTAAACAGGTTAACCACACCATTTGTTTGGCTTTTGTCAAATCAAATGACCGTCCTATGTCGGTATCGTAATTGTACTACAATCAAATATTTTTGTAATGTGTTATATGTGCTAGTATATTATTTAAATTCATGTATTGTATAGCTCCATGGTGACTTCTGCCACATATCTGAGCCAGTAACTCCTCTTTTTTCTTACAATATTCAACAAATTGCAAAAATCCTCTACATACTATAAAAAGATATTAATGTGATGTGTGCAACGCGTTGACTTGTTTTGTAATTTTCAGAAGGTGTTACGCATTCAAAACTAATTCAATCTTTAAAACAGGCGATACTTACTACTTTCGTGCATATCTTCCTATGTCCAGGGCTCAATGAATGCCCACCATTGTACGTTATAAGGGGTGCCGCATGGACAATGCACCAGGTTCATTCAAATTTAAGATTATTAAGATAAACATGATAAAGATAGTCCGATTGAAATATTTATACAATTCCAATATAATTAAAACAATTAAATGTCATAAATAGACGATTCTCATCAGAACATATTGACTTTGTACCGTTGTATGGTATCTTTCAGTATCACGTGCCGGCAGCGGATACAACATACTTATGTAGAGTGTATTCTTTATCTGACATAAAAACAAAACATCATATCGTGAAGGTAGGTCTAATTACTCAAAGATATTGTGAGAAGAGTATAATAAAAGAGTGTGTTAATAATAAAAAAGAAAGAAAAAATCAAACAGCTTAAAGATCAAATTTATTTCCATATGTATGTATGTATGTAGGTATGTATGTATGTAGGTAGGTACATACGTATGTATGTATGTATGTATGTATGTATGTATGTATGTATGTATGTATGTATGTATGTATGTATGTATGTGTGCAAGCCGTGGTAGCCCAGTGGATAAGGTGCTCGACTCGTGACCAAGAGGTCCCGGGTTCGACTCCCGGCTTGGGCGCACCGATGTTCTGTCTTTTGGATGAGACATTAAAAACCGAGGTCCTGTGTCACGGTTGGCGTGGCATGTAAAAGATTCCTCACTGCTTCGGGTGGGTGCGTTGCAAAGGTATAAATCTTTATGTACGTACGTATGTGTGTATATGTATGTATGTATGTATGTATGTATGTATGTATGTATGTATGTATGTATGTATGTATGTATGTATGTATGCATGTATGCATGCATGCATGCATGCATGCATGCATGTATGTATGTATGTATGTATGTATGTATGTATGTATGTATGTATGTATGTATGTATGTATGTATGTATTCATGTAGGTAGGACGGTATTTAGGTAGGTTTAAGTATAAACCTAAAATATATTTACAGTTTGAACCTATCGTTCAGAAAGGACACGTACCACTTGTTCACCATATTGTTCTCTACAAATGTCCTGCCGTACCAGCCCAGTATATAGGCTATCAATTTAAATGTTCGGACTATGGGTATGGAACCGTTCTCCAGAGATGCACCAAGACGTTCTTCGCATGGGCAACAGGAGGAGAGGTAACATGTGTACATTTTTTATTTTTTTATTTGTATTGTGTTTATCTTGGTATATTTTACCGGTCGGCCATTCATCTTTGATTACATTATCCTCTCTCTCTCTCTCTCTCTCTCTCTCTCTCTCTCTCTCTCTCTCTCTCTCTCTCTCTGTTTTCATCTTATATCAAACATGACAAAGTTTACTGCTTCCGAGATGTGAAAAATGCATCGTTTTAGTTTAAGGCATAAATCGACATAATATTGGATTGTGTAATATCATTGCGCCCATGAAACACATTTTTTATAAAATTTCTAGAAATGTATATCGATCAATCTGGATACAAGTGAGTAAAGTGTACTTTGTGTTTCATGTACATTTTATCAAGAATTTGACCTGGCAGGTTGTATTCTATTATCTACTTCCACAAATTGTATTATATATCTATGTATGAACCAGGCATTGGACTTTTCCAGTCCAGTAGATTAAATTGTGCATCACAAAATAAAGGACATATAATGCATGTTAATTTTTAGGCTTTCGTTTTTCCAAAAGACGTCGGGATGCCAGTAGGAGAAGACACAGATGTCATATTTATGGAGACACATTATAATAACCCCGGACTAAAAAGCGGTACTAAGAGTATTTTAAAAGATCACAAAATAATATAATTTTTTTCCTTTACAAAGACATTTATTTATCCAAACCTTCATCTGATTAACTGTGATTCATTGGTAAACTTGTTTTTCACTCAGAATTCTGACAAAAACACTGCAAAGAAATGACAATAAAAATATGAAAAAGATAACAATAAACATTCAATGTCCATCAATTTTCGGCCATTTGGCCTTAATCAAAACGTCGCTATGCCGGTAACATTAGACAAAGATGTTATATTTATGGTGACACATTATAATTACATAATAAATGTGACCAACATTGAGTGTTTCTTGCTATTTGTTTAATTCACACCTCCCTTTGGAGGATTACTTATCATTTCGCAAAAAAAAAAAGAAAAAAAACCCCCCAAAAATCTTTTGAAAAACAACAAAAACTTTGTGTTTTATCCTTTTTCATGCATTCTTAATATTTAATACTTGAATGCTTAAATTAACTTTAATACACTTTAATTTCCGTCTGTCCAATATGTCGGGTACAACTTTTGATAATAAAAATAAAGTTGTTTGTATACAGCTAGAATATCTCTTGCACAGAATGACACATCCTCTTCATGGATTTAACAACTGTTTAAAATTTTCATACAGGAAAAAAAATGAAAATAGATATACCAAGCAATGCAATAATTAAATATTTCTCTATGAAATGCTATATTTACATAATATTTTCTTATATATATTTAGACTATGTTGACAGCTCTGGGATAAGAATGTATTTCACATCAACGTTAAGGCAACATGATGCTGGTATCTTAGCTACCGGAGTGTTGACTAATAAGTGGCAGGTCATTCCTCCTAATGTCAAAGACTTCCGCTCTACTGGATTCTGTACTGAAACATGTTTAAACAAGGTAATGTCATGACGTAACAATAGTTACAGTAATCGACCCTGTATCCCACTTTACGAAGGTATCTGCATCTTTTTTAATATAATTTTGCAAGATAATAAACTCTGTTTCTGAAACTCCTGTATGTAAGGGCATTCCCTTTGCATTGTGGAGCTTGTAGAAAAGTTCCCCGCTGAGGGTTTGACTTCAGGGTTATTATACATTTTTCTGATTTTATGTGGCAAAGACATTTTCTACACAGTGTTGATTTACAAAAATTCAAATATACATTGCTGAATTACATTTGATCCTTCTATATATAAGGTCATTCATGGCAGGTGAGACTAGCCATTCAGGAGACGCTTATTCCCCGGAACCTGGTACCATCTCTGAACTTTAAGAGTGCTTGATGGCCGCTGTAGTATATTGTTATCAGTGCCATAGTCACTTGACAAATGTTACTCTCGAATTTTTCATTGATGTGCTTTTATGTGCTTATTTTTGTTTGTTCTGCATGTCTATGGCTACTTCTGTCATACAAACGAATCAGATGTCATGATTCCTTTCTTTGAATTATATTCGTCTTCTAAAACCATATTGTTTGTAAATGTTTATGATTTAAAGCCTACGATAATTCAGTTCAGTACTTTGATTCCTCATTTCAGGGATTGGCAAGTAAACAAGCAGGTGTTAAAATATTCGCTCTTTTTCAACATGCCCACCTGCTTGGTCATGGTATACGGACGAGACTCTACCGTCATGGCGTTGAACTTGAACCTTTAGCTTATGACGAAAATTATGATTTTGACTTTCAAGACTACAGACATCTGTCTCGTCATCGAACGCTACAATCCGGGGATGCTATCGTTGTAGAATGTAAATACGACTCCACTGCACGTACCAATATAACAAAGGTAATTTGAAGATATATGTAATAAATTGGGGTATATCAGATTGAGAAATAATGTATTATGATATTAACTGAATTTGTTTAATTTGCTATGCGTATTTAAATTAAATGTAGGGCAATGAGTGTGAGTGATATATACACGGACGGTTATCTCGCAAAATGAAACAAAGCGAATAAGTTACTACACCAAGTATAAGCTATAATAAGAAGAAATAGTTAAGAAAACCAACTACTAAAATCAAGTTTCATTGCGCATATAAAATGCTATACAATCTATTGACATTTTACTCATTGCATTAATGTTTATGGATTAAAACGCTGATTGAGGTTTTACTTTAGGATGGTTATGTGTATGTTGCGGAGTATTAAGAATTATGTTTAATGAATTTTGTAAAGTAGGCGAAAACGCCATATCAAACATCTCAAAAGTCTTCCAAAGGGAAGTAACGTAAAATGAAAAACAATAAACTCGGAATTCACTATATATCGGTCTCCTAACCAGTATATGAATTTTTTTTCATATATTGGTTATAGGGTATGATGGATTTTACCTAGGTAACATTACCAATTCTAAAAAATCAACAAAAGAAGGTCAGAAGACCAATATATAATGAATTCCGAGTTTATTGTTCTTTATTTTAAAACACTACAGGAAAGCGGGGTAGGGTTGTTGCCAGTCAGGAAGGAAAAATTTGTGATATGGAATTTGAATTCGTCAGGTGTGTCATAAAGGGGGTATGTAACTAATTAGCCCTACCGATAGACAAAATTAAGTCGAGGTATGAAGCAGATGTGCTGCTCTCTGTCGTCTCATTGATCATAGGGATACATATCGCCGACAGAAACTTAAAAGATCACTTTCTCCTTCAGAATTTCGGAATCTGCTCCAAAACGTCGAAATGTAAGTGCAATCTATCATGTCCAGCTTTAATTTATGTATAGTGAAATTGTTTTTGAAATAAAATAGATTTAACGAAAATATTGCCAAACTTTATGACGTTTTGATTCCGATCTTTAGGTGATTCATAGGTTTACAGTTTTACAGGAATACCAGCCTATAAATTCCGGAACGAAGATCAGATGTGTTCCTTTGTTTGATTGTAATCGATCTAGAAAGATTCTGATCACAGACACGCCCCTGAGTGTATGCTACGTAACAATGCTTGTAACTATATATAACAAACATAGCATCACTTTGTTTATTTTGTTTGCCCTGCTTTCGATGTGAAGACCTCATGAGTGACTCTCCTTAATTAAAACGTTAATTTAGATATATTCAAGTGCACTAAGGTGCAAAGTACCCCTACACATGCAGATCAGAGAAACAAACGATGTGTTAAGATATCAAATCATAATGTTATGGCACTATGAACCGGTGTACAAGTAGATTATACCATATTTTGTAGGGTGGATTATCAACATCAGATGAAATGTGTTTGTCTTTCATATTCTATTATCCCAGTATGAACGTACAAGTGTGTGAAAGTATCCCAATGTACAGTAACATACCGGAGACAGGAACTGCAAAAAATCCATTTTACGGGAGAGATGGCGTGACTCCATATCTAGAATCACGTGACTGGAACAACAAAACAGTCGTGAATAATTTTGTACAGAAACTTGAAGAGACTGACCATCTTGAAATGTGCATTGGACGATCAAATAATGATGTAAGTGTTCATTTCTAGTGATGTGATATTGCCATTAAAGGAATTACATTTTCAGTCATGCTATGATAATAGATCAAACACAATGTTTCAGAAGTTTAGATATCTAATTAATCATCAAAAATCGCAGAAATTTACTTTCAAGATTTTTCTCATTGATTCTTACTTACTGTTTTTCAGCATTTCTTTAATTTATTCCCGATGAAAATATCTTTGCAAACTATATAAAACAATATATTAAGTCAATCTACACACACACACACACACACACACACACACACACACACACACACACACACACACACACAAACAAACAAACAAACAAACAAACACATATGCCACTAAATACATATATCTCAATTTTCATCATTTTACAATTAAAATTAGTGTTATCAGCATTTTCTATTGCTAATTACTAACCAAATTATATTACCGTATATATTCAAGAAGTTTATTGCAATATAACGCACCATAATTCACAATAAAAGTATTTAAGACAGTGTAAAATATAATACCTGCTATTTTTGTAAGCTTAAAATTGTTCGGTTGTTTTGTTTTTGGATTTTCTTTTTTTTTTTTTAACTCAAGTGTAGTCCATCGTTTTCCGAGAGTATTCACATGTCTTATACTCAAGATTATTCGAACTAAATAGAACACATAATGGAACCCATAATTCATAGTTTATTCTTTTCTACAAATACTTCAATACACACATAAAATACCCCATACTTCAGTAATTTACTTTGTAGACCTCTGTTGCAAATTGTCATATTCATTTACAATACACTTGTCCAACAGTTGTTGACGAGAGTGAAAGACATATAGTTGAATTATTATAAAAGGTAACATCTTTACGGTAGATGTAAAATGAATTTCAATGTGCCAGCCTCCAAGGATTTCGTCATATCAAACATTGTAAATATTCCTTTATTTTAGGTTGCAATGACTGTAGTGAAATCCCTTAAGCCTAGTATAGAGTTTGTGCAACAATCAAGTTGTCCGTCAAATCCGATATATGAATCAAAGTCACCTTTACAGATATCAACCACCGACCACCCACATCATCCAGGTGATCTTCATAAACCAATCTAAATTGTATCAAAACTGGTTTTTCAAAAAGAATTTTGAAATCTATATTTAATTTATTCTAATTCATGTCATCTATCAGTATTGTTTAGTAATTCTTAAACGAATTGTATTACTTTTACTGATGATAAAAAGGGAATAAAGCAATGAAATACAATGACTGAATTTATCGGAAACGACGTTCTGCAACCATATTTAAAATAGGAGAGTAAAGTATTGGATGTTTGTTCTATAAAAACGTCTCTATGGCGTAAAATGACGTAGCATTATCTAATTTTATTACATGACGTTAACATTATCATCATCAATAGTTTGACATTACTTTGATAAATATATACAGAATAAGTTTTAATTATAATTCATTAAAGAAATACAATACAATAGAACATTGCATACAAATGGCATGGCGTCACTTATTCACCTTTGGTTGTGTTCTAGACGTCCTGGATTCGAGTGCTTCTGCTTGTGTTATGGAGGTCCCTGATTTGAGTACAGTCACATCTGCTTGTGTTCTACATGTCCCAGATTCGAGTACAGTCACCCCTGTTTGTGCTTTAAAGGTCTCAAATTCGAGTACAGTCACCTTTGCTTCTGTTCTACATGTCCAGGATTCGGGTCCAGTCACCTTTGTGCTCTAGAGTTCCCGAAATTATTCCATTCACCTTTGCACCTTGAGTGGAGACCAGTCGCCTTTCCTTATGTTCTAGAACTCCATGATTCGAGTCCAATCGATGACCAGTCAGTGTATTCTCTTTTGGTTCAGACAACTTCTGTCTAAGTGCCATGGCATGGTAGATGTCAGTTTCCTTTCTACATCGGAAAGCTCCTTTGTACAGATTCAAATTTTCTGTGCAATGTATCCTGCAAATACCTTCACCATATGAGTGCAATTGCTGTGCCAAGTTTTTATACTTATCATTAACAATACATATTTGCTATAGAGGCCCTCTTGGAGCTCCGTGTTATACCGTTAGCATTGTGATAATACAATATCACACCATTGTATTTTTCATGGCATTTTACCCATTGTATCTACAGTCATATCGTTACTATTTTTAAAACATGATTTCGAAATATATCTTGGCCTGCATACTCATATGGCATCACAGCGGTTGTGACTGATCAACAGTGGATGCGCATTTCTTTATGGCACAGGATGCCAACTCTTTTTGTTCTGATAACCAATATCTCTAATGTTTTTCGTAAATATTTGTCCCTTATTGATTACTGTTCGGTAGGATTTCTCTTAATATATACAATCACTGATTTTTCCTCCCTTGTCCTTGTTACTCAACCCACCTACTGTATATGTAAATGCAAAAGATTCCTTCTTATAGGGCTTTTCATTTTGCGTTTCAATATCAGAATCGTGGTACATTGTCTTTGTTTTAAGGCCAATATCCAGTGTACAAATCTGATCTATCTATTCTTTAACAGATAGCTAGATAGCATACTAGATACTAATAACTGGTAGATATTTTGTGAAAAGGTATGGTTTACTGTTTTACATCTGGCATAGAGTTCAAACCTTGAGCTTTCGGTCATAGCGAAGTAGTGGAGCAAAACAATTGTGTCTGTGATTCTCCTCAACTGTTATAAATACATAAAATTTGACATCGTGAAAAAATGTAACGTAATTGAGAATATGTGTGTCAGACGTGAGGTAGTCTTTCATTACAGGCTAAAATTATAGTATAGCGATCTTTTATATTCTAACCTATTACAACAAGCTTACAGTCAGTGTTGCATGCAACACTCGTCCCCCGCCATCTTCAGTGTGTTTGAGGTAGGCACAATGTACACAATGTTTAACTGGAGTTATCATCTGGAACCCCAAAATCTATTTTAACAAGTGACCTTAATAATTGACCTTTGACATCAAACACAAGTCCACACTTGAAATGTTCACAAAGTAATGTCATATGAAATATCAATGAATTAGTCAATCCTAATTCAAGTAATCATCAGTGGGCCGTTTCACAAAGAAACAATTGTTGGACATTTTACGTACGTACAAAAACATCCTTCAGACACAGGAAAAATCTATTTTGAACGCAAGTAACCGACATATTTGCCCATTTGACCCCAAACACAATCTCATGCAAGCACTTTGCATAATATATCACTGTGTGAAGTTCCAATAATATTGGTACATCCTGACTCAAGTTATCATCTAGAAACCATCGGGACAGACAGAAAGACGGACAGACAGACAACAACAAACACTATGCTTCCCTCCGGTTTCGTTGGCAGAGTTTTGCATTCAGCCAAAGCCAACAGCATTAAAATAAATAGTCCACAAAAGTTTGTCTCCAGATTTTATCAGAATATTTCGAATTTATTTGTTGACTGTGATTTAAAATAAGTTATTAAGTAAATTGGATAAAGTGGTTATGCAGAAGCAAAGATGATGAGACTATCTGAAAATGTTTAATGGTAAAACAAATCAAAAGAAAACAGAACATATGTACCCTGTATATTAGATCAAAAGAATACATAAGAATACACTCTCTCTGTTAGTGCCATGTTGCATATAATAAAGAACGTTTGTCTGAAGAAGAAAAAACACACCAAAAATAAAAGACAAAACAACCAAAAAAAAAAAAAAACTTAAAAAACAAGAGGCCCAAATGGGCCTATATCGCTCACCTGAGCACAAATTGCTTATTTACAATAAAATGACCGCTCATTTCAGTAGAAAATTTTGCATTTTTTCTATAAGACTTTCTATAAGGTTTGGTGATATTTTGTGCAGTCGTTTTAATTTGAAGAAGTCCAAAATGTGTAAACCAATCTGAGTTAATGGCAGCCATCTTACGGATCGGCACGAAAAACACAAACTTCGTAGAGGACCTTCAGTACTTACTTCCTATGAGGGTTGGTGAAATTCTGTGCAGCCGTTCTGGAGAAGAAGTCGAAAAGGCGTCAACCAATCTGAGAAAATGGCGGCCATCTTGGATAACGGATCAGCACGAAAAACACAGACTTGGTAGAGGACCTTCAGTACTTACTTCCTGTGAAGATTGGTGAAATTCTGTGCAGCGGTTCTGGAGAAGAAGTCGAAAATGTAGAAAAACTAACGACGGACGGACGACAGACGACGGACGGCGATTGATCACAATGGCTCACTTGAGCCTTCGGCTCAGGTGAGCTAAAAACCAAATACAAAGCAAAAACAAAACAAAAAATACAGGAAACGAAAAAACTAAAAAGAAAACAAAAGCAAGTAGACTGTAGAGAGCTATATACAACCTTCCATACATTACTGTTATTTGCCAGCTACTGCAGCTTTCATATATCATGACCTGTTCTAATCCAATCGTAAGAACACGAATATGACCAATCATACACGGATCGTATTTAAATGTCGATTTATCGGTGTTCCCAGTGACAACGCAGAATTGAAAGTCACATATATCACTCGATTTCCCAACGTATTCGTTTAATCGCTTTACATGTCCAATCTCATGAATTCCCTTGAACACGTTTCAAATGAAATTGACTTCTTTTCATTGATTTAACAGTTAAATCTCATAGATGTAGAGAAAAGGTGACAAGACAGCTATCGCCAAGAGGTCATAAGCATATACTAACCAGCAAACCACATGGTAGAGCTACCAAATATACGATAGTGTTTGTACTGAACACCAACAGACAAGACGGGAAAGGAAATGTATAGGAAACCTGGAAATTTCAGTATATAAAAATCTACCACCAAAAATGATATTTAAAGTAATAAATAAATGAATAAAATAAATAAATAATGCGACGAAAACAAGAGGTCTGGATCCACTCTGAGATTTGAAAAAAAATTCTTACTTTTTTATTTTAAGTAACAATTATAACTTTGATGTTATATAAACGGAAAGAGACATCTGAATATTTTGTATTTGCTTGGGAAGGGGAGGTCACTCTATGTGTGGTACTTTTTTCTATGCGGGAGAGGTTTGTCTATGATGTTGTAGAAGTCTGATTTTCCAAATTTTATGCTAGTAAATGGGGAATTTAATTGTACTTTTCATGGCCGTAGGAGCCGGGGGCCAGGGGAGCTGCCCCCATAACCGATCATATTTGTTTCATTGGTTATTATCTAATTTACTAAATTATTTTCATTAAATTATTCTTTATTTACAATCTTATAAAGCTGTATTGCAGTAGTATGTATAAATTTGTTCTTTTCTTTCTGAACATTAATGCTACAAGTTATTTTCATCATGCAAAGATAAAAAGTGTTCGGGCTCTTGAAAACATTCACTCATGCAAACATAGGCGCAACTTCCTGTTCCTCTTAGTGCCTGGAAGTTGAAATGACAGGCCCTGAAATCCATTATCCATGTTATGGAGATGCACATGAGTTTATTATTAACTGTCAGCATTGGCGGATTTTGAGGCGGGGGATTGCAATCCCTTATTGATTGGAAAATTTTACCAAAAGAGGTTAATTTCAGCCATTTCCAAGGCTGTAACACCTCTCCTTTCTAGACTGAATAGCGGAAAATAGTAATGATGGCAGTCTGCAATCTCCTTTCAAAATTTTCTAGATCTGCCTGTGGTCAGTCTCTAGATATATGCGATTTAAGCAAGAATCTTTGGCACAAAAAAATGGCTTAAAATATTAATATTGCAAATTTTGTTCTGAGTTTGCCAATCCCACCAATTTTGAATTGCTTCCTACGGGCATAGGATGAGTTTTTACTTAAGGTCGTATGCCCAAACGTAGACGTAGACGTAAACTTTGCTAAGAAATATATGACTCCTCCCTAAAGAGTTCCAAACGTAACGTACACCTTTTACAAAGTTTAGTAATATAAATACTTCGGAACATAGACTTCAATAAAAATTCTATTGACGTACACGTAAATTTAGTCGGAAAGTTTACGTCTACGTTTGGGCTTACGACCTTTAGTAAAACTCACTCCTCCTTTTTAGTACAAATCTCAGTATTTATGACAGATTTTATTGCATAAAAATCCTCCCTCTCGTTTGCAATGCTCTGCTAGCTAAAGTGGTAAGTCGATATTAGCTTAATTTAAGGTCATGAGTTCGATACCCCTATCCTTCCTACCTGTTAAATAGCTGGAGGTTCCATTAAAGAGCACCCCCCCCCCCCTTTCGTTGTAATGTGGCTTTGATCGATTAGTTGTTTTGCGAAATTTCCAGAGGACTATGACTATTCGGGTATAGGCCCGGTTAGCTCACTAGATACTGATAGGGCAACCGAGAAACAGAAAGGCCCATGTTCAATTCCTGTGTTGATCACATTTTCAACCCCACCTATTGCATCCAATGAATCTTAAATTACAACAAACAAACAACAAGCGATTGGAAAAGATTATATTTGTGCATTTTTACTATATTCTATTTCCCCCCCCCCCCCTTTTGTAAATTCTGTTTAGTAAATATTTTTAAAATCATGTAACGAGATCATGTATCGACAAGAAATGAAATACATCACAAAAAGCTTCGATTGCACGGCAGCTGCGGCACCGAAATAGGAACTTGAAATTGCCCGATGTGCAGGAGTTTTGCAGGCCCTACTAATTGATTGATTATTCTATTACGTCACTCCTCGATTATTTCACGTATATGGTGACGGCATCTGCGTGAGGCACTGCACGGAAATTTATACCTAAATATAACTTATTGGGTACAGTCTGTCTTGACAGACATTGAAATTATCCATGATATACATGCAGTTAAATTTCATTTCTGTACTTTAGATCACTATGCAAGCACTATGTTGCTGATTATGTAATATGATACATGTATTACACCCAGATATCTATTACTACTTTATTATTGCTAATTAAAAGCTCAGATTATCCAGTATAGCATGTAAGATTCATACTTCACACTTCATATTTATTTCTTTTTAGCTGAATATTCTGTTACATTGATAATACCAACATGTTGGTTTAAGTTCATTGTCAATACACAATCTTCCCATTCTGAAGACATTTTTATAAAGAATTCTCTCACATGTGGGAGGAGAAACCACAGGATTTTTTTATATTTATATACAATTTCTTATACTTCATATTTATATATCGCGTGCCTCTGCCTCAAATTCACTTGTGGTCGGGATCCTAAGCAAAAATGTTATCTTTCTAGTTTTTATTAGCAAATGAAGTAGATATATAAAGTTTAACATGCTTTCTGTTCCAGAAAATTTTAAAACCTAATGATAATATTTCATCTTTCATTCGCTTTAAAATTTTAACCTCAAACAAGCCCGCGCCACGGCATCAAAGTCTAAGTGCCTCAAATTCCCTTGTTAGTGTTAAGCTCATCGACCTTGGTTTACATTAAGAAGGGCTTCATTAGCAAATAAATGTAGATATCATATATATGTAGATCTACTGCCCTCACGGTTCATATGCTTTATTGATTTATTGTCAATTCCTACGTCACACCAATATCACATTTCATCTTTCATTTAAGAATTAACACTAGATCTAGTAACGTTTTCAAACTTTACCGCCATGATATCTTCTTGAAATGAAGGAATAGGCGCATGCGTATTTTGCTATTTTCCATTCTACCCAGAAAAATACAAAACGGTTTCGATTCTAAAATTAATTTTCTGTATATGTGCAATGCATTATGGGATGAATTTCACCCGGCCCCTAACCTCGTTCCGTTTAAATTGTCAGAGGATCATAATATATTCAAACTTCTTCTACCCACAACGGGGAATTTTCACAAACGCTTAGATGATCCAGATTCGTGATTTGTTATGAGGTATCCTCCTCGGGATTTATCTTCAATTTCTAAGTAAAATCTTATTTTTCAATCTTTTGTTTTACCATGATTATTATCTTAAATGAGAAAATAATGAAATATATATAATGTATGTATACTTCTTCATTGAATTCAAATGTGGATTTCAAAATATTTATAACAGGATTTGTAAAAAATTACTGAAAAATTGCATTATGGACTAGGATAAAACCAAAGTCATACCCCCTCATGCATTCGGAATCTCTCCTGCCTTTACTCATAAAAGAATGGTGCAATATGTAAAACTCAAAACGGATACGTACAGTGAAACAGCCCCACTGCCACGCCAGTCAATAATGAGGCCGAATGTGCTTCTGATTTTCTAAAAACAGAAGATGGTAATCCACCATATGCGGCGCAGTTGGCCTTGAATAGCAGACGTGACGAAGGTCAAAGCAAACGTGCAGCTTTACCAAGAATTGAAAAGAAAACGACAGAACATGCTGATCCTGGTGACCTGAAAGCCGTCCACTGCAGGGACATCAGTGTCAAAAGGTCTGAAGATAAAAAGATGCTGCTGTCTATGGTGTACTGACCGTAGCTGGTAAAGTCGCCGTAGTAGATGAAGCTAACAAGATGCTCAAGTTGTTTGATGATAGCGGTACTTACCTGTCATCTACTGCTCTCAAGGCTTCTACGTGGGGGATCACACGTGTCAGTGACGACACATTCGCTACATGCGGACTCGATAAGAAAGTGTACCTATGGAATTTACACGGCCAGACAGTAACATGTAGTGACGTTACCTATCGCGTCAACTATGACGCGCACGGTATCCACTATAACCAGACATACTACTGCGTGTTACATAATACCGACAATGTCATCACCATACTGGGGAGACAGGGGGCACACGTCAGACACATCACAGTCAAGGAAGCGTGCGGGAAGAAGATATGAGTAGGGTTGGATATCTATATGGATCAGAAGTCCCATGCCATATATGTGCCGTATTGTGGTACCAGTAATGGAGTACTATGTGTGTCTGTGGAGGGCGAGGTGCTATGGTGTACTCCTCTGTTTGGAGGACCGTGGGGTATAACGGAAATACGCGGCGTCTTGTGTGTAGCTGATATGTGTGATCGTTTACATTTATTATCAAAAGCAGGGAAGTATGAACGCAAACTGCTGGAGGAGAGTGACGTGAATGGCATTCCTGCGTACATATCCTATGACGGACAAGGAGAAAAGCTGTATTTCAGCTTCCATTTTCATAATCCCAAACGCGACGTAGTGTCAGTGTACTCCGTCCCGTGCTAAACTGTTGTAATGCTGTAGATATCATGCACCATGTACACGGAGACTGTAGAGGGTGTAGGTAGAAAGAAGAGATATTTTATCATATGAACGATATAACCAGGATAGAGTAATGATTTATTCTAATGCACTTTGTTTGTAACACGCGATCTCATTGGCTGTCCGATTTAAAAACTGCAAGGGTATTCACGATACCCCTGCAGTTTTTAATATGACGTCACGATACCCTGCAGTTTCTGATTTGTGACGTCACGATACTCTGCAGGTTTTGATATGACTGTGATTAGCGAATACACCGATCCATTTTCGTCGAATGTTAAGCATTTTAGCGCAAAATACGACTATGATGACGTCACGCAAGGTTGGACAAGTCGGACATTTGACTATGACGTCATAATTAAAACAATCAAAAGTCCGCCAAACATTGCTTTCTATGCTGAAAAGTGGATCGGTGTATTGGCTTAGAAAACCATAACTCCGTGCTTCTAGTTGTAATTATTTTGTCAAATGCAATAGAATGGGGTTACCATGCTTGTGTTTTACAAAAACTGACAGGGTATTCGCCGATACCCTGTCAGTTTATGTAAAACACTCGCATGATAACCCCTAAATACGATTGTTAAAACTGACAATAGTGCCTTATTAGTGGATTTAAACAGACGGATGTAATTGGGGTCGTTGGGATGGATATAGGGGTCCAGATAGATAATTTGCCACACTTTCATGCTCTTCGTTGTTCTTTATTGTTATTGTTGTTGTTTGTTTGTTTGCCAGTTCGTGAAACAGACACCCCTTGATAATGTTTTCTGTATACCTACATGAAATCCCTGGATGACACTAATCTTAAACGTGGTATATGTATCACGATTACGTGTCTTCGTACATTGTAGCTAACCAATAATGCATCGATTTGTTCATTGTTTCTCATCAGCAAGAGCAATACAAAACAAAACACCCCCCCCCCAAAAAAAAAACAAACAAACAAACAAACAAAACAACAACAACAAAAAAAAAAAAACCCAAACAAAAAAACCATATATTGCTTTGTTTGGAGTATTGAAAAAATAAAATAATATCAATTCATGCCTGTATCTTACTTGTTTACTTCTTGTAACATTATTGCATTATATTGTAACGTATTTATGGGAAAGAATAGGGGGAGAGGCTTAATGTAAAGCAATCGGCCAACTGCAGCAGATCTCTTCCGCATTTAAAAGAAAATTTTAATGGCAAATTCTGATCTCTTAGTTTTTGTTTTGTTTTGTTTTGATTTGAATCTTTGTTTTTAATTTTAAATTAATTACTTCTTTTCCCTCCTTATTTTTGTCTTGGAAGGGGGGGGATGAGGTTTTTTTTTTGGGGGGGGGGGGGGTTGTGTTTGTTTATTGTTGGGTTTATTTTTTGTTTTTGTTTTGTTTTATTGGTTTTTTTCTTTCTTTTGGCTATATATATTATTTTATTTTGGGGGTTGTTGTTTATTGCTTTGTTTGTTGGATTTTTTTGTTGTTTTTTGAAGGGGGGAGGGGTATTTTATTCATTTATTTATTTATTTATTTATTTTGGTTTTATGGACCCGAGAAAGATTTTTGAAATTGACATAACATTTCAATATTTTATTTTAAAATCGTTTCTTGTCACATTTAGATACTCTGCAACACTAAATAAGTTTTTGAGATTTCCCCTAAGTACACTCACACCAAAGAGACCTAAATGGTTATGTATTGCTTACATAAAACAAAAAGCCTCTCTGCATCATGCTAGGAGTTTTTGTTTTTGTTTTGTGTGTGTAATTGTATGCTTTACGTGTTGTCGTTGTTGTTTGTGTGTTTGCTTAGATGGATTTGAGTTGATAGCTGAAAATGACGTCTTTTTTTTTTTTTTTTTTTTTTTTGCTTACTTAAAATTAACAGTATACAGTAGAACAACCATAGAAAGGGTGAGATTACTAACAGTCGAGTAACTAGTACATGTATTTAATTCACTTGTTAGGGCCCCGCTTTATAAACGGTTGCCCTGTAGTAATCACTATGTCCGTCAGGAAAAACTTTATCATTAACCATATCTAATGCACTGTCACAGGCAGAGCTTTCATATTTGGCATGTCTGTCCTTTCTTTTGGTACCAAATTTTTTTATCATATGACCTTGACAGTGACCTATGACCTGCATTTGAAAAACTAACATTGACCATAACTATTGAACTGTTAGAAGCAGGGCTTTCATGTTTGGCAACTGCGTTCTTTATGACAAGATCTTTCTGCTGGTATCAAATTAAGGTCAAGGTCATAGTGACAGACATCCTGCGGGCCCTTCTGACTTTGTCAGTTTTCTAGATCTCCATCCACCCCCTTGATTAATGAGGTAATTTACATCTGTAATGATAATTACAATTTTAAAGTTTATACTGTAACTCTTTTACTCTTTCATCTAATTCTTGAAAAAGAAAAACAGAGTGAACGTATCAGCGGACGATAATAATGAAATGAAAAATATAAATAAAAACACGCGATTTCATCCAATTCTCTCTCTCTCTCTCTCTCTCTCTCTCTCTCTCTCTCTCTCTCTCTCTCTCTCTCTCTGTTTTGGGGTTTTTTGTTTTTGTTTGTTTTTTTTTTTTTGGGGGGGGGTTAGCTCACCTGAGCAAAAGGCTCAAGTTAGCTCTTGTCATAGCACACCGTCAGCCGTAAAACTTTTCACATATTCGACATCTCCTTAGCAACCGCTTTACGGGATTTCCTCACAAAAAGTAAGTACTAGAGGTCCTTTTCCGAGTTTGTTTTTTCGAGCTATTCCCTTATCCAAGATGGCCACAATGGGCTCTGATTGGCCGAGACGTTTTCAACTTCTACAAAACCGCTGCACACCTTACAGGAAGTAAGTAATCGAGATTTTCTCTCAAGTTTGTGATTTTCGACTCGATCCGTAATCCAAGATGGCCGCCATTAGCGCTGATTAATTAACATTGTCGACTTTTCCTCTGCAACCGCTTTACAGAACTTCTCGTTAATGTACAGGATGTAAGTGCACAAGGTCCTCTACTAAGGTTGCGCTTTTCGACCCTATCCGTAATCCAAGGAGGCCCCCCACAAGCCATTCATTTTTGACACATTTTCACCAAAACTTACAAGAAGTAAGTACTCAAGATCTACCAAGTTTGTGTTTTTGACCTGATACGTACAACAAGATGGCTGCCATGGGCTCTGATTATTGGACACAATTTCGACTCATCCACAACCCCTTCACTAAATTTCACCTTACGTTACAAGAAGCCAGGTCCTGTAACATGTTTCTGTTTTCCAGCTGAATTCGTAATCCAAGAAGGCCGCCATGAGCCCTTTGATTTACACATTTTCGACTTCTCATCTACAACTGTTTCACAATATGTCACCAAACCTGATAGAAAGTAAGTATTCAAGGTCCTCTACCAAAATGGTCCATCATACAAGATAGCCGCCAAGGGCTCTGATTTGCTGATACATTTTCAATTTCTTTTCATTAACAACTTCACATAATTTCATGAAATCTTCTAAAAAGTAAGTACTCAAGGTCCTGTACCAATTTGTTTTTTTATCTTTTAACCTGCTCTGTCATCCAAGATGGCTCCCGAAGACTCTGATTGGTTGATACATATTTTACTTTCAGCAACAGCTGCACAAAATATCACAAAACATTACAAAAATAAGTACTCAAAGTCTTGTACAAAAATTGAGCTCTCATTTGTTTGTGAATTAGCAAATTGTACTCAGATGAGCTATAGGATATGGATATATGCCCACTAAGGCCTCTTATTATTGTTATTATTAATATTATTATTATTATTATTATTATTATTATTATTACTACTACTACTACTACTACTACTACTACTACTACTACTACCGGTACTACAAGTACTACTACTATTACTACAACTACTACTACTAATACTACCACTACTACTACTACTACTATCATTAAAGGAACTGTATCAACATAGTATGTGAAATGTACTGTAAAAAAAAAAACTTGTAATGGTGAAATGCATAATTTGTTCTATTTAAAATGTAAATTTGAATTATGTGGCATGTATTCAGTTTGTTTACAAAGTGAAAGGTGCAAAATTCTGTATATTAAAAAAAAGACGTGTCAATTATAGTCTGTATTTTCGTGATTCGATTGATGTAAATTCAGCATTTGTGTGTCGTTTTATTAAGAGGGAGGGCGAGTTTTATTGGAAACAGATAATAACCATTCGGAACTCTTCTGTTCTCATAACTCTCATTATAGTCATTGTAGTGTCCGTCCCTCCGCCCATTTGTCCGTCCGTCCGTCCGTAGGACAATGCAGAGAGTTTGAGCGGACTCAAGCATTAGCTAAAACATATTTTCATGAAAAAGGCTTGGACAAACGCTGCAAGAACATTACAACCAGTGTAACCTCCACTTTCAAAGTAAGTGAAATTGAAGGGTAGGACATAATGAATTTTTATCGTAAAATCCCACAAAATGACCAAAGAATGTTATGACGATATAATTAATGTTTTAATTGATTTATATTGAGAATTATAAGTTGTTCCTCTCCTTTTTGTTTTTCTTTGATTTAGTGTAAGTAAGCTTGCTAATTATAGAATGTATTGATGCCACTCTCTGTGATTAAACTACGGGTATATGCTCTTTGTAGCGACCTAGATCAATGTAACATCAATATTTGTTCATATAATTAAGATGGATTTGCCGTAAAATTAAAGTCGTTCAGTACAACTTCCGGCTTGGTGTTCACATAACTTTTGATTTGACGATATACGATAAGAGGAGCGATTTTATTTGATTCATTCATTTAGAAAATACAAAAAGATTATTGATTGTACAACATATTTTTCTACATCTTCTAATGAAAAGTCGATTAAATGTTATATACTTATAGAATGAAGGTTCATTCTCAAACGCTGAAGTGATCCAGGCAAGTGACTTCGCTAAACTCCTCGGGGCTTACCTTCAGTTTCATTGTAAAATTGGTTTAGTTATCTTTTGTTTTACAAGGATCGTGTAAAATGAGAAAATAATTAAAATATTTAATCTTTGTAGGTTTCTCCGATCATTTCAAGAGCTGCAATTCATTTATTAACAATAATATTAGTAACATATAACTGAGAATATGCATTATCGTTTATCATAAAACCAAAATAATACCTCAAAATACTTTCGAAATGTTTCGGATCTCTCAGTAAGAATCGGACATCATGTAAAACTCGAAGCACACTATTGTAGCTGGTAAACCCTATTAGGACCATACTATAGAGTATCTCTGTCTTTTTCTGGGTGTTGTTCGTGTAAAACACTTAAGACTTAAAATGTATGATCCATCAAAATAATTTGCGTTCTCTGCAGAGTAGGTATACCGTCAGAGTTTATACCCAGTTGATTAGAAATGGACGTTCATAAATCTACAAATTTTAAAATTACTTAATTCACAAACCATCTGCTGTTCATTTGATAAATCATTACACAATAACGGTGGTCGATATGAAATATAAACCGGGTAGTTCGTCTAGATTGCGATCAAAACAGAATAATATTACACAAGAATCACGAACCGAGAAGTCAAGAGCTATTCACAATTTTCAATAGACTATTCTCCACGAGCAATGTTTAATTTACAAGACTCGAGAAAAGTGATGTAATCCTATCAAGTCGCAAATATGCAGTCTGTGGTAGGACAGGCATCGCAAATTTTTGTTTTATGAGTAATAAACTTCTACCCTAATCGATAATGAATCTTTGATTCGGATAATATAAAATGGCAATTATATGTAATCAAACCTAAAGATGTAAAGTCCATAATTCTGTAGGATAATAGTCACATCAATCCCCCCCCCTTAAGTCGGTTTTGCAGCTGTAGTACAACCGAATATTTCTTTAATCTCTTTTTCGTGTGCTTCTTCTTCTTTGCTCTGCATGTCCATTGTGTCAGATGTCTCTCCAACTTTACGTTTCTACATTGGATATTTTATCTTCCTTGACACCTGAATTTGCCTCTTATTCTTGGAGTCCATGAATGACAACCAAACTGCATTGTTTTTTTTAATTCAGTGATTGCTTTTGTATTCTACATTATTCAACAGAATGTATGTGATCAAATGATAAAAACCATCCTTTATTTAAGGACCTAACATGTCACGGGGATGTAACCTAACACTCCTGGTGAAAACGAAGTCGAAAAGATTTATGAACTAACAACAGATACGCGTAATGCGTCATCACAAAGTCTTTGATTTGTACAAAACTAGACACCGCTACCTGCAACTCTGTTTCGCACTTTAGTGTCAATTTATTACACCGTTCAACACGTAGGAAATAAAAATCTTAAACATGTCAGGGTGTACATTTTAAAGCAAATTAACACTGTGTTATATTTTAGAACATACACATATAAATTTAGCAGTATATAATGTGAAATGTTAGTAGATATTCATATTAAGAAATGGTGGCGTTGGAAGCAAACATTGACTTAAAATTTGTTCTTTTTGGAAACTTTGCAAGGATATTGATTTCACCCTCACTACCACTATTCTTTGAGGTATGTGACGCCATCCGCTAAGAATACCTGTCATTACTCCGACACATTAGAATGTTCCTTACTAACTGGAAGTCCCGAATCCGCACTCGTTTCCGTCAATAAGATGAGATTATCTTAGGGATTTTATTCCGCCAACCACGTGGTTTGTGATAGATTGTCAGCTGACTGGTCATGTGACGAAGTGTACTTCTGATATGATGGTTTTTCAGTTGATGAAGTAATATTGTTCCTTTCATCATGTATACTCAAAGTAAATTATGTAATGTCCACTAATCTAATCCTCTTTGTCCCCTGTCGTCACAGAAAGACTCAACATGACAATTTCATCGAAGGTAACTAGAACACAAAGCAATCAACTGGTGCATTTGAACGCACATTAAAGATACAATAGAACATGTAGATAAGGGGGTCTGATAGAGAGCCACAAAATCTTTACATATTTATATATTGATGGTGATTCTGAGATGTCAGTATTGGAGTCTTCAGAATTCGGCCTTACTGCCTCTCACCCAACTTGTGACGCAAACGGTCATTCAAGAAAGGAATTTTAGCAGGTTCCAGAATGCACTGCTCTACAGACACCAGCTGATTCAAATCCAATCTTGAAACTGCTAATTGATATAAGTTCTACTCAAGACATTACTAGAAGGCCACTTCCTTCTCACAAATCGGTTTAATTCACAGAGATGTTCTAAGTACTGTACGAAAACCTCTTCCTACAACCGACAACCAACTTGCGGAATGGGAATTTCCAAAGTAACCAAGATCCACTCCATCTTTAGCTAGATAAACAACGAAGAATAACAGATCAATTATCCAGTGTCGAAGTCTAAAAGGGGAGGCTAAATTATGAAATTGTCCTATACAAACCGTTGCGAAAAACAACACCACGTGGTGACACCAGGTGCTCCGTGGAGAGTAAGCGTCTCCTGTTTGCATGCTACACCTGTCGCAACAGTTATATGGAAACATGTCAAATTCGATGAAGGTCCCAATGTACACAGGTATGTACATAAATGGTGACAGTGACGTCATAATATATTTTATCGAACAGTCAGAACGTCATGAACCATTCCGCAAATCGGGACCTCATATTCTCTCATGAGATCATGGTAGAGACCGTAGAAATTCCTCAGTGACGATTTCAAGCGTTCTGAAACAAAAAGATATAAGCAGTTCACTGAGATTGGAAATGAAACGCGACATTCATGGTGGAGCATTTTCAAATTCACACCAAGGATGGAGGGCTGATAATTACATTTCACTTATCCTTTCAAACCAAGACCCTGATAATCCATCAGTAAATGACATCATTGCAACAGAGAAGTATATAACTCGTTATGCCTGCAAAGGGAATCAGCCAACTGGTGCGTTAGCGGACCTTTTCAATGATATGATAAGTACTTCATATGAAACAAATACAGCAAAATTTCTTTGTACTAAAATACTTATGCACAGTGTCAAAAGGAACACCATGAGGAGAATGATTCTGAATCCTTCTACTCAAATCTGTATAAATCTGGCAAAGTACCTGTAATAACAGGTGGAAACAATCAAGCTACAAGGTCATTAGAAGAGACATATTGTCATACTTCCCTCCTTCTACACTTCCAAAACTGGCGTACTCTTTCAGACCTGAAGGAAAATGCTTGTTCATGGGTTGAAACATTTAGTAAATTTAGACTGCAACTCATGCCCACATTTTCTGACAGCACACGTTTAGAGAGCTCGAAGAGGAAACAGAGAATGAGATAACACAGTCTAAAGGTAATTATTGTCAAGAACAACTAGAGTGAACGAAAGTTATACGTCCAAATGCAAATAATGATGCGGTTTGTACAGGACATATTAGCATTATTAGATAGGAGGGGGAACGTATGTATGGAATAAAGAGTCTTTTAAATAACTAAATGGCAAAGTAAAATCTTTTCCAGACTCCATTGCTCAAGCAGAAAATAGCATTTTGCAATTACAAAATGTTGATATTGAACAAATGAATGATGAATGGTTTGCTTTTAATATTGTAATTAACAAGCTTAGAGAATTCTTGATAGGCAGAGATAAGGTACATCCATTAATAATGATTGTTACTTAAAGTCCAACAACAAAGAAAGGCAAGGAAATAAAATTCCCAAATGGTTCCACTGGAGAAGCTCTTCAAAACAATTCTGAGGGAGTTAATGTATTATTAGTGGACGAAAGATCAATGATCAGAGAAACAACCTAAGATGGATGGAGTTTATGTGTAGATGTGGAATGGTGGGTGGGCTAAATTTAAAAAAAAACTCTTGGGATTGGATACCAGTTCTTTATATTTGGAGATGATGTGCAGTTACCACTTGTTCATGATTCCCTTGTATACAAGCCAAATATTAAATCCCAGCTGCATTTCATGGTGCTTTCTTGGAGACGATTCCAAAACGGCTATTGGTCTTAAAATTGTTCGACAAGAAATGCAATTTAGAGATGCCTTGTCATCTGTCAGTATGTATTCAGTGTCAAATGAACAAGCAAAATATCTTCAGTAATTTCAATGGAGTCATTTCGAAAAATTGTATAGTACCTCATATATACACAAAATACAGGACTACTTGTATTCCCACACGTCAAGAGTTGTGGTTACATAACAAGTTAAAATTGTGTGAAGAGTATGAAAAATCCCATAGCAAAACAGGATGCAGTATGTCAAGGTCCTCATGTAAAACAAATTATTCAGACAAAGCACGGGGTCTACTGAGATATATTTGAGCAGAGATGCAAAAGTTATTCGTCAATCTCTGTGTCCCATTTAATATTTACAATAGAGCTTTTAATTTAAACTTTATTTATTTTACAACGATTAAGAAACAAGTTAACAACTTATATAAATCTTGCTCGTTGGCACGGATCTTGGCGTAAGGGTGTCGTTTGTGTGGGAGGAAACCGGAGTACCCGGAGAAAACCCACAAAGCCAGGTTGGTGACAGCCCCACCATCTCACGTACCACACCGGGAATCGAACCCGGGTCGCATTGGTGAGAAGCGAGCGCGCTACCAACTGCGCTACCTGGCCCCCGAATAGAGCTATTCGTTACTTGTTGACATCATTTATAAAAATGGCCGAGAACCACCTGATGATGATTTGCCAGACATTGTTATGGTTAGCATCCCACTTTCATCCATGTAATCTCCCTACTGCATTTAAATTAAGTAACGAGAGGGTAAGCATACTAGATAAAATACAAACAGTAAGCAGTATACGTTCGTCTATCGACCAGCAAACCTTCAGTTATGTCATTATTTCATTTTCGGTTGTTTGTTGAAATTCCGTCAATATATGATTTTCTATTCCATATTGTTGACTTGTTTATTTCTTTCTTAATAGTGGTTATCTCTTGAGGAACCTAGACTACGAATGGTTCCTATACTCATGACCTTGTCTTCAGTAATTTTTGGTCTGATGAAGAAATACTAGTTTTTTGTTGTTTTTTTTTTTTTTTTTTTTTTTTTTTTTTTTGTTTCTTGGGGTTTTTTTTTTTTTTTTTGTTTTTTGTTTTTTGTTTTTTTTTTTTTGCTTGCTTTTACCGACACTAGCTCATTTTTTCATAAATCTGAATATTCTTCATACATTCTCACACATACTTTCCAGACATTTAATTATTTGTGATTTTGTAAGGTGCATGATGTGAAAATCGCTAACCGTGTCAAAATTTACATCTTATAATATTTTAAACTGCCTTTTTCATAAAATCAGATTCCTTGGCTTTCTTTCTCTGTGATGGGTTTTGGCAATTCATAGGCAACTGGCACTAAATAATTTTTACAATTACACTATATCACATTTATACATGTGTCTGTGTAACATAGCTATCTTAAAAATTTCTATATTCTCTATATAAACTTATATTCAACAATGTCACATTGAAACAGATATAAAACAAATCAACCCCAAAATCTGTAGCTCCGTGCATCAAATAATGCCACTTCTTTACATTTTAAATAGATGAAACTGACTTCTATTTATACATGTATATTTGTATGTTTTGTGTGCGTTTCAATGAAATCTTAGCTATTATGTTTTTCTCGGAGTTTGTACTGAAATACTTTATGTTTAACATTTTTCCACCACATTTTCATAGATTATTGAAATCAAAAATAAAATTGAATTTAAACATTTTATAAAAATCTCCAGCAAATTTCTTTTCCTATGAATACTTGAATTGTAATTCATTAAAAAAAATACAATAATAAAAATAATGGTCATCCTATTTGGAACATTTGGCATTTTTTTAAGTCAACATTTTCACTACTGTTGAGGTGGCCTTCTCCCGGCAAGAGTTTGACATTGTTGCTGGTAGATATGACAATGGCAAACACCCTCAGAGACCATTATAAAGTTTATACTGCCAAATGTTCAGTCATTTTATCTTTAATATGTCAAATGAATTCATTTCAGTATATTAATGTTACTAGTTTTAAACGTGCAGTAAAAGTTATATATATTATAGTCAGCCCCCACACCCACCTAACATATCAAATCGAAATACAAAACCAAACCAAAACAAAACAAATTAAAACCTCAACGAAATTTCTGAAAAACTGTCTAGATATGTCGCCATTTACATGTACACTTTTGAATTTTACTTCTTTTGAAATCTACTGAAGATGTTAAAATGTTATTTTAGAACTAATTTTTATTAAAAATATTACAATACAGAGTGTTTGTGTTCCTTTACTTTTTAAGTTTTTATTATCCATGATTATCATTTATGGGTCATTTCCAAATTTGGGAACAGGTAATCATCAACTGAATTTATGAATTTAGTTGATGATTACCTGTTCCCAAATTTGGAAATGACCCATAAATGATAATCATGATAAATTCATAAATAGCAATTGTAATTGCAACTTGTCTCTCTCTTTGCTAGATATCATTTTTGGAAAGAGAAAATATTTTGAAAATGTAGCTATAAATTTAATTATTTTATGGACAAAGCAATATATTTTTTTGTGTTCCAAATTAGATAAAAATCCCATAATTTCAGCTCTTAAAACAACTTTGATACTGAAATATCAAACTGAAAAATGCTTATCATACAGAAGAAATGAAAACAATAAATTTAGAGATGTCTGGAAATTATATGGAAAGGCGTTTGAAAGTAAATAATTTTCTGTTAAAATTATAAGATGATTTTTCTTCTGTCATATAACATTCATCTGCATTTATCCAGATATACTTGAGTACCTTGACATTAATATAATTTTACTGTGAATTAATGCTTCAATTTACTCTTTGAATATCCCACCATTTACAAGTATAACACCAAGTTTTGTGTTATTTTCTAATAATTTTACATTCCTTAGATTATAATTATTATTACCATATACATGTACTTCTGGACTAATAGTTATTGTAGATATATGAGTTATTGTTTGTGTCAATGAATATATATATATATATATATATATATATATATATATATATATATATATATATATATATATATATATATATATATATATATATATAATACATGTATGTATATGTAATTGTATGGGTATGTATGTGTATGTATATATGTGTATGTGTGTATGTATATCTAAGTGTATGGGTATGTATGTGTAAGTATGTAAAAGTGTATGTGTGTATATATAAAAATTTATAATAATATTTATTCAAATAGGTATGGTTAAATATGTATATAATCTACGAAAATTGTGGAAATTTGTAAAATTGGTAAACGAATGTGATGTGGGTATAAATGTGCATACAAATGTGCATGAAAGTTAAAGTTAGACCTATTAAAAAGCACAGTATGATCTTAATTTACAAAACCCATGGTATTCTATATGGAATTGAGTATCTGTTCTGTGTGTGTTAATGTTTTATGTTGAATGTGTTACAATAAAAAAAAAAAAAAAAAAAAAAGGTAATCATCAACTAAACCCTCTCAACCTTCTGTACCGATTTCTACGCCTGTACATGAAGTGGGTGCGTCCGATTTTCCCTTACATGGAATATTTTTTCGACATGTTTACTTGAATAACAACATCAACATGCTTGGAGAGGTTCTCCAGACCGATCCAGGGGAAGTCTGACTCTAATCTAACCAGCAGCAATCAAATGCTTCAAGTTATGGTGTAAGAAAGATAACTCGTACATTACTTAATTGCTTATGCAACCGTACAACAAGGAAGTATGTGTTTCAATATTGAAGGTAAAAAATTGTTTTATTTGCTAAAAAGTATATAAATTTAATTATAAAATAGCTATATAAGAAAATAAACTCAATCGAATGTGTCTCTGTAAGAAAAGAATTATAATTCGTTTCGTTTTCGCAGTATAATGTATTCTTATTATGCATTTTATACTGAAACCGAAAGTATAATCGAAATTAAAACATTACACTTTCAATTCTATTCTTTTCAGATCGATTCATCAGTTGAAACTAAAGAAATGTGTACCATTTACTGCCACTCGTGCTTGAAACGACGTCAATATTCCACCATCTACTCCGCTTGCTACCAATGTCGAGAATTTTATTGCAAGACATGTTCAGACATGCATCCAACTTTTATGCCGTCAGAGGTTCACAACATATTTCAACTCTTCCTCCCCATAATCACCCCGTCAGTCAATAATGAGTACAAACTCGCTTCTGATTTTCTGAAAACAGAAGACGATGATCTACCACCCGCGGCGCAGTTTTCCATGAATACCAAAAGCGACGAAGGTCAAATAAAACGTGCAGCTTTACCAAAAGATGACAAAATATCAAGAAACCATGCTGATCCTGGTAGAAATAAAGCCGAACACTGCAAAGACATCAGTGTGAAAAGGTCTGAAGATAAAGATGTTAAAGTCGGTGGTTTATTGACTGTAGCTGGTAAGGTCGTGCTAATAGATGCTGACAATCAAATGCTTCAGTTGTTTGACGATAGCGGTACTTACCTGTCATCTACTGCACTCAAGGATTATACATGGGGTATCACACGTGTCAGTGACGATACATTCGCTACATGTGGATACGGTAACGAAGTGTACCTATGGTATATACACGGCCAGACAGTAACATGTAGTGAAGTTACATATCACGTCAATTATAACGCCGACGGCATCCACTATAACCAGACATACTACTGTGTGTTACACAGGAGGGACAATGTCATCACCATACTGGGAAGACAGGGCGGACACGTCAGACACATCGCAATCAAGGAAGCGTGTGGGAAGAAGATAACATTCGGGTATGATATCTATATGGATCAGAAGTCCCATGCAATATACGTGCCATGTCGGTGTAACAGTGATGGAGTACTATGCGTATCTGTGGAGGGCGAGGTGCTATGGTTTACTCCCCTGTCAGGAGCACTGTACGGTATAACGGAAATACGCGGTGTCTTGTGTGTTGCTGATAACACTGGTCGTAGTTTACAGTTATTATCAAAAGAGGGGAAGTATGAATACAAAGTGCTCGAAGGGAAAGATTTGGACGGCAATCCTGACTACATACATTATGATAGACAATCAGAAAAGCTGTATGTCAGCTTCGATTATCATCAAGACAAACGCAGCGTAGTGTCAGTGTACTCCATCACGTGCTAAACTGTTGTAGTATTGTAAATATCATGCACAATGTGCACTAGGACTGTAAAGGGTCTGAATAGAAAGAAAAGGCATTTAAACATATCATATAAACGATAAACGGAGGTTAGAGTGATAATTTAGAAAGGTGATTCAATAGAGCTCTTTTAGTAGAGTTAAATAGACGGGTGTATTTGAGGTCGTTGGGTTGGTTATGAGGGTCGCGATAGAAACCATACCATTCTTTATTTCTTTGATTTTTATGTTATTTTTTTTTTTCATGTATTTATCTATTCATTTATTTTGTTCATGTATTTACTTATTTCAATTCATTTTCTTTTTTATTTATTTATATATTTATTTATTTGGAAGACATATAGACAGATACCTTTGGTACTGTTTTCTGTGTCCCTGCATAAAATCCCTGGATGATACTTATCGTAAAAGCTGTACAACTATTACCACTTTAACACGTCCTCGTACAATCATAACTAAATGATAATGTACATTGTAGCTAAATAATGATTCATCATTATTGTTCATTGTTTCCCATCAGAAATAAAAGCAAATACAGATATTGTTGTTTTGCTAAGAATATTTAAAAATATAAAATATTGCAGGTATATTTTGAAAGAATCATAGAAGGAAGATGGGTCTAAATTTAGCAATAGGCCTAATGATCTCTCCCGAATGTTGATAAATTTCTTGTAAGACTTCAGATTTGGCCACCGGACTCCGGTCTTAATTATGGCCCATTTATCATATCATGAAATTCATAACTTCTAAGTACTCTTTATTTTAGTGAGTCTGTAAACGTACCCGTGACAGACTTTTCAACTTCAACACACGTTTTCAATTGTTAATAATATAAGACTTCTATAGATATTGTTATTCCATATCCCCTAAAAACAAATTCGTGTGTTATATAAGAATCACCCTGTCTGTCTCTCTAGGCTTCAATTTCTTCAAGCTACATTGCAGAAAAATGCACAATTGTTGCCCTTGGCCCTAAGGAGTATCATGACCTTGAACCAGGTCATATCTACAAGGTCACAGTGTACACACAGTGCCAGATCGAGGATCATCATTTCATAATAATTACCTAATGAGGGATACACATACACAGATAAGTATTTTGTCCAAGACCACAGTGACCAATCGGTTTGCGATTCTGCTTTCCAGTCCGGAGGAGGAGGGTCTACCTGATGAGGCTGACTCAAAAAGATCACTTAACTTTTCAATATCTTAGGTGGAGAAGGAGGAGGGAGTGACTTGAGAAGGTGGAGGAGGGGAGAGACTGACTTGAGGAGGGAATCTACTTAAAGAATCTAACGAAGTAAGAAGTAGTTTTTAGAACTAAGATTTTATGATCCTTTATTATTATTTGTAGATCTATATTATTTCCAAACTTGGGAACAGGTCATCGTGCATTAAACGCTCTCCCCTCCTATACCGATTTCTACGCCATTATATGAAGTGTTATAGTACTGATTTTCCTTTACATTGAATATTTTATCAATATATAGTCTGTAAACAACATCAAACTCTGGAGAATATCTGCTGACTGATCCAGGGGTTATCCTACACTCATATAACTAGTGACAATCAAATGCTACAAATCATGGAGCAAGAAAGATAACTAGTACATTTCTGAATTGCTTGTTCCACAGGACAACAGCTATCAACAACGAAGTTTAACATTGAAGGCAAGAAACCGTTTTTATGCAAAATTGATATGAATTTACTTAATGCACAGCCATATAAGAAAATAATCTTATTCAAATTAATCTCTGCACAGAAAAAAGACATGATTCATTTCATTTTCGCAGCAGAAGTATTTTTAATTGAAATGTAAAGTCAATGTCTATTCTAAAAGAGAAAACAGAAGACATCTGACAAAGCTGTATGACACAAATCACCAACATGAATAAAACATTAAACATCGATCTTTTTCAGACTGCATCATCAGTTGTATCTAAAATAATGCGCATCAAATACTGCCACTCTTGCTTGAAACAAGGTAAACATTTCGCCTTCTATTCCGTTTCTAATGAATGTCGAGAATTTAATCGCAAAACATGTTAAGGCAACCATCTGTCGTTTAAATCGTCAGAAGATCACAGCATATATAAACTTCTTCTACAGGCAATACCCCGTCAGTCAATAATGATGAGGACAAACGAGCAGACAGATATGAAAAAAAAACCGCGTAAGAACATCACAACATATTCGATTATAGTGCAGTTACGATACCGACTTAGGACGGTCATGTGATATGACAATAGACAATTAATTGTGGTCAGTCGGCTTACGTGCCGATTTTCAACTTACCGCAACAGCAGAATAATAAAAGGACACACACTTAAATGTATAAATATTCCTCCCTATAGAGATTACGGGTCAACAAATGTCTCAAGTTGAGAGGTCATAAAAATATCCGAACACATATTCCCACTAAGGAACAATATTCAAGGCGACTGTAATATATTTTAAAAATAAACCGACCTGAACTGCCATGTTCATGATATATCTAAAGCATTGTAATTTAAAATCATTATATATACCGCTTTATTTGTGAACTGTCTTAAAATATTGCATTATCAGTAGTTTTTACACATCACAATTCAACATGATCAGTTTTGTTCAGTATCAGTACAAAGTATTATTTCATGGTTTCATAGACATGAATGTAGATATTGGATAATAGAATTTTCCCGAAAATTGAAATGTTCGCAGTTCCAATTTCTTGGACATTTATACAAGTTATAGCACAGATAAAAGGACGTTATTTTCGATTTTGTTGATAGAAACAGATTAACACCGGGCGTACATTGTACTTGTACAAAATGACATTTCTTTAATGATCTCTTGGCATCAAATCATTAAAATTCGCTCCACTATGGTGGATAGTTTGTTAATTTTCTGATGCCACACCAAGATTAGTTCTTCAGTATGATGGCGTCACCTACCTGGTGCGAGGCATCCTAATTCTTACTCTTACTCGTGTATTCAATTCATAAGCATTAAGGTATCTTTGATGTGCCGTGGTGGGATTTCAAACTTCTATCTATGATTAATGTTATGTGTCATCGGTAAAAGTTTTAAACATAATTTAGCATAATGTTCTTAAGAGTAAATTTGAATCGTGTAATTCGAATTCAGTGTGTCCATGTTTATACGACATGAAATGTAAATAAAGATTTGCGAATCTAAAACGTGTAAAACTTAGTTAGTGATTGTTGTAAATTCAACATTTCTATGCGAGAATCGTTCTATGATGACAGAGGATGTGAATTGTGTTGGAAGACCACAGCCGTTCGGAATCCTTCGGGATGTACGCAGGAAATGGTCTTCAGTGATATGTGAATACGCAATGCGCAATGACGATGCGTAAACTGATAGAATTCGTTTCTGAGAAAACATGAAATAGTGTTGTGATGAACACGACTTAAAACCAGTTCCAAAGACAATATGCAGTTCATGACTCCTGAGGAGGTCATTGTCATGAAATGATGACCCTAGATCTGCCACAGTCGAGGTGGTTTGATCAAACCGCCACCAATGGCTGAGTTCAAGTCAGACCACTGAGAGTTCCAGATCCAGGAGTCATCATAGCCATGATTGACCTCATTAAACGTAAGTCACTGTTTTATTGTACCATTGCCATTAAAACGGGCATTAGGTAAAAATAATGTCCGGTCACTTTTTATTCTCGCAACAATTTTCCAAGTCATAGCCGTCACGTAATAAATATTAGAGTCATAGATTGGTCAAGATGTTAGCAATCAACCAATGAGTCTGATAAAATCTTATTGGAGAAATAATATGCAATAATATATACAGTCTTAATGCTATAACTCCTATGGACACAAGACACCCAGATCGGTCCATAATGGTAACCGCATGACCTTGATCATATACCTTAATTCGGAGTCTACATAGTAATACTAAAATATGACCAAATAATCTTGTATCTCAGCCTCCTAGTCTGAAGTACTGAAAGGGCACAGAAGGACCAAAAAAGCAAGGAAAAAGGCCGAGGAGGGGGGGGGGGGGAAGCAGCGGGTCTTGAGCTTTATATTTACTCAAATTCTATTTCCATAAAAGAAATAGGTATTGGCAAATGTTTAAGAACATTACAACGAGTGTTCCCCATACTTTTAAAATGGGAGAGTGGAGAGACAAGCGAGTTTGCGAATTATTACATAAAAGCATAACATTTTATTGCAGAAATCATACAAAATTATACTCATTATCTTCAGTTTCTAAAATGTTCGATATTTTGTTTTACTTTACTGATTATTGCATAAAGTGAGAAAGCAATCAAGAATATTTCATCTATGTATACTTCTTCATCGAATTTAAATGCTGATATTCATATATTTGCAATACTTATACTAATATATTGGTGAAAATTAACAATATCACATACGGGAAAAATCATGCCCCATAATACATTCGGAATATTTCACGTCTTTTGACAGTTAGAAATCGGGCATTATGTAAAATTAGAAGCGGATGCGATACATTTTTTCACTGTGCTGTATGTGTGAAAGACTTAAGCCTTCAAATGTATATTCCATCAAATTAATTTGCGTACTGTGTAGAGTCGACATACCGTCAGAGTTTAAACCCAATGTTATTAGAATGTGGACGTCTAGAAAACTACAATTTAATGGTTTTTGATGCACAAATCTGTTTGATGTTCTTTAAATAAATCATTACACAAAAGCTTTATGTAATACAAACAGGGTAGTTCGACTAGATTGCAACCAAAAGTATGGTCATATTACAATAGAATCACGAACCGATCCATCAAGAAACATTCACTAATTTAAATAGACTATTCTTAGGAACAATATATACAACTGAAATCTATTTTGTTTGTTTTGCATGTCTTATATCTATGTTCAATTTGACATTTAGTTTGTTTGTTTGTTTTTTATCAAGAGTGTTATAAGTATTCCTCAATAAAAACGAACACCCCAAAAAACAAAAAAACAAAAAACCAACAACACAAACACAACCCCCCCCCCAAAAAAACCAGTCAATTAAGCAATCGACATTGTCTTATGTACGTGACGGGACACGATGAGGTCCGTATCGCAACTGTAGTACAACCGAATATTTCTATGATCTCTTTTTCATGTGCTTATTTTTCTTTGCTCTGCATGTCTGGGTGATATTTGTGATACAGCTAAGTCAGATGTCTCTCCAACTTTTCTTTTCTACACTGGATGTTTTATCTTCTTTGACACTTGAATTTTCCTCTTATTTCTTGTCCATTAATGACAACTAAACTACTTTTTTCAGATCAGTGGTTGTTTTTGTGATACACATTATTCAACAGAATGGATGTGGTCAGATGATAAATATCATCCTTCGTTCAAAGACCTAACATGTCCCGACCGAACACTCGTTTTGAAAACGAAGTTGAAAAGAGTCCTGAACGAATAACAGATATGCGTAATGTGTCATCATAAAGTCTTTGATTTATACGAAGTAAAAAAACGAAATACCGAAGGGTAAACCATATCTCATAGTCCATGGAATAATAGACATTGCTAACTGCAACTCTGTCCAGCACTTCATAGTGTCAATTCAATGCACCGTTAGACATATAGCAGATAAAACAAATCTTAAACATGTCTTAGGATGAACATTTTAAACCAAAATAAATGTGTGGTATAATTTATTATCTAAAACTTAAAATATTTTAGAACATGCACATATATATAATAGTATATAATGTGAAAAGTAAGAAGATATTTATAATGAGAAATGGTGGCGTTGGAAGCAAACATTGACTTAAAAATTATTCTTTTTGGGACTTTGCAAGGATATTGATTTTACCATCACCATTCTTTGAAGTATGTGAAGTCATTCGCTCCGAATAGATATCATTACTCCGACACATTAGGATGTTCGTTACTAACCGGAAGTCCCGAATCCGAACTCGGCTCTGTCAGTAAGATAAGATGATCTACGGGATTTGTTTTCGCTAACCACGTGGCTTGTGGCAGATTGTCAACTGACGGGTCATGTGACGAAGTATACTGCTGATATGATGGGTTTTCAGTTGATGAAGTAATATTGTTTCTTTCACCATGTATACTCATTAAATAGCGTTCTTTTGATTTCTCTTTCAATTTTTCATTGAGTGTTTTTACTCTTTCCTCCATCTGCAAGGCAAGACAGAATTACACACCTGCAAACACTAAGCAGAGTTCTAAAAAGCTTGTTGTCAACAGGTTTCTCCATAAATTTTTATGATCCTTTATAACAATACAATTAACATGATCGCAGTATTGGATTTACCTGGAGGGTTACACTAATTTGTGATCATAATCAAGGTATGATCCCTCTATGACCATGCATTAATCATCTCAGTTTTGTCATATGCTATGCAGACATTCATACTCTTTTTATCATTTAGAAAGCACACACATGTGTGAAAGAACCATAAAAATTTCAAAATAGTGTCAGGAAAATGAATTTTCAAAAAGATTTCTTCTTAAACTTATTTAGATTTGGCGAATTTAGAATATGAAATCGAAAGAGTTTTCAGAAATTTACATCGCTTTAAGTTTCAGATAATTCGATTTAACACTTAATCTTGTTTCTAGTTTCTGATTATAACATGATATCAGAAATGACTTGAACCGAAATATGTGCAACTATACATTCAGCAAAATATATTACTTATCGCCAGGTTTCCTTCTTTCAAAATGAATTGCAATAAAAATGTGAAGATGCCACAAGATGAAATCACAATCCTGATTAAGAAGTGTTCATATACGATTTCAAGCAGTGTTTATCATGGTATCATTAAGTGACTAAATGATCGAAGAGACAAACATGAAATAAAAATGAAAAGACATGTCATTTCTTTGTATCGTTTTCTGCTTATTGTCTTTTCTGTTTGATTAATGAACCACATTTACAAGACTAAAATTTGCTTAGTACTGGCTAATTCATGTAAATGATTTACAATTTGAAGAATTTGTAGATTTTGGACATATGTAATGGGTTAACTACTTTAAGTTTAAGTAAACATAACGACTATTGATGAAACCGTTGCGACATTTTTAGCCTTCCTTGAGGTGATATGCACTACAGGTTTATATATATTTATAATATGCTAAGTAAACATTTGTGTATTCCAGTCGATGTCCCTCTATGAAGCCATGTCTGTAGATGAAGTAGAGTATACATTAACAGCATTTTGCAACAGTAAAAATTAACACAGTAAATTGGGAATTTTTTGTCAGTCTCCTAGTTGTGTCTGCCATTATTAACTGAAAGTCAACATAGGGTAATATACACTTTACACAACTTGTGAGAGTTGTCTTTCCTCCGTTACCTTGCTGGGTACCTATATTTACAAGACAGAAGAAAACTGGTATCTATATCAAGACTTCCAACACTCATATCGGAGGAGAATGTCGCAATACCAATATACAGAAATAAAGGTGCATAGTGAATCATATTGTCGACTGATATGTTCTTTCTTTCAAAATATATACCTGAGCAATTTGTTGTTTTAGTTCCTCGTTCTCGGTCAATAGTTTTTCATGTCTCTCCTCTTCCTCTCTGCTTGCACACGATTCAAAAATCGTTCTAACTTCTAAAGTATTCTTTTTTGGGTTTCTCATAATTTCAGAAATCTGCAAGATACAAGTTTCACAGAGTAAAAAAAAGCTTTATGCAAGATTACAAAGTATTTTACTTAAAAGGTAATAGAAAATATACCTTTAGAGAAGAACAATGGAATGTGAAAGAAAGTATCGCCAAGCACAGCAAAAACAATGACAAACTTGTTAAGCATAATCACTATAGTGACAGTTGAATAAAGTATGAGAAATAAAGACTTACTTTAGGTGCAAAGATGAGACCCATGGAAAGAAATGCACTAAGGAGAATAGCCAATGAGAGGAAGGCAAACTTGGCGTCTTGCTGTGTGCTGATTATCAATGTTATAGGAGCTGTTATTACACATAGGACCTAAATCAATAGACAATATAATATCATAATGATGTAATGGAGGAGATGTTATTACACATGGGACCTAAATCAATAGACAATATAATATTATGATATCATGGAGATGTTATTACACATAGGACCTGAGACAATAGACAATATAATATCACGATAATGTAATGGAGGAGCTGTTATTACACATAGGACCTAAATCAATAGACAATATAATATCACGATAATGTAATGGAGGAGCTGTTATTACACATAGGACCTAAATCATTAGACAATATAATATGATGATGTAATGGAGAAGCTGTGATTACACATGGGACCTGAATCAATAGACAATATAATATTATGATATAATGGAGATGTTATTACATATAGGACCTGAAACAATAGACAATATAATATCACGATAATGTAATGGAGGAGCTGTTATTACACATAGGACCTAAATCAATTGACAATATAATATCACGATAATATAATGGAGGAGCTGTTATTACACATAGGACCTGAAACAATAGACAATATAATATCACGATAATATAATGGAGGAGATGTTATTACACATAGGACCTGAAACAATAGACAATATAATATTATGATATAATGGAGGAGCTGTTATTACACATGGGACCTGAATCAACAGACAATATAATATTATGATATAATGGAGTAGCTGTTATTACACATGGGACCTGAATCAACAGACAATATTATATTATGATATAATGGAGGAGCTGTTATTACACATGGGACCAAAATCAACAGAGAATATAATATTATGATATAATGGAGAAGCTGTTATTACACATGGGACCTGAATCAATAAACAATATAATATTATGATATAATGGAGGAGCTGTTATTACACATGGGACCTGAATCAACAGACAATATAATATTATGATATAATGGAGGAGCTGTTATTACACATGGGACCTGAATCAATAGACAATATAATATTATGATATAATGGAGTAGCTGTTATTACACATGGGACCTGAATCAACAGACAATATCATATTATGATATAATGAAGGAGCTGTTATTACACATGGGACCAAAATCAACAGAGATTATAATATTATGATACAATGGAGGAGCTGTATTTACACATGGGACCTGAATCAATAAACAATATAATATTATGATATAATGGAGGAGCTGTTATTACACATGGGACCTGAATCAACAGACAATATAATATTATGATATAATGGAGGAGCTGTTATTACACATGGGACCTGAATCAATAAACAATATAATATTATGATATAATGGAGGAGCTGTTATTACACATGGGACCTGAATCAACAGACAATATAATATTATGATATAATAGAGGAGCTGTTATTACACATGGGACCTGAATCAAAAGACAATATAATATTATGATATAATGGAGGAGCTGTTATTACACATGGGATCTGAATCAACAGACAATATATTATTATGATATAATGCAGGAGCTGTTATTACACATGGGACCTGAATCAACAGACAATATAATATTATGACATAATGGAGGAGCTGTTATTACACATAAGACCTGAATCAATAGACAATAAGATATCATGATAATGTAATGGAGGAGCTGTTATTACACAGAGGACCTGAATCAGTAGAAATATAATATTATGATATAATGGAGGAGCTGTTTTTACACATTGGACCTGAATCAATAGACAATACAATATCATGATAATGTAACGGAGGAACTGTTATTACACATAGGACCTAAATCAATAAACAATAAAATATCATAATGATGTAATGGAGTTCTGTAAGACATTTAAGAAAAAATAAATTATATCAAGGATATTCAGAAACGATAAAACATATAACGGACACAAAATATACTTTTATAAGTAAATAAAAATCAAATTGATGTCACGATTGTATGGTAAGTAATTCTTGAAATGCGCTATTAAAACAATAAAAATGAATTTTATTATAGTTGGATAAAATTTGACATTTTTATTTTCCTGGAATTGGTTTTTAAAGTATCTGCAATGCACTGTTTTGTATGCGAATATTTACATTTGATGTTTTTTGTTTGTTGCGGTTTTTTTTTGGGGGGGGGGGGGGCTGTATTTTTTCGTTAGTTTGATTGTTTGTTTGTTGTTTTATTTTTGGGGGGGGGAGGCTAGTACAATTATTGCCATGGCTAGGGAGTGTGATTTGAACCCTCATTTTTTTTTTACTTACGACTACGTTATAGATGCTCATTCCGACAAAGCGAGAATCGTTGACTTGTTTTATTTTCACACTTCTCGTCTCGTAGGCTAGAAATATCCCAAATAGTAGCAGGATGCCCTTATACCCGAACATCACCCCTACAAACGAAAAACAAAACCTACATCAACAGATATCGGAAAGAATCCTTTATACCCCAACACTCCCTTCAAAGTGGAAAAAGACACTCCGACACTTCTACTGTTCTAATATATACAATAAAACCAACATCCTGTAACGAAACAGCAATACAGATTTACAAAATCTAAGAGTAATTATTTACTGCTAATACCATTATTCAAAAACAAATAGTTACCTCCCAAGGAAATAATATGCAAGTGAAATCGACTTTCCTGATATCCTGATATCATTATCTGACAACATATATAAAGTTACTAGTAACTCAGGAGCGGCTATAAAGGTTGATCCTCCCGCTATTTTCATATACAGTGTAATGTCAAATTCGAAATGAGTTTAATGGATTGATATTTGCTTGTTGTTTGTTAGTCCGTACATTCGACATCATTTTCAATTTCTTTATTGTGTTCAAGACCTGCTGAAATTCATCCTTCTTCAGAGTAGTAGTGTAGACTCAATGAACCCATTATTAGCAAAATGGAAAGATTTTTCGCCCCACGCATATTGTTTTCTATACATTGTATTGCAAGAATTTAGTTCAACAGAAAGAATTTTCCGCTTACATCATATTTGGCTCCTATTCCCAAAAGACAAAAGACTTAAATATTGTATACTGCAGAGAAATATTTACCTAAACATAGCATGACATTAAATAAGGTACACCGCTCCAAGGGATTTGTAAGCAAGTAGAGACACAAATAAAATGCCACTGCCTTCCTTACCATGTGCAGTGGTACAATACTTAACTAAAATACAAAGATATCAGGAAAAGGACACAATGCATGGTGCTTACCTAACCATATGTGGGTGCTGAACAATAGACAAATGTCATGCTTACCCAACCAAATGGAAATGTTGGACGAAGTACATAGCTCCAAATGTGGTCTCATTTTGACATCGTTGTTGGTATTAGACGGTTCCTCGTCGTCAAATATTTTCAAATCTCTGCGGAGTGGATCAGTGATTTGCCACGAGGTCAATACAGCTATATCCATGAGAAATATCACCAACAACACTGTGTACATCTCGCACGTTTGCACAACCTGCAGAAATAATTTTGAATCATCAATTTACAACAAATGATTAAGCCAGCACAGTGTGGGTCCTACCAAAAAGCCTTTATAACGTATACTTAACAAGCAGCATATAGCCATAATCGACCACAAGAAATTTGAGGGTATAGTATTCAGGTAATCATTTCACGAACATAGTGTGAAAAGAAAAATTACTTGCTTATTTTTGCGTATACGGACAAAGTATGCACATATTTGGAACTGTGTCTGTTTTTCAGAGTACTACATGAAATTTATCCATTCTTAAAATAAATACTTTATATATATGCATATTGAATAGATATGAAGAATGAATTTCTGACATTTTATTCGCCCTTCTTCTTGTTCAGGAACAAACGCACTGCAATATGACATTATTTGACCTTATATTGACATATGTATTATCTCTATAGAATTTAAATCATCGTACTTACTGGTTGTAGTAAAAAATTACCAAAAAGAGACAACTAAAATGTACCAAATTGTGAAGATTTTGTAAGACTGAAGACTGGTTATTTTGGTCCTTCCCCAGAAACAACATTAATGCCCTGGGGTTTACGCCCCTTGCAATCTTTTGAATTACAAAATTCATAAATATAGTTCCCTTTATCCAACAAAAGCTTTACACCAATTTTGAAGACAAATGGCTTTAAAGTTTTAAAGTAGAAATCGAAAATATTCAAATGTTAACGGAGAAAGACGGACGAAGATCGATGGCAGAAGGTCACCTGAGTGACTCTGGGAACCTAAACAATTTACTGGTAATATTTTGTAACTTGCTTAAATCCTACGGACATTTTCTTCCTAATCTGTTTTTGTCTCTGCGTATTAAGTGATCTGGGAAAAAACTACAAATGAAAATCGCACCTGGTTCAAAGTCAATTTTAAAAGTGAAAAAAAGAAAAAAATTATTATTGTATCTGACCTTTCATAATCTTAACCATTTTCACATAGGTATTTTAAACCATTAAATTAAATAAATGTTGCTATTTTAAAGGGAAATATATATTACCTACATGTTATTTATTTTCATCTGCAAATCTCGTAAAGCATTTCAATAATTATACATAATTTCTTTATTTTCACTGATATTAGGCCCTAAATACTGTGAACAGAGACTTTCAATGTGATATTAAATAATTGTGTCGTCACAACACAGGGTGCACATTTGATCAGCAAATCATTTAATAATAGAAATTTTCATTTTGAAATAAGTCCTTTCAAACACCCTAAAACTAATAACCTTTACTAAAAATACTGAGTGAAATTTTAAATGCTTACTTTTCTGTCTTTCTTATCTGCAGTTATTATTCTGTGCACCGTCCATATCTTTGAAAACATCCCTCCATAACCGAAAGAAAATCCCACAGATAGAAGCCATGCCCTCAGCTGACATACTACAGAGTATAATTCGGGATGAATAAACTGATTGTCGAGCCCGAATAAAAAGACGCAGAGCAAACACAGAATACTCCCCAATACGGTTATATTGTTTATGACTGGTTGCGAATGACGTATACACCTGTAATTAATAAAGAAGAATTTACGTATTCCACAATATTACTTTGATTTGGTAGAGCATTTTTGTATTTGATGTGGATAAAATATAGAACAAACGTCCAAATTTGCACGAATAAGGGAAACAAAGTAAACCGTACTAATGTGTAATGTGCACATAATATGAGTGTAAAATCATTATCAGCATAAAAAGAAAGAAGAAAAGAAGTTCAGGAAGACATGTAATGTAACAGGTTTTGAATATTAGGTAAAAGGTAACGGTATATTAAATTAGTATCAACAAAAAAGAATTTTCACGAGAAATACACACTCGAAATATCACAGTAGAATGACTTACTGTTCACAAGTTATAATCAGTTTTAAAGAGCACAGAAAAAAGAAATAAACGGAAACAGACTGACCAAAACTATATGCGCCTAATCTCTGATTCCGGGAGCAAAAATTGTCGAATAAGTGCTTAAGGTTTATTCTGATTGTATTCCTATACAACATCCTAATAAGCACTCAGTAATGTGTAATGAGAAAGCTCGAGGTCGGTATAAGTGAATCATTTCATACCTTCTATTTCTATTGACTGTGTTGAAAATAAGGCAGGCGAAACCCAATCCAATACCGAGAGCGGCAAATGAGCACATGGTCAGGAACAAGCCCACAGATATGACTCGTGCTGTCTGTACAATGAGCGTCTGGTCCGGAGGTGGTTTTCCTCCTACAGAAAAATGAAATTATTGAGGTAGATCATCCCCATGTTAAGAGTTATTTTGAATTTTACTTATGATGTAATATCTACAGTAAACGAATGATGGTGATCAGTTTTCGACATAACAAAATTATTACCCCTATAGATGGCTATATTACAGATATCTTTAAACGGTATCTATCTATAACAAGATATTTGATGCTTCCAGTGCCTACAAATCTATTAAGATAATGATACTGTTAGCTGACATCCTGGAAATCCCATAGAGCTTCATAGAAACTAATGACAGAATATATTACCTATCCATTTCTCGTTCCCAAACCACGTCAAGTTGTCTGAGTTGTAATGGTAATATCCTCTTTTATAATATGTTCCATCTACAAAGTAAACATCACACTGTTATCCGATTTCTGTGCAAATGAACACTTAAGTTTCTTAATGGTAGTATGGATACCTGATATTATGAAGCACTAAGCACCTGAAGTTTTTACTTCTAGTTTTGAATAAATGTTTCACTACTTAACGTTTTTGGGAAGAATACACAACACAAATTATTTCGATTAAGTGACCCTTTTACCTTGACCCTCAAACTGTTAAACTAAACATGTCGATCATCAAGTGATTTAAAAACATGTTTAGGTAAATATTTCGCAGAAATTAACTGAAAAGTTTGCCTGATTTTCTCTTCGCCCACTAATCTGTGAATGCAGAAACATTACAATATAAATTATAAAAGAATATATTAATTGTGTTGTAATGAAAGTTTACGGTGGCTGTAAGCGGACAGGTGTGAAAAAATTAAATTGTGGCCACAGTTTAGTAAATCGTTCCCACAGTTTAGCTCAATCGTGGCCACCCTTTACTAAACTGTGGGAACAGTTTATTAAATCGTTCCAACAGTTTATTAAATCGTGCCCACAGTTTACTAAATCGTGGCCACAGTTTAGCTAAATCGTGGCCACAGTTTACTAAACTTTGCCCCACAGTTTTTTAAATCGTGCCCACAGTTTATTAAATCGTGGCCACAGTTTAACTATATCATCATCAATACAACAAACCAACAAACATGTGCGACCTTTATGAAAGAGATATTTTCATTAAAAGTGGGTTTCAAGTTGGGTTGACACAAAGAGAGATTTGTCAGTTTTTAGAAAGCATAGGTATTAACATATCTGAACGTCACATAAGGCGTATATTGCAGAGATTAAATCTGCGAAGGAGAGGAACCTTTACAGACTGTGTAACCGTTATAACCTTTATTCATAACCAACTACAATCCTCTGGAAAACTGCATGGGTACAGATGGATGCATGAGAAAAGTCTGATGAACGGATTGCGTGTGGGAAGACGAGCGTGTTGCTATGTCTTTGATGGATCCGGACGGCTGTCTCTTCAGATATATACCAAGTTACTTTCATTATAAAAAATTATTATACCCCTTGCAAACGAAGTTTGGGGGGTATAAATTAATCACCATGTCCGCCTGTCCCTGTTGCCGTCCCGATTCGTGTACGGGCCATATCTTTTTATTTGGTCGATGGATTTAGATAGTATTTCACAGAATTGTTGCCCATGACCCAAGGGTGTGCCTCGACCTTGACCCAAGATCAAAGGTCAAGGTCACTGTGTTTATATATACATATAAACATGTATACTGCATACGTTTAATGACATTATACGCATTATGGCATGACGCTGCCCGTCCGTAGACCTGTTTATCCCAACAACCTTGTGGGCAGGATAGGGACCAAACCTTTTAGCCAAGCATATTAAAATTTTCCATGGGGATTACCCATGGGTAGACAGGAAACTCTATTGATTTACATAGACCTTTGTCTGCAAGGACATATCATTATGAACATTTGTGTGAAATATGATCAAATTCTGATGTAGGGTTAAGGATGTATGAGATCAGATAAACGAAATGACAGACGGACACGGCATCGACTATATACTACCCCGAAAATTTTTCGGGAAACATAATAGAATATTCCATAGGCAAAGGAAGCCGGAATATTCGCAAGATCCATTCATTCAAATGTACACTCGTGAGACGCCGCGCGCGCCAGATAGCTAGCCCTACAGTAGATCTAAATCGTGGCCACAGTTTAGTAAACTGTGGCCACGATTTAATAAACTGTGGGCACAGTTTAGTAAACTGCGGCCACGATTTACCTAAACTGTGGCCACGATTTAATAAACTGCGGCCACAATTTAGCGAAACTGTGGGAAAGATTTAATAAACTGTGCGCACAGTTTAGTTAACTGTGGCAACGATTTAATAAACTACAGTTTATTAAATCGTTGCCACAGTTAACTAAATATATATCCTTTTCCCACGTGTATACATCGTTTTTCGTAATTCACAGAGGGATACAAAATCGGGCCAAAAGCTTAACTTCTCGAAAATTTCCCCTGTGGCTTTGACTTCTCCATAACTTACTTATCATTTGCTCGATCTGTGTCCACGCTATTCGATCGCCCTGGGATGAGAATGCCACGTTGCCCTGTATCAAATATATAAATTGATCGGCATTCATAATTTGAGAAATCACAGTTGCATGTTTAGAGACTTTCAAGTTTGATATCTGAACCAATGTTCAATAAGGAAAACGCTTTGACATGTCTCAAAACTTTTGTCAATACACAAAATAAAAAGCTTTTTATCAATAGGTTCTAACTGTTCCGCCAAACCGCAATATTCCAAGTTCACTTAAACATGCTCCAGAGCGACCCAGATCACAGTCAGTAAATAGAGAATAATTCGAACGTTTCATACCGTTTACACCTTTTGATAAAGTACATAAGACACCCAAGTCTCAAACAAAAGTGACAAATTCTTAATCCTCAACTTATTTGATGATAAAAACGATATTTTAGACCAATACATTTTGATCTACTAGTAACCTGTGATCTTCAGAAATTAACAATATAACTGGACTCTGAAAACAACAAGATAAGGAAAATGACTGCTGCATTATCATTGTGGTACCACACCGATGTATTTCGTAGATATTCTTGTACCCCTGGAAAAACTACGTGCCCAAAGAGTAAGCATCTCATGCCTGGCTAGCGGCACATGTCTTAAAGATACATAATGTCTAATTATATAAAATCAGAGGTACAATAAAATATATTCCTAACTTATTTTACTTATAAAAAGATAATAAACTGCAGCGACCCCCAAACCTATTAAGCCTTGGTTATACAGTTATTGCTGCAGCAAGTTAAAAATACGATCCTCAAATTTGACCTACTTGCGTTCGTACGAAACCGGAGAATACGCACGTGACCTTAAAATTATTCATTTGCAAACGGGGTAAAACAACAATGGCGAAGATAAGAAAGAGAAAAAGAAAAGAAATCGACCTTCTGCACTAAGTGACTCGGAAAAGAAAAGAAACAAAGAATAAGTATGATGTAAAGCATGCGAGAAGTAGAATTTGTATCACGTGCAATGCATACATTATGCAAATGAATATTTCCGAGGTCGACCGAGATGAATAAAACTGATAAGGAAAACGTGGGTTATGTAGCGAATTTGTAGCGATAGCTGCATTTAATACTGATGGGCAGTCAAAAGATACTGTACTAAACAAATTTACGATGTTACTTTAATCACAAAAGTAGACGCTACAGGAGACCACATTTATCTTTAATATTCCAAAACAGATATACGAAACGAAATTTTCCCGACATATACTGACACTATATAAAATTGTATACTCTAGACATTCAGCAAGAAAAATTAAAGATAATATCAATAACTATATGACTTACGGACACTCCTAGAAAATGCGTTTCGTTCATGGCGGACAGGATTTCCTGTGTTATGTCGGTCCTGTCGTACTGAAAATGTTCCAGACTTGAACCCCTCTTTTTTAACCTAGACAGACAGAAATTCATTATCAGAAAACAGATAAAAAGAAAAAATATTTTTAAATCATCTAGATTTTACGCCATTTAAGTACATCTATATGTATTAAATTTACAATATTATACACAACTGAATTAAGTGCTGTTGATATGGACAAATTCATACAAAATGTATAATATATAAAATGTACATATATATATATATATATATATATATATATATATATATATATATATATATATATATATATATATATATATATATATATATATATATATATATATATATATATATATATATAAAAGAGTATGGACTGGCCAGAGCGAAGTACTACGACTTTTTCCTGACATTTACAGACAGACTCAACTACGCTTAACGAGTCAAAGGTTAACAGGTCAAACATAGAGACGTTGTGCATCACAGCGAGACGATAAGCTATATCTACACGCCCTGCTATTAAATGTCTTGTCTTAATCTGTTTTAAGATCCGGATGTGGCCTTTATAGTAACGTATCAAGAGATACAGAAAAGCAGTGGTCAGAATAACTTATCGTGAAAAGAGAGAGAAAAATACATGTAATTCACATTCTTTGTTTTATATGATAAACACTTATGAAAACCTGGGGCGGCCTCCCAGAAAAACAGAAATCTGCTGTAAAAATAAACCAAAAGCTTGACAAGAGACGGAAGTGATCAATATTTGTTCCTAGTGGCTCCACCACGTTCCAGGGGTCGATAACCTCCGGTTGCCGTGTCATGATATGATCGAACAATTCCTAAAAGCGACGCGTCGATCTGTAACAATCAAAACCAAATCAGACCCTAAATCAATACATTTGGTACATACTTGTTTGAGGTCTTATCCAGTGCGAGAGCCAGGGCCCAAACTGCATCGTAGGCCAGAGGGGCTTCAGGATAGCCCACTACTTGTGACGTGTCCGTATAATTCAGGAACTGTAGGGTCTGGTCAATCTTACGTTTAAACAGTTGTGACGTCTGAAATACAGTTGACAGGTTAATACTTTACGAAATACTAAAAGGTAGAGTACAGTTTTAGATAGGGTGTAAGAATTATGTTGTCCTCCAGAAACAAGCTTTTATATGGTTTTGATGCGATAAGGAAATGAATGCAACCGGAATGCCCAGTTTGAAAATGTTTTATCAAACCCATGTAAAAAGCACTCTACTAATTTAATCTCCACGATTTTTCCATGCAATCGAAACGTTTGACGTGTTTCATTTATTACGATGTACAGGCATGTTTACATTGTATAATGCGAAATACGCATGTTGTTGTTTTCTATTGGAGAGAGGTGTAGATGGGTCAGGCCATAGAATTTAGTCATGCATCTCTTCTACACGTGCATTAGGATATACGACTTGAGTTCTAATTGGTATGAATATGAAGCAAAAACTCCAGCTTTACCTCCAAAATGGCGGAAAAGGGAAGTAACTCCAATTAAATTTCGTGCATTCGAAAACTATCTATAAAGTGCACTGGTATTGAATCAATGAAATGGGCATTATAATGTATACTTTGATGAATCGCGATATAATTAAAACAAAGGAAATATGATATAATAGCGCCTAGAAGACCGACTCAATATATCATTAAATATAAAAGAAATCTCAAATGTATGTTCAAAATACAATACAAAATCAATCCGGAGACAAGTATTTCCGAAAAGTTCAAATCCCAAACCGATGTATTTGATGTATCATTTTAATGCAAGTTTTATTGCAGAGGAAACGACAAATTTCTCACATTAATCTTTCCTGACTTGACCTGTCAGTACATGAAGAGGATCCTATCATTATACAGAGACAGAGATTGATTGATTGTTATATTACGTCGTAAAGAATATTCAGCACACATAACTGGAGAATTTCACTATAAATTATTGAGTAGCCCGAGGTAGAAAAAGTCGTACACTAGAGTTCTGTGAAACCGAAATATATAAATTTAGTCTAGATCTATTGTTTAATAATAGGGGTGTTCAGGTAGAGTCACTTATCAAAGGTGTACAAATATGTTCCTTTTTATATCAGAAAATCTTTACCTCAACGCTGCACGACGTAAGTCAAGCTTTAAAAACTATTTTTAAAGTAAACGACTATTTGAGTTATTCATGAAACCCGACATCTTGCTTGGTTCTCTGATTTCCAAAATACGCGATAAAGATGTTTTATAATAGGTGCGCTGTACTGTTAAATATTGATTTTTAAAAATTCAATACATTATAGAAGTAAAACAGGTTGTATATCTTGACACCCCTGTTATGGTAAAACTTCGACTCGTCGAAACTTTCATTATGTTATAACTTTGTTTATGTCGGACTATAAAAGGCTTAGAAAGCAAGATAAACAGACCATGCCTGATCGAGTTTTGACGTTGTACTCTTGGTGGAGAACGACAGCCTCGGTGGTGAAGTGTCCCTCGAGAGCCTCCTTCAGCTGGTCGGAGGTGCAGTTGATTTTAGGGTCGGATTTTGTATACCAGTTGTCTGGGTACCATCCAATGATGAACCACACGTACTTTTTACCGTAAAGCTTCTCCTTGTAAGCCTATGATGTATTGATTTTATATTAAATTTTGAGTTATTGAAAATGTACTGTATGCAGTGCATCATGGGAAATCATATGTGCTAAAAGTGGAAAATTACAACATTGTCTGGTATTAATTACGTGCGTTGTCGGTATTGATAAGCCAGAAATTTTAATTAAAATATTTTTGTTTGGTTACATCCATCCCCGATATGCTTAAATTTAAGGTATAAATATTTTGATTGCTCATGTTATGTACTTTTGAGAATGATTGTAATTGAAAGAATACACATTTAATCCTGTAATATTAACAGAAAAGCACTTTACCTGGCAAAACACTTTTCTAGCCATATTTTCATAAAACACCCCAACAATTATTCGTGCATCCTGTCTCTGAAAATTTAAAGCAATGTCAATTCTGTTGGTACTTGTCCACAAAATTGTGTACATAAATATATATTTGAAATAAATTTCGAGATAACCGATAAAGAATGTTGTTGGTACTGATTAAGCAATAGTTTTAAGGGGTGGTCTCAAAATAATTCATGTGTAAGTACCTGAGTATGTTACATCATAAAATTGAGATACATATTAACATGATCAAGAAAGAAAAAGAGAAAGAAACTGATATATTTCAAAAGATTTTAATTAAATCAAATTTGATTAAAAATACACATTAATTGAAGATACGAGGAAATTATACATGTATGTAATATATTGTAATATGCATTGTACGTGTGAATATATTGTATATAAATTACATAAATACAAATGTAATACAAGCATATCTATTATTTACGTCACATATCGAATAGTCTTTCATAATACAGTCTGTGTATGCCGACACAACAAAACTTATCTCTAGATTCCGTACTGCGTTTTCAGGATCCGTGTCAGCACCACACAATCTTACCACTAGATTCCGTACTGCGTTTTCAGGATCGATGTCGACACCACACAAACTTACCTTCAGATTCCGTACTGCATTTTCAGGATCAGTGAGGAAATTCTGTCTTACAACTACCTCAATGTTGGCCTGTTTTACTCTCTCCTCCAGATCCTCTATAGTCTGGACCAGGTAGAAAAGTAATCAATCAGTAATGGTTTATATACTTTTCCACCATTTTTATTATTTCAATGATACAATGTATGTTCTTTTAATTAGATTTTCATGAAAATAAATAGGTCTATAAATCAGTTAGTCAATGAGTCAGTCCTTAGATAGTCAGGAAATCAGACAGTCAGACATGAGTCAATTTTTCAGTCAGTCCGTCCATCCGTCTGTCAATCAGTCAGTCAATAAGTCTGTCAACTGGTCAGCAAATAGGATAGTCAGACATGAGTCAGTAGGTCCGTCCATTCGTCGATCCATCTGTATGTCAATTAGTTAGTCAATGAATCAGTCGGTTGATTGATAAGAAAATCGGATAGTCAAACATGAGTCAGTAAGTCAGTCTGCTCGTCCGTCCATCCGTCCGACTAACAGTCATTCAGCGAATCAGTCAGCCAGTGAATCAGTCAATTCGTCCCTTCGTCCGTCAGTCAGTTAATCAGTCCGTTTGTTCGTCTGTCCGACCATTAGTCATGAAGTGGTACTCACTGATGTAAATACTTCTTGCGTTTCCTGTATGGTCCCTATCCTATTCCATTTGAACTTCTGAAATAGTTTGATTCTTGTGGGATTATGAAGCGTCGCTGACGGATGAGTCCGGAAGAACGTCGGGAATCTTTCCCTGTTGGACAAGGCTGGGGAACTTGATCCATAACCTAGCTACAATGATAATTTAAAAATAAATAACACATTTATTTGTATTCAAATGTCGTTAAGTATCACCAAGATATCGAAACGTACTTAATATGTTTCGAGTCAAACCCAGCATTTAGGTGCACATGTATCATTAGGGGTAAATGTTTTTACTTGGTTTGTGTGCGTGTGTTGTGTGCATTCGTTTGTTTGTAAGTTTGTAATGCTTTTTTTTTAAGTTAGGCCCCTCCACTTTTTATCGAAATGAAAGTTTTAATGCGTTTTGAAGGATAGCATTGCCTGAGAAACTTCGGATACTTGTTCAATATGCTGCATACTTCAGGTGCCCCATTAGTATTTTGTTTATTATAATCAATTGATTTAAGTGTTCTCATTACTTTTATATTCATTGAATTTACATCCATCATTAATTTCCTAGACCGTTCAATGAATAATAAAAATTATATTCCAATTCTTATAATACCACTTCATAAATATTCCATTACTCCTATTGTGCCCGATAAACGTCAATAAATGGGAATTAAGCTGCCGCGTAAAAAATATAAACATAAAGTCGTGCAAATAGACACAGTGGTACAAAAAAAATTAATAGAATCCAAAAAACAAGAAAAAAAAAAACACCAAAAAAAACCAAAAAAGGAACTAAAATAACAATAGCAACGCCTAGCGTGGCTTAAAACGCCCGTCGCTTACTTTGGACGGGATCAATGTGAACGTATGGTTTTATTAACCCCCCCCCCCCCAAACTTGGGTCTCTTTGGTAATACTTATATGAAATATTGAAAGCCAAAAGGTGGATTCCCCTATACTGTTCAAGCATTCTGTATAAGTTTCATGAAAAACAACTGACGTTTTCTTAAGTTATTGCGTTACATAGCATCTCCATAGCAACTTATCATAGTAAATTTCCAAAGTCCATAACTCCGTAACGACAAAACAGAATTTGCTAAAAATCAACAAGCCGCTTTCCCTACCCTATTTAAGCATTCTGTATTAGTTTCATGAAAAACAGTTGACATTTACTTAAGTTATTGCGTTCCATATCATCGTACTATAGCAAAAATAAAATCCAAGTCCCAACTCCGGAACGACGAAACGGAATTCGCTCAAAATCAAAAAGGCGGCTACCCCTACATCATCGAAGCATTCTGTATGAGTTTCATGAAAAACAATTGACGTTTACTGAAGTCATTTCGTTCCATAGCATCTTTTCATATTAAAAATAAAATCCAAGTCCAATAACTCTGCAAGGACAAAACGGAATTTGCTCAAAAACGAAAGGCGGCTTCCCCTACATTATCGAAGCATTCTGTATGAGTTTCATGAAAAACAATTGGCGTTTACTTAAGTCATTGCGTTCCATAGCATCTTTTCATATTAAAAATAAAATCCAAGTCCCATAACTCTGGAACGACAAAACGGAATTTGCTCTAATCGAAAGGCAGCTTCCCGTACATTATCGAAGCATTCTGTATGAGTTTCATGAAAAACAGCTGACGTTTATTTAAGTTATCGCGTTTCATAGCATCTTTTCATATTAAAAATCAAATCCAAGTCCCAAAACTTCGGAACGGCAAAATGAATTTGCTCAAAATCGAAAGGCGGGTTCCTTTGCATTATCGAAGCATTCTGTATGAGTTTCATGAAAAATAACTGACGTTTATTTAAGTTATCGCGTTCCATAGCATCTTTTCATAGTAAAAATTAAATCCAAGTCTCATAACTCCGGAACGATAAAACGGAATTTGCTCAAAAACGAAAAGCGGGTTCCTCTACACTATTTAAGCATTCTTTATGAGTTTCATGAAATAGAGCTGACGTTTACTAAAGTTATCGCGTTCCATAGCGGACAGACGGACATCGCCATGCCATAATACGTCCTGCCTTTCGACGGGCGTATAAAAACAAAAAAAAAACCCACCCCCAAACAAACAAAACAAAACAAAAGCCCAAACTCACATTTATCAACGTTACATTGTCAATCAGTCTGAATATGTTTTTCACATTGTAAATTCATGCAATGTGATGCTGACATTTGTGTGAAACAGAAACAACGATGACATTAACTCTGAAACTGTAATAATATATCTGTACTGAATAAACCAATTCTTCTTAACAAAATCATGTCTGGTTTTGTGATTTATTTTAGATCAGCCAATCGCTGAAGACTGTGACACGAGAATTTATTCTATGATGCCTTCGTCGTGCATTATGTTCGACAGATTACGGTACAATATCGCTGCAATGTGAAGCTGACACTCGTGTCAATAAAGTTCTATTTGTGTATTTACCTGAAACAGGAATCTAACACCGCGGTCTGTGGCAATCAAAGCGCATTTATTGATGGTGTCAATACATAAAACTTAATCATAGATCATGCTTCTAATTAAATTGCATTTATATTTTGCTCTACACATACTGTGGGTTATTTCATCGGTGTTTAAAGATGGAAGACTCCAAAGATTTCCGAGTAAATTAGAATACGAAACAATGGCAATGATTACAACGCTGACTGGAATGTCTCGGTTATGGTTTAAATCCAATTGGAACACCTCTGCATTTCCATAAGTATAAACGAAAAAAAAAACTTTGGTTTATTAAACGGCCATCATAGCATGGTCAAAGAATTGGGAGGATGGAACGGCCATCATAGCATGGTCAAAGAATTGGGCGGAGGGAACGGCCATCACAGCATGGTCAAAGAATCGGGCGGAGGGAGAGTTAGCATTATCTCTTGCCACATGTCAAAAATGATTCGCGTATCATTTAATTTTACATGTAACACGCATTTTGATTGTTTTAAAAATCAGGGGTATATCTCATCCGTGTGACGACGTATTTTCCCGCGTTTTTTGTAACTGTGGCGTCAATATTGACATCAACGCGGCAGAAGTTTAGAGATATTGAGAAATAGTGCAGACATAACGAACCAATCTCTGAGAATATAAATATGTTTGAAAGGAATTAAATGATAATGAATGAATCTAATTTGTTCTTTGTTGCATGGAGGTATACCACGAAAGAAGGACGGAAACTTACGAATCATGCGATGCGCTATGCGCTATGTTTTCGTGATATATACCTCCATCCAACGAAATAAATTAGATTCCTTCTTACATACCTTACGTGTGTGTGCTTCTTATGATTCCAGAAGAGAAACATTGTCAAATTAATGGTAAAAGGAGTTATATGTACATCACAAAATAATAATAATACATAAAATAGTAAAAATTATCGATACTCCCCGAACTATATGTATGTCAAATCAATGGATGACACCATCTGAATTAAATTTAAACCAAATTACTTACGTTCATTTAAATTGCATTGAATTTATATTAAATTTGATTCAGGATTTACTTTTACAATTTTGCAATGTACTGCGAAATAACAGGTTTTGACGTGGTGTACATTATATAATCCGCGAAGCGAAGCAGAATAAGTGTGCACGACGTCAACCCATATCATTTATCAATAAATAAAGATAATATTTATAATTAAATTAAAGACAAGAAAAGTTTGTTCATATGTTAGATTTACAACAATAAATTGATTTCAAAATGTAAACTGAACATAACAACAAAAGCAGAAGAATTTATCCTGTTAGCATTTCCGGAAGTGGGCGTGTCTAAGGGACCTAACCAATTTATGGAGTATAAAATGGAAATGATGACAAATCAGATTTACTCAGACTTTTCTGATGAAAGGTCTTGGAAATGGTCGGACAGATGGACAGAAAGACTAAAAGACTGGTAGAAACAAAGTGAAGTCAATATGCGCTTTAACATTTATCAGGGAACATTCAAAGTTGGGTTTGCATACTTCCTTAATATGAAGTATGAACATACACTGTGAACATTTACCATTGTGTAAAGTTTTATTTTATTCATTCATATCATTTTATTCTTAATCTTTGCATCTGTAGTTCTAGTAGATAAGTAGACTCAGGGGCGTAAAAATCTACGTCCCTGGTGGACCTGACCTTTCAAAAATGACCTGAGTGATATTTATCTGAAAGCTCATACCACGATTGACAATTAACATCTATATCAGGTATGATCATTACCTATTGAAACTTCAATAACACATAAGCCCTTGTTTGTCTTTTAGTCCTGTTTCTGAGTTGAGCTTTCAAAACATTATCTTGAGTGACCCTATTTCACGTATATGGTGACGGCATCTGCCTGATGCGGGGCATACAAATTTTGACCTTTGCAACGGACCCAACCGAAGCAGTGAGGGATCTTTAACGTGCCATGCATACCACGACACGGGGCCTTGGTTTTTACTGTCTCATCCGAAAGACATGACACTGGCATGACCAGAGCGGGACTCGAACCCCGGCCTCCCGATCAGGAGTCCGACGCGATACCACTGGGCCACGCCGGCTTACTCAATATCCATGGTAACGAACTATTTTACGGAGTTGCATCCGGCTAAGCACTTACGATGAATTCTTCCGTGATATGCGCTGTATAGAAGTTATTTTCGATTACAGAAGCAGCCGATAAGTCACGATTAGCGTGATATCGATTTCACATGTACATACTGCTTAATTCGATTCCAATTACTGCAAAATTATCTCCCCTACCACTAAACTCCATTGTAGTTGCAGCTACATTACCCAAGCTAAGGTTGATCTCCGTCTTAATCAAGTGTAAATTAAATTATAAATAGTACCATACAATTCTACTAAATCAGTGATTTCATAGCTAACGATCTCTGCTTGTTTATGTGTCATTTCTTTCGTTTCATTTATCTTTTTATTTTATTTATTTTTATCTATCTATTCATTTGATTATTTATCTATCTATTTACATTATATGTATCATTTTTAAGAATCTTTTGTCGAAAGCTATACCCGCAATGAGCCCGTTATTTTCACAAGCTTGACGGTATCTAATAGTCAAATCAGTATAAAGCTCCTTTTAAGATATTAAGATTTTTAAATATCTGTTTGTAACTAATTAGTTTACAAAAGTAGATAATGAAAACTTATTTTGGTAACTTGTATTGTCATTCTATATCGGCAAGTGGACGATAGACCAAATAAATCAGTTATTTTCAAAAATAACTTTCACTATAGCTAGTTTAGTACAGCCAGGAAATAATTCGAATTACAAGTAAACTGAAGCTTAAGTAGGTTATAGAATATCTCCATTATTTCACCTAGCGCTTAAATCGATTATTTAGACTTTGATAACATGTCATATTCTGACAAATTCACAGTTCACCACTCTTAAGTTTGCTTTAGCCGGGTAAAAATATCCGTAGCGCAGACGATGAATAGACTACAACGAATTCCAGACGACAATTTCCCATAAAAAACAATTAATCAGCACTTAAATTACATAAATTCTTAACGCAAACTTGAATATTGGATCATCAAATGTAGAGAGATTTCTCAAGTGCAGAACACCGTTAAAATACTTAGTGGAAAATACAAAAACGGAAGTAGTAAATGAGGTATTAATTGCACCTATAATAGTATTTCATGATATACATGTATCTATTTATGTGATAAAACATAGACTAGTGTTTTATAGATTCTATATGACATATTATTATTGTCAAACCTAAAACTTCGACTTTTTTTTTTATTGAATGCAACGGTTTGCGTGTATGAACAAAAACAAAATTCTGGGATCTTTTGATCTTTGTTGCTATTTTGGTGATATTATGGAAATGACGGAGGGTGCAAATAAAAAAAGAGACCCCCCCCCAAAAAAAAAAGAAAGAAAAAGCAAAAAAAAGAAAGAAAGAAAAAACCAACTAAATTTTCATATTTAAGGAATAATTCTTCAAGTAAATAAGAAAGGGAAAGAGCATCTAGATGTTGCCAATAATGTGTACAATGATATCATTTTCGTTCCAAATCTTCGGGTTAGGCAACAGCACCATGGCAAACCACGCCAAATGAAAGAGTCGTATATATTCATTTCTATTTAATTTAGTACAATAAAACATAACTCACATCCATAACTTGTATTTCTAATCAAACGAGAAAGCTAGATATTGCTTTTAAGGAGTTAGAATTAGACTTCGTGTCACTGTGGGAAAATCTTCCGCCAAATTAAATAGTTCACTTTGTGATAATTAAATAAAGGTAATAAGAGTGCAGTCTTAATTTTACGAGGCAGCTAGATGCTAAACCTGGATAAAGTCGACAAAAGTACACAGATGCTGCTAAAAAAAGATAAATGTTTTCGATAATCTACCAGACTGCGCCTTTTTTCCGGATAATTAAATAAAAAGTGTTTTTATGAAATGTCACTATGTCCCTCTCAGTTTATCAAAAGCTAGCCATGAACAAACCAGTATTCTATAAAAAGGGTTTCTAAATTTATTTCACTATGAAAAGTGGAAGGTACTACAATGTCTATTAACATTCAAATTTCATGGTAAAAAGCTTGGGGCAGGCGTGGTGTAGTGGTTAAGCGCTTGGCTTGCGGCGCCGAGGATCCGAGTTCGATCCCCGGGTTGCGCCACTATCTCTAAGAGGTTGGTAACCTCCTGCTTCCTTGACGAGATATAACTGAAATATTGTTGAAAGCGACGTAAAACACCAATCAACCAACCAACCAACGTAAAAAGCTGTAGATCTAAATTCTTTTTTCTTTCATTGGTTTTTTTTTTCTGGTTTTTGTTTTTGTTTTTGTTTTTGTTTTTGTTTTTTTTTTTTTTGGTTTATTTTGTTTTTGTTTTTTGTTTTTTTGTTTTTTGTTTTTGTTTGTTTGTTTGTTTGTTTGTTTTTTTTTTATTTATTTATTTTTTTTTCTTTTGCATAAATATATAATGTTTTAATTTATTTCTATCCGTGAAAAGAGAATGGAATGTATGGCAGAAACTAAAATTCATTCAAAAATTTGCATGGACCTCTTACACTGTGTTGATTCTTCAGAAATAGAATACCGTTACAGAATATTTGATGGATGAACTCTCATATAGTTAAAAGTTTTCATTATAAATTGTACTATAAGGTTTTGTATATTTTCGCGCGCTAGTTTGTATTTTATGATCTATGAGGTTGCGATACCCCGTATCGTTGGTTTGACGTTATGTTTATTTTTCTGAAGCATTTATAGATCCTTTCGCTGTTACTGCGGGACTAACATTTTGGTTGGCAAATGATAAAAAAGGCGGACGGATAAAATAAGTTTGTTGTTATGGGGAAGATACAGAGAAATTAGTTTCCAGTGACGATAATATACACGATTTCGAAGGTCTATGGCATCGTGCGAGGTCTATGGCTGTGTATATTGTTTGTTTTTCTTATTACCTTTATTCCATTCTTTTTTTATATTTTTCCGGAGGGGGGTGTTTGTTTTTAGAAAGGGTTAATGGGGGCTTTTTTTATTTATCATTTATTTATTTATCTATTTATTTTTCTTTTTTCATTATTATTTTTTTGTTGTTGTTGTTGTTGTTGTTGTTGTTGTTGTATTTTGAAATTAATGACAACCTTCTTTTAGATATATTGCACGAGGAATTTTAGTGATTTGAAAATTTGTATTCATTGATTAAGATGTCGTTTCTTGGACACGTATTTCACATTATATTGATATTTCTAAATTACTGATATGAATCAGTAAAAAGAGTATGTTTACACTGCTTTTCTATCGAACTTGAGTATGACAAATGCTTTGGAAAGCATAATGTTTACAATATAGGTCAACGTAAATGAACATGATCTAATCTGCATATTGGAATCTCCGGAGACACCCTGCTTCCCAAATAAATCAATGTCATTGGTTAATTTCCTCCATTACACAACTCTGTGGGCAAATACATTCACAAAGAACTAGAACGAGATTACAAGATCACATATACATAGTTACGACTGTTACAGAAGCCGGCGTGGTTCTGTGGATAAGGTGCTCGGCTCATGATCGAGAGGTCTCGAGTTCGACTTCCGCCATGGGCACACCGGTGTCTTGTCTTTAAGACGATTTAGTAAAAACCGAGGTCCCGTGTCACGGTATGCGTAAAAGATCCCTCACTGCTTCAGGAGAGTCCGTTGCAAAGGTCTAAATTTCTCTGCAAGTGCATCAAGCAGATGCCGTCGCCTTATACGTCACGTATATAAATATATATTTCGTTCAGATGTATATAGTAGAAGACGCCAATTCCATTTCCGGATGTTGAGCATATGACGTCATTTGACGTTGGATTACGTCGGTCATTGGTTATGACACCAGAGACTAAAAATTGAAAGTCCGCTAAAGGATGCCTTTCACGTGTATTTTTTAAAATCTATTTATCTATTTATTTATTCATTTTAATTTATATTCACCACTATGAGGTTCCACATTTTGGCGGCCTGGGCCACGAATGTCGACACGATACTGCAGCCCGTCAGCACCATCATCTTCGTGGGCTTGTTGTACAGCAGCTCATACAGTACTTTGGTCCCTAGGCCCGGCTGGCACTGTAATATCAAATACATACTATTATTGCAACAAATCATATAATATATATCGTGTTTGGCTGGTGATTTGAAATTGGTCTACCTGTTCATGCTCAGTCTGATCCAGAGAGAGAGAGAGAGAGAGAGAGAGAGAGAGAGAAAAGGAAATGCAGAAAAGAGAGCACGGCTGTGAGAAAAAAAAAACCAAATAACAGTATCGAAATCTATCTCAAAATCGAAATATATGCATTTATATTAGCTGACACTGGAACAGATGAAAATAAGAAATACAAATACAGAATAGTGCTGTAAACATAAAAAGAAACGTTTATTTATTTATTTTCTATTTTATTATTATTTTTTATTTTATTTTCTTTTTATCAATTATTTATTTATTCATTTACTTATTTTTGATTTTATTTTATTTATCTATTATTATTGGTTTTTTGGATGAAAATTGTTTGTTACTTATTTGAAAAGCAGCGAAGTAAGAAATTCTTCACTATAAGGATGTGGATCGCGAGTAACTGCACAAGTACATTCGAATTTACCGAAAGCAAGGCATTTGAGGGGAATCACCAGTGCCGTGAGGAATTACATGATGATTTCTGGCTGGTTTCACATGGATTTGATTCCATGTCTGTCAGAATTATATTCTTTGACCACGTAGTCCTATAGGGTATCGCAAAATAACCTCCTTACAACACAACCCACACCCTTTCTCTCCTATAGCATCTCATTTCTATCCAGTCTCAAACGATATAAACGTGAAGACCTGCAAGCAGATCTGTCCGTTGGGAAATAAGAATTTCAATTTCCCATGGCAGACCGTTGATCCTGGATCTGTCTATTTGCTATAGTTTAATTAACTCGCGATGAACACTCTTTGAGTGACACGAAAACAAGTGTAACACACCTCACAAGGTAAATAGAAATAAGAATCAAACACAGGTTGCCTACATGTAAGCCCTCAGTCGAGTTCTCGACAACCCCAGGCCTTTTTCTTTCCGACTCTATCACTGTTTCTGCTCATTGCACCAGATTATTTACCGTCGACGTGGACTGTCTCTTGATCTCTTAATACACTCTTTGTATTGGCCACGCTTCGTTTTATCACTGGATCTAAATAAACCAATATAACTGTTCTTGATGGGGCATATTATCTAGAGGAATCTATTGGAAACAACGGCTTCCAGCTTATGTCATATGGCTTGTGAGGATGGCAATATATATAGCACAGTAGTAATCATAGAAGTTTGGCTGTTGATGACAGCTATTTTAGCATTGAGTATTGGTTTTGTCAATAAAGTGGGGCATAATCCCAAGTGTCTGAGGGAAACAGACATGACAAATTGCAGTAATGATAAACCAGATCGCTGGAAACGTTTTTGATATATTATCTAGGTTTTCTTTCTTCCTTTTTTTTTACAAAGAATATAATTCTGACAGACGCTTTATCATTCGAAATGCTGACTAAGTTATTTATAGAACTCTTGGCATCCATTTAAACCCCCCCCCCCCAAAAAAAAAAAAACCAACCAAAAAAAAAAAACCCGAACAAACAAAATCAAAACAAAACGCAAACAAATAGACAAAACGACAAAACAAATAATATAAAACTCATCAGCTTATCTATACCATCAGGACACTAAATTTATATTTTTTAATTATTACTCGACGACATACATAAAGCCAGATATCATGTCAATAGATGATATATACATGCATGCATCATGTCAACAGCTAATAAGGGGCAGGCTTAGTGTAATGGTAAAGCGCACAAACTCGTCATGTCAATAGATGACATACGTAAATGAGATTAATAAGTGACACACGTGCATTATGTCAATAGATGACACATGTGTATGATGTTAATAGATGGCATGTGTATGAAGTCAACAGATGACATATGATATGAGCTTAACAGCTCTACATTACTGGTATTTACACCCGCATAACATAGCACCCACACCTGATCAACGTTGTTTTATGGACCATACGACAGTAATTAGCAATATGTCACGTGACACTCTCGGCAAAGTACTACGGTAGATATTCAAGAGCCTTTGGAAATCAGAAGTGAAAATAGGGTTCAGTTCCATAACCCTGATTGCTCCAGGTCGATTCCGGTCTAAGGAAGGAAGTTTCAGTTCATTACGGAAATTTTAATTTCAAATTTACACGACACCGTCAGTCCTGGGAAAGTAAATAAAAATATGAACCTTAATATATCCTCAATTTCTTAAGATATTCATAAATCCACCATAATCTAAATTAAATTGTATTGTTTTAACACCCCCAAGCTACGGTTTTTGGATCTGATTGTGTCATCAATGCTTGACGTCCTTGTCGCCCCGCATTAATTCTTAGAAACGACATGTTCCATTTACAGAATCGGCTGGATCAATCCATGCATGTAATGGAACACACCGTATGCGTTTCAGGGAATGGAACGGATCATATGTGTTCCAAGTAATATGTTCCGGGAAATAGAATGTTCCATATTTGTTCGAGGTAACAGAACACGCCATATGTGTTCGGGGAAATGGGAAAGCGAAATATGTGTTCCTGGAAATGAAACGCTTCATATGTGTTCCATGTAATGAAACAGGTCCATGTATTCCTGGAAATTGTAATCAGGAAAAGTAAGTTTCTTCTGTCCAGATAGTCGCACCTGCTTTGGGCGTCCCAATCATTTTGGCGACGGAAGAATATCTCAACACTCCACCATGATGAGCTATTGACAAATCTATTCACTAACAAAACCACAGAGACAAAAAAAAAAACTCTCACAAATTAAAAACAGCATAACACATTCTTCTGAATCAGTCACCCCAACCCCCCTCCCCCTCCAAACACACACACACACACACACACACACACACACACACACACACACACACACACACACACACATATATATATATATATATATATATATATATATATTTATATTTATTTATATATTTATTTATTTATTTATTTATTTATTTATTTATATATATATATAATCGAAAAACAGGCTGAGATGTCTATTTTATCTCCCTAACAGAAATGTTTATCTGATTCGCATGAAAAATATTTTTCACAAATTATCAGTATGCACACAAAAAATGACTTCTATGCGAAGCGTCAATTGATATGGAAAATCAATTCCTTTTAAATACAACAAAGTGTAGATGACGCCATTCATCATCATGTTGGTGGTTCTGTCTGGGAAAGATAAAAGCAAACAGTTGACATCAGCCGTAAATCCTCAGACCAAACAGAATGCAAAGAAATACGAGTAAAGTGTTTGCTATAGGGCGATAAAAAGTACACTTCAGGGCGATAAATTGTATGCTACCAGCTAGGACGATTAAAATGCCCATATCCAAAGGTGTTAATTATAACAAAACTCCAATTTGTGGATGCATTCTTTGACACAAAGCAAGGTTAGGGTATACGACAGGGTACAAAAGAAAAGGGCGGAGAAATCTACAAAGATTTTTTTAAATGCAGAAAACACAAAATTGTGAATGATCCAATATCATTTGGAGTGCTAAATTGTTAATCAAATATTGTAAAATCTAAAAATGACTCAACATTACTGGTACCCTCATACGTCAAAATTATAGTTGTGCTTATCACTGAAAAATTCTGTTAGTGTCCAACGTTGTAGAGACCCTTCAAGAGCAGATTAACACACATTAAACATTACAGAGCGCTGCATCAAAGAGAACCCAACCTTGCTGAGGATTCACAGAATAAAAGAACTCTATATTGCAGATGTATTAACATCGTGGCGGACCTGATTCGTCGAGGGTCTGATACTGTCGCGAACTTGAATAGCGGAAAATTCTATAGTTGTAGACCAAACATTATAAAGTAAGGGCCCTATCACTGCAGTATTTCAGAGAACACATCTTTTCCATGCATTGTCATTCCCCATAGCCATTATTACCGATCGGCATTGTGATATACAGTTGAGTCATGACTCTCCGCCGTTATTCTCAGGCATAAATAATCCCATTTCCTCGTTTCCTTGCTCCAATTCCAATCAGATGGATTTGCTTCTCAATCGTTTCCAGATTTTCAATCATTGTAGCATAATAAACTCCGTAAGGAATCTGTTAAAAGCCATGGATGAACTCTCTAATCAATAGGCCTACTTGCGTGCACTAAGACTATCAAGGAGGGGGTGAACAGGATATTGATTATTGAAGGATATTTCTTGTCGCTCAGTGTTTCTTCAGAAGAATAGGTTGACATTTTGTGTCCCTGATAAAGACGTCAACGATGTATTTAATCACTTTTTAATTAGTATGTTCTTAGTATGTTTGTTTTCTGTAATAAATTCTCCACGTTTTGCTTCCCTACTAAAACATTCAATAATGTATTTAATCACTGGTTTATTTGTGTGTTTTTGTATGTTCTAGATTAAATTCTTGCCATTTTAGTTCTTTTCGCCCACTAAGTGTAGAGAGTGGGGAGCAGATTAACATTTTGTGTCACCAATAAAGATTTCAATGATGTATATAATCAATGTTGACTTTGTGTGTTTGTATGTCTATTTTCTTGATCAAGTTGTTGACTCTTTTGTTCTTGTCATCAAGTGCGGAAAATTGTTTAACAGTAAGTTTTCTCATCAATATGTGTACGTCAATGGCGTATTTTAATCGCATTTTTGCGTCTTTGTAAATCTATTTTCTAAATTAAATTCTCGGCATTTATTTTGATTTCTAAACAATTCTTTCAACGTTTTTAAGAGAGATAGTATCTGTCGTAAATTTTCCATTTATAAAAGACCTTCAAATGTCAACACATCGTCTCCTTTTGATTGTTCAATCGGCACTCCTCGGATCAAATTCTTCCTCAGTTAGACTGTATCCCAAGATTCCTAACAGACCTTTTTATGGATTCATTGTTGTAAAATGATTTCCCACGAGCGCCTTCCAAACACTTTATTTGTGTATTTTAAAACTGAAACGTCAGAGAAATGCGTCATGGGCTTCTGATACGTACATTTAAACTATGGTAAGATATCTTATAGTCCATGAAGGTCTTTAAATAACAATTACGGTTTTGTGGGGCTTTTTTCAGTAGACCCTTTCACTATTACTGCAAGACTGATGTTTTGGTTGGCAAATGATAACTTATCCCGTAAAATTTTGAACGTCATAAAAAACTGATTGTCTCTGACGTCATTTTGCGGGAATTATTATGCCAACCAAAATATTAGTCCCGCAACAATAGTGTAAGTGTCTACTGTGCGCATGCTTTTTGGAAAGATACCTGGAAAGTTATGAAGTTGTTCGTTTGTTCTGTAAACTTCATTCAAACAAACTTTGCGAAAATTAATTATTTACACCTATAATAATTTTATCAAAATAGTGAAAAAAATAATCAGCAAAAAAGAAAGCAATTTGAAAAGAATACAGAGCAATATACCCTTACGTTAACTGCAGGACTGACGTTTTGAGTGAATAGATTATGACTGTTCTCGCAAAATGACGTAAGAGACAAGCAATATTTTATTATGACGTAAAAAGTTTTACGTGACACATTACATTTCTTCCCCCAAAACGATAGTCCTGCAGTTAACTTGAAATGGTCTATGATGCAAATGCTCTATTTAATTCTGTTTTAAAAGTTGTGAAGCTGTGACGTCACATATATAAGGAAAGTACAAGGTCATGAAAACATTCAACCTGCTTTTTAAGCAAAATCCAGTTTGAAAAGAATGTTCTTAACGTCATTATCATGATGCAGTGACACGCTAGCGAGAAATAATCAATCAATATGTCCTATCAACGGAGACAGCGCCCCATACTATTTCGTATATTGCTTTTCTGCGTTTATTAAAAAGTTCCAGTGACTGGAAGCAAAAGTATGCAGTAAAAAAAGAGTAGGATAACTAGAACATGTTTATTTGCATATAGATATTGGAATGCTTGTTCGGATTTCTAGAAATAAAATCTGTACTGTCACTTCATCTAGCACTTATTTGCATTCATTTGTAAAATCTGGACACAGATGATCAATAGAAATATTTTGAATGTTATATACATTCAGGTGTTCAGAGAGTAAGACGGTATTTAAAATATAAGAGCTATAAATTCTTATTACCCATTATTGACTTATAACGGACACTAGGTAACCGAGGGCAAAGAACAGTAATCGATTTTATTGGAATCCAATAGAGAACATAAGTTCTGCTTGTTGTGGTTATACAATACGCTAGATGTTATTATGTAAAATATACTTGTCTAGTACTGTAAGGTACGATGATGTTTCCACTACATTTCGTCGAAGCTGAAGCACCCGGCATTTATATATATCTTAGTCGACTTCCATAATTTAAAATCATTTTTCTATTTTACATCATACTGTTTTCGAAGAATAAAGATTGATTTTAAACCGAAATGTTGATTTAAATTCCATTCGATTGCAGTGTGCTAAATTTAGGCTATTACGTAAGGAGTATGACGTAATACCTAAATATATCACACCATAAATAAACAAATAGCATACATAAATACCATGCAGTTTTGTTTGTTCGGTAGGAAAATTTCAAGATTACGTCAATACATGGATCAATCTGTCATGAAGCTATTTTAAATATTTCTTGAAAGGGGAATGAACTCGGGAACTCGTCATTGTAGATGCATGCCACGACGTTTTTAGCTTTAAACGCAATTATCAACCTCAAATCGAATTATAAAGCTTCAAATCGATCGAATGACTCAACTCGTTCCCGAAAGAACGTGTTCTTGACGTGTATTAGGACCGTTAGCCTCTTTTCGCTGGAAAGTCAATCGCAATTGTCGCAGATACTTTCCCGATTACATCGTATAATCCCACCGTGTATCAAAATTATGCGAACAATTGGCCAAAATATTGCTTTGCCAATAAATTGTCTGTATATGGTGGTAAATATTATGATTTAAGAAAAGGAATTTTTCTGTGGTTAATCGATGAAGCGTATGACTTTCAAAGGCGCGTGTTCGATTTTCTGATGTTCTGTTAAGATCGCTGCAGCATGTAAATTCACATAAAAAAAGTTGTTATAAGACATGTGGGATGTCTGAATTTGAGAAGTCTGAATTCATTGTATGATAGAATCTACGACAGGCAAAGCAAACAGGAAAGAAAATAACACATATATAAAACGGGGCAGGCTTGGTGTAGTGGTTAAGCGCTTTGCTTGCGGCGCCGACGATCCGGGTTCGATTCCCGGGTTGTGCCGCTATGTTTAAGAGGTTGGTAACCTTCTGCTTGCATGTCGCGATATAACTGAAATATTGTTGAAAGCGACGTAAAACACCAATCAACCAACCATATATACAGCACAATGTTGTTTGATATCATAACGTTGTAACCGCCTCAGCTGGGCGTTTTAAATTCTGCACTACAGAGCACACATGTAGACCAAACTGAGACGCAAAATGCCGAGATATGAGGCTGTAGGATGGGGCTTTCTCCCTTAAATTATGTGAAAAATAAGGCTAAAATTATGATAATATAGGCAAAATCTGTACCATATATTACGATATACTTTGCTTATGTTTTAAGTTTGCATTTTCTTTAAAATAATGATTTAGCATAGAAGTATATCAGAAAGCTATGCCACCCATTGTATTGTTTGCACATTAAAAAGCGGCATACCTACCTAGTCCCATTATAGTGCATCGTGTTTGACGAAACTTAAACGACTTGGAAACTGATTATAAATAATAACTTAGAAATATAATTACATACCAATATTGATTCAGTGCACTAAATGAGAATTAAGACAAATTGTCTCTTCGGTGGCATTCAAGGCCAAAACATAATGATATTACCAAGGGATGAAATAGATGATCGAAAAACTGATAATGACAGAGCAAACTGATGTCAAAAAGTTTGTATCGCAGAGGTAGCCTAATGTAAACGAAAGGCGCTATGGTGGCGGTGGGGGTCAAACAGATATTTTAGTATTGGAAATTAATTATTAATCTCTATATGATAGAAACTGTAATAAAGGAACGGATTAATAAATAATAGCTGGTTTCATTGACTTGGCAACATTGATGCGAAAATATATTGTTCAAGCATAGTTTGCTAAATCTGGTCATTTGCTGTTGCTGATAGTTTACCTTTACATCGGGAGTAGATAATGGTGGGGGGATAACACCACACCACAATTATTTCAACCTGGCGACCAGGGTTTAGTGGTGGAGGGTAACACCACACAAGGACGACCAGCGTATAGAGGCAGAGCAAATCACCGACCATCCACACGTGTATGAGCAGACAATCCTACCAACACTGCCCCCCCCCCCCTCTCCTCCTTCGCCTCACCCTATCCTATACCAGGAATCGAGTACCAACTTCATAGCGCTTGGAGTTCACAATACGTTTCAACGCAGCGCTTTTATTTTGTCCACTCACCTACCCAAATCCCTGTATGGTGAAGATGTATATTGCATAATGTAAATAGCATTTAGTAAATTTCTTTATTAATATATGTATAAATGTAAAAGAAATTACCTGACTGTCATTAAACTCCATGTTTAGCCGATAGTCGTGCAACACATCCTTATTTTCGTTGAGGTCAGCTAAGGCCATCTCAATAGCCGGAAGACATCCTTGACCACCGGCCCAACTCCCCGACTGAGGGTATATCACTCCAATAGTAAGGTTCTTGTGTTTAAAGCTTAGCGCAAAAGTGGCCAGAAAGCTGACGGCAGCGATAAATTGGATAAAAGTTCTCATTTTGAATTTATTTCATTCCTTCGTATATTTTTTCTGCATTTGCAGTAAGTTCCGATACCTATAAAAAATTTCATTGTTTTGATAAAATAGTATCACAGAAATTTACATCAAATGTACAGTTTTGCTAATAATTGCCTCAATCTGTGATATTTTTAGATCACTACTCCAAAAATCATTTCTGCTTTTTATTATTACAATTAATTTCCTTTATTAAAAATCTTAAAAGAAATTACCTTGGCATGGCTACGCAATCACTCAAGTAAATTTTCTTTCTTTTAGTCAATGGATCCCGACAATCAACTCAAGTGATTTTTGAAGTCTAATAAAAGTCATTCTTGGTTAACTGGTCAAAGCAATAAAACCACTTTGTTTTTGTTAAATGATCGGTCAAATAAATTCACTTTGTTACAAGATCGCCCTTGTGAATGAACTGCGATTCGTTGTGCGACATGGATGTATTTATTTTATTCGTTGACTTGACATTGTAATAACTTCACGTTGTTTTCATTGGGTGATTGTCTCCACGAATTCAGTATTTCATCAGATAATGCTCATTGGATGGCCGTCCTAATGAAATGAGATTGTTTTGTTCACTGATTGTTGTCTAATTCAATTTTTTTCGTCGGAAGGCTGCTATGGCGATGTCACATTTTTTCGGTAGATGACCGCTGCAATGAATTGCAACAACGCTTTCTTCTGATGACCGCCACGACTTTCTTTTTCTTTTTTTTTTTTTTTTTTTTTGGTTTTGTAAGATGACTATCTGTCTGTAAATATGATGAAAGTAGTTAATACAGTTTGTCTGCTCGTAACTCGTTAGTAATCACTACCGCATATGGCAGATCGCATCGCATACAGATCATTGTCAATCAGTTCGCAGAGAAATTGTTATAGGTCAGTCTCAGACTGGAACAAGTTTCATATCAATTTGCCCATAGGATATAGTGTCAATTCTACTGTAACTACTTATGTGAATTCGGTTGGTTTTTGTTATTTTTTTCACGATCACGTGGCTTATACCTTGCCATATGCCCGCTATAGTTTATTACTTGTCATTACTTTCGGAGTTTGCTATATTTCAGTTAGACTACGGTTTATGACATGTGAAAAATAATTATACCTCAGGGTATATCAATTTCACGAAAACTTCAATACATCCAGAGCATGTTAATCATCAACATTGTCAACAACTGTTGTAGATCCTAATACTGATAAACAAACTTTATCATTATTATTTCATTCAAGTGCCTTTTTATATATTGTCCATATCTCTAGAGTTGGTTGAAAGTCAGATAGGCAAGAGTTTGCAAAATGTACGTTCTACTGAGGAATATTTAATGTCATTTAAAGCACAGTATACTTAGTGTCAGGTCTGCTGAACCGTCTGAAATGTCAGGACACCGAGAACTGATTTTATATGAGCACTGTCAGACCTTGGTCTTTGTTCATTAGGCTACAGTCTATTACAAGTCTGCACAGATAGTTAATTTATGTGAACTTTTCAAATTCTCTTGCATTCCTGTTCAGACGTTAGAAATTTTTGCTTTTCAGTTCTGCTAAAGCTAGTTACGTATCAGTAGCCGCCACCTTCGTATAATTCCGTATCGTATTTGCATTCACAATATCCACTAGCAGTTCGCTACATAATAAAATCATATCAATACTCTGCATCAAATATCCTTTAATTCCTGCTGAAAACGCATAGCACGAATCCCGATTCTGTGGAAGAATATTCACCCAAATCAAACAGCCATAGAGTGGAGAGAACTAAATCCGTTTCCATTTGTGAATCAATACCGAAAATATCAGCTAAAACAAAAGTTAATTTGTACAGTGCGCATCGCTACATCCAAAGTGCCAATAACTGTAATAAAACAAAAGCAGTCCCAGAGATTAACGTGTTTGCTTTCTCGATTCAATATATATCTAGATCTACGTCTTTGACGCGCTTGTATTATCTACGCGTTTTATACCCTCCATTCCCTATAAAACAAAGAGTTTACGCGTCGATATCTTGTGGAGTTGAGGCGTTGGTTTCGCCGGATAATGAAGTTACGTTATAGGTGCCGAATGTGGCTCGTTATGTCGTCTAGCAATTACACTTCAATTAAATCATCGCTAACGCGGGGTAAAAGCGGATTTAGGTGAACGAAGCAAGGAAAAAATATCCAGCAGTGAGTGACATTGTTTTACGCACTTCATTCATGGTTGCTTCATCCTGAATATCGGTCGTACTTTTACATGATCTTCTGATGCTATATACTTTATATTTCCCTATCCACTATCGTTTGTATGATAATCGTATAGCATTCCTTGCACAAGCTTTTTCTTGTTGATCACACATTTTAAACCTTTTATTATACAAGTTCATTAGGGGGGGGGGGGGATGACTTCCTACAACTGCCAAATCACAGGTCGAGTAAGGAAGAAATCAAAACATAACAATAAATTGTTGGAATTGTAAAATTAAAGTACACTTTCTTTCTGCTAAGAGAAATAACTCTTATTTTTAAAAATATTTCAGTTTCATTGAAAAACTTATTACGAATTTCGATTTACTGTAATGTGGTTGGTTGATTGGTTATTATTGGTTGGTTGGTTTGGTGTTTGATTGGTTAGTTGGTTGGCTGGTTAGTTGGTTGCTTGGGTAAGGTCACTTAAAAATATTATTTTCTTACAGAAAAAAAATCTTTACAGCCTTATCGGACTTCGTAAACATACGATATATACATGTAGGTTCAAAAATGAGACGTGTCAGACAGATGGCGTCATTTTTAAGTGAAATACGAATCATGCGTCCAGCAGATGGCATCATTTCATTTTTAAGTGAAATATGAAGTATGCGTCGGACAGACAGATAGCGTCATTTTAAATGAAATATGAGGCATACGTCCGGCAGATTTTTAAGTGAGGTATGCGTCAGGCAGATTGAGTCACATTAAATGAAATAAGAGGCATTCGTTTGGCAGATGGCGTCATTTTTGTGAAATATGAGGCATATTTCAGGCAGATGGCGTCACATTAAGTGAAATAATTTGACGTGATGAACAAATGAACAAAGCAACAAGATTACCATAATATTGTCTTTTTCTAACTTTAATTTTTTATGATTTAAAGTGAGCACATAACTATTGCTCACTTTAAATCATAAAAATTTAAAGTTAGAAAGAGACAATAGTGTCTCAAGAATATGCTTATCTTTATTTATGAAACTTGCCAAGGAAACAAACTGCCATGGATTAAAATTTTTGTGTCGATACTAGTATTTAGAAAAAGGGCGGGGAGGGGGGATTACAAAATCATGTCAAACATCTGATTCTATTGTAAAAACAGTTATGGTGCAAAAGGGCTCCCTCCCTTACCCCTTTTATTCTCCTTTTTATCCACCACAAGCTATATGACCGTAAGATGATACGGTTCTGCTTTAGTTTCCATCCAACAATACAGATGTACTAAGCATATTAAGCACTTCCATCGATCATTCCTACCTTAAGCATGTTTCATGCCGTCATTTTAATACTCTCCGCCGACAGTTTTCTAAAGAAATGATGTTGTTCCCCCTCCCGAGCGCTACGGACCTGCCAGACACAATAACGTTAATGTTTCTGTATTGTAGACGGTGGAATGGCATTGATTTGGATTGTAATATATCTGTCTCTGCCAACGTCCTGCTATATTGATTTCCATATGATCCTGTTTGTTTATTGATCACAGAGAACGACATGTTCCTTACGTCTTCTTTTAATTGATTCCATAAATTTATCAGTAAGCTTGTATTTTTTAATAATTATAAAATAATCACGTTATTTTTTTTTTAATTATATTTGTCAGTTTATAATTTTATTTCGTTTATCTTTTCTTATAATTATTGTGTAAACTTTTATGTTTGTTAACTATTTATTTTCTTTCATTTTTTTTTTTTTTTTGGTCACCATATTTTCCCTATTTTCCCCATTGATATATGATCATACTCATTCCTTAACAATACCGTTTACTAGATAACGATAACTCAGAGTTTTCTTGCAAATTTTTACAGCATTTCAGCACTCTCTCTAACCCTTAACCAAGTCCACCCCCCCCCCCCTATATATATATATATATATAGATATAAATATATATAAATATATATATATATATAGCACAAATAGAAACAGTGATTCGGTACCATAGGTCGTGGGTTCGAGTTCCCATCGGGGAACGGATATAAGTGAAATATAGAGTGCCTTGTTAGCTGAAGTATCTTTGTGCTTTATATGTTTGTCTAATTTGTCTTTATTTCTACAGGTATTTCTTCCGAGATCCAAGGTACATAGTAATGCCGTGTGTTTCACTGTTTCTATTTGTGCTTTATATGCTTATTTCTGTTTCAATGATTTTATTCTTTCAGAGGATCCGCCTGCGTTTACGTCGGGTAAATTCCTTCACTTTCCGCGACCGTGTTTTCATGCATGCGATTAGCTAATGATTGGCTGTTAAAGCTCTATTTTTGGTGGAGCTCGAGTATCTCAGTCAGTTAGAGGGTCGGATGCATGACAGCTAGGTGATGCGGTACCCCATAGGTCGTAGGTTCGAGTCCCCGTCGGGGAACTGAAATATCGGGTGTCTTGTTAGCTGTAGTGTATTTGTGCTCTCTCTCTGGGAACTGAAATATCGGGTGTCTTGTTAGCTGTAGTGTATTTGTGCTCTCTCTCTCTCTTGCGGCGCCGACGATCCGGGTTCGATTCCCGGGTTGCGCCACTATATTTAAGAGGTTGGTAACCTCCTGCTTCCATGTCGCGATATAACTGAAATATTGTTGAAAGCGACGTAAAACACCAATCAACCAACCAACCAACCAACCAACTCTCTCTCTCTCTCTCTCTCTCTCTATATATATATATATATATATATATATATATATATATATATATATATATATATATATATATATATATATATAAAAGCACAGGTAAGCGATAACGATATTATCGCTTACCTGTGCTTTTATACTGACCCCTTTTTCTCGAGCGATTTGCATTAACCTTCATTGAGGTTGATCCGATACTTATGAATAGTGAATGTTTTTACAATTTCCTTTTTTTGTGCTTTTATATATATATATATATATATATATGTGGGGTTTAATTCCCAAATGTTCGATTTCTTTCCTTAACAAATTAAATGAAAAGACAATTGAAGTTTTGGTTAATATATACAGTAAATAAGATATGGACGAATATTAATCTCCGCCAAATAAAACTATATAAAACATCAATAAATAAACCGAATAAAGCCTATAAAACCAAAAGTATATAAATCATCAAGGAAAAAACGAACAAAGCCGTGTAAACATCAAGAAAATAAAACATCAAGAAAAAGTCCATTAAGCCGTATTATAAATCAAGAAAGAAAAAAACCAAAACGAAAAAAGCCGTATAGGATAGGAAAACAAAACCATGCAAACCTTATGGGCCGTCTCTGTTTTTGATTAGAACTTAGTCTAGTAATTATATCTAGCTTGTGCAGCCCTGGCAGGTAGCATTGCAAACCATTCAATAGCTAAGCTCTTACCTGCAGCTAGCCTAGCAAACCAATAGCTAAACTCAAACCAGCCGCTAGCCTAGCAAACCATTCAATAGCTAAATTCTAACCAGTCTCTAATCTAGCAAACCATTCAATAGTTAAAGTTAACACTTTATAAGCAGCTACCATTGCAAACCATCCAATAGCTATTCACTAACCAGCAGCTAGCATATCAAACCATTCAATACTTTAACCTGCAGCTAACCTAGTAAACCATTCAGTAGCTAAAACGTAGCCAGCAGCTAACCTAGCAAACCATATGCATTCAGTAACTGAAACGTATCCAGCAGCTATCCTAGCAAACCATTCAGTAGCTAAACCATAAGCAGCCACTAGTCTGGCAAATCATTCAACAGCTAATCTCTAACCAGCCTCTAACCTAACAAACCATTCAGTAGCTAAACTCTCGCCAACCGCTAGCCTAGCAAACCCTTACCAGCAGCTAGACTTTTGAACATACCCGGATTCCGCCACTGGGTTTAAGAGGATGGTAACTTGTGTATACCACGATATGACTGAAAATTAAAAGTGATGAAGTCCGTTGTCAACTAGCCAATCTATTCATGGAATCTTTACAAACATTTTTCCAGATAAGGCTACCTCCAGCTTCTATGTCGCTATTTGAGTGAATAATTGTTGAAAGCGAAATAAAACTCCATTGATCTACCATGCATATGCTGGTTTTTAGTGAATTTCATAACAGCTGCTTTTTCGGAAATGAATCATTTATATTAATCACTTCTCTTAAGGCAATCATCACATCGATATTTCTTGTTGAAGAATACTATTATCTTGAACCACTTCTCTCAGGAAACATTTGAATATCTTCCATTAGCTTTTCCTGTCTATGAATGATTTACAAGGACTTTTCTTAAATAAACTCGTAACATTCATCTCTTCTCTTAATGCACAGGGGTAGCTTGGCCCACTGGTATCACACAGGGGTAGTTTGGCCCACTGGTATCGCGCAGGGGTAGTTTAGCCCACTGGTATCACACAGGGGTAGTGTGGCCCACTGGTATCACACAGGGGTAGTGTGGCCCCCTGGTATCACACAGGGGTAGTTTGGCCCACTGGTATCACACAGGAATTCCGATCTGTCAACTGACCTTCGAAGCTAATGGGAAATGTTATAAAGTACCTATCCTAATGAGTACATGTATTTTAAAACTTCCTTCATAATTTATCTATAGAATGTGAAGAGTTATTTCTCTTTTCTCTACATCTACACTTGTACATTGCATACTTTTAATAACCAGTAAAGTTATTTCTTCTTGTTTCCAAATTAGATATTTAGCTTTAGATTTTATTACATCTGAATAAAGTATTACCACGCCTCCATTATTCTCTCTGCTTATAGTAATAAATTAATTAAATATTGTATATTTCTTTTCAGTTTGCCATAATTTACCTTTTTGTATCAAGGAGTTACTTCATCCTCAAGTCTAATCGTTTCTTTGCAATCATCTTCTCCATCTATCTTTCCTTGTTTCAGTAAATTTACAGAAGATTGATTGATTGATTGATTATTGTTTTACTTCACTCCACGATTATTTCACGTATATGCTGACGGCATCTGCCTGATGCATTGCTTACAATTTTAGACCTTTGCAACGGACCAACCCGAAGAAGTGAGGGATCTTTTACGTGCCACGCCTACCGTGACACAGGACCTCGGTTTTTACTGTCCGATCCGAAAGACAGAACACCGGTGCTCCCAGGGCGGGAGTCGAACCCGCGACCTCGCGATCACGAGCCGAGCACCTTATCCACTAGGCGACACCGGCTTAATTTACAGAAGAGAAAAACAGTCTACAGAAAAGAGAAAAAAGTAGTGGTCAAAAAGTAATCGCAATGACTCTCAGTTTAATCTGCGTTTTATTTGTATGAACAATTGACAATAATAAGATATAATCGTTCAAGTAGTAGTCTGCTTTTTATACCACACTGTGACATGCTGAATGTGAGGGAGTCCATACTTCCGTGACACACAAATCGCCTTCTTGGATCTTCCTATACTATACAGTGGAGGATTTAGAGCGGGTGGGGTGCCCTTTTTGCCAAAATTATCAGTAAAACCTCAGATTTGGCAGACAAGATGGTTGAATATTTTGGTTAATACTTGACTTTCTCGTGTACACCCTCTTTTTTTCTTCACTTTTTCAGAAATCCTGGAGTCTTATTCACAAAGAAACTTAAGTCTAAGTCTAAGAATTGAGACCTAAAATACCATGTGTCTTTATTCTAAGAATTTGTCGAAAGTTTGTCTGTGAATAGCTTATCAGATATACCTTTTATAGAAACTTTTTATTAATTCTTAGAATTAAGACACATGCTACAATATAGGTCTCAATTCTTAGACTTAGACTTAAGCTTCTTTGTGAATAAGACCCCTGGATCGTAACTGCTATATCTGCATTTCCTTTACCAATAAATATATTATCCAATTGTAATTGATATAAGAGGCCTTATCCCAGACAAACAACGGTCTATCTGAATTTCCTTTATGACATTATGCTCCGACTGTAGCGTCACGGTGGAATGATGCAAATTATTGTCTGCCATATCACAAGAAATGAGATTAACGCGGAAAAGATGTATTGCCCTATCACTCCATTGTACCTCTTTACAGAAAATGCTTTCTCGCTATTTTTACACTTGATATCATATGTTTTACTGTTACTTCACATTTATTTCGTACTACTCCGTTTCTCCAACTGAAGATATTCCTGTATATGCTTTCCCTTTAAGAACTGTCTTTCAACCACGTTTTCCGGCATTCGTTTCTAAAACAGATTTGTTTCCCACACATGATTTCCTGTCCTAAAATTACATTACCAGAACGCTATCTCGGTAGTGACATTTTCCTTATAGTGAATGATAATCTAATTCCTACACGTTCCCGAAATACTTTAAAGCTAAGTTTCCCACGAGATGGTTTATCATTTGACATTTATTCTATACAAGCCATTACCTGTCTTTAACGACCTTTCTTCGCTCTTTACTACCAATTGTCTATACAGCATTAGCCTGCATAATAGGCCACCTGCTGCAAGTGGCCATTTAAAGCTTAAAACAACTTTCACCGTATTTTTAATTCTATAGATTGTAATTTTAGAATAACACGTCATAAGTCAGTTTAAGTTAACGTACATATACTGAACAAACCACCCCCCCCCCCCCCCCCCCCCAAAAAAAAAAAAAAAAAAAAAAAGAAGAAAGGTATAATTCTAAAGAAAGTGAAAATTATGTTAAAATTAGTACAATTTAATTTTCGTAGAAATGAATATCACAACGTGAAACAAATTGACAAATTTCGTGCTGGACAATACCTGACCATGTGTAATTAAAAAAACTCCCAGCTTTATCTGTTGTTCACGCTTATTTTAAAGAGAAAAACAGGAATAAAATTAAAATTCCAAACGCATCAGAATGCCAAGGTTGCCAAAAGAATCGCGCGAGCGAGCCGTTGGAATGCTTCAAGCAGGGATGACACAGAGTGCCGTTGCAGCCGCTGTTATCAGCACACAGAAGATAATAAGTTTGTTGTGGAGAAGATTCCGAACAATTGGATCGACTGACGATCGGAAAAGAAGCGGAAGACCCCGGGTCACCACTCCTCGTGAGGACTGCCGTATCCGTAACATCCATTTGCGAAATCGCTTTGTGAATGCTGCGCATGCTCTAGAACGACGGATCAGTGCGCAGACAGTGCGAAATCGGCTTAAGCAGTGTGGCTTACGCGCTCGGCGCCCTTACAAAGGAACAGAATTAACACCACTCCATAAACTTAATCGGCGAAATTGGGCACAACGTCATCTTCGTTTTAGACAAATTAACTGGAGGAATGTGCAATTTAGTGACGAATCCAGATTTTGTGTAAAATTTTCCGACGGGAGGACTAGGGTTTGGAGTGTTGCGGTGAACGATATACCGGATGGTGTGTGTCGGAAACAGATCGATTCGGAGGCGGAAGTGTTATGGTGTGGGGAGAAATTTGCGGAGGAAATCGAACACGCCTTGTTGTCGTGGGGGGGACATTAAGGGCGATACGGCGACGAAATCCTTACTCCGGTTGTAGTGCCATTTCTTCGCAACAACGGGCCATGGCTTATTTTACAGCAGGATAACGCAACGGCACATTCAGCACAATTGACTAGGACATATCTGAATCAAAGTAATGTGAATGTGTTAGCCTGGCTATCAAAATCTCCGGACCTCTCCCCAATCGAGCATGTTTGGGACGAACTTGGTCGCAGGGTCAGGAGGAGGCAACCGCAGCCGACAAATCGCCAGGAACTTCGCAATGCACTGACTAATGAATGGAACAATATTCCGGGAACCACCATTCAGAGATTTAAGTCATATATGCGTCGTAGATGTCAAGCAGTCCTTAATTCCGGTGGAGGTCATACTCGCTATTAAATTGTGAATTCTGCATTTGACCCCTATGAACGTTATGGTATTAGAATTTACTTATAAACATTTTATTATTGATTATTTTGCATTGAAATGTATGTAAAATATTTGCTTTATATATGTTACTAATCATGACAAATTTTGACAACATTTTCAAAGTAAAAACAATTTCTGAAAAAAAAAATATACCTTTCATTTTTTGTTCAGTATATATGTATTATTGAATAACCAGTTTATTTATTCATTAATTTATTTTTATTTAATATAAATGATATGACCTTTTTCGGTAGGAAGCGAATAAACATGCAGCGAGATTTAGCAGAGTAACTAAGTCTTGTTTTGATAAAAACTCAACTCCTTTTATTCAGAGCTGTATCAAAGCTAGCTGAGACAGCTGAGCGTTTAAAGCCGACTGGGCCTCTTGTTATTCTGAAACACCATTGGCAGTAGCGGAAAACATACCGAGGTCATATCATGATTGACAAGAGAATGTTTCTTAATTTTCTGAAACAGATGAGGAGTAATTACAATGACACATGCAGAAATGAACTGTCAGAAAATGGCAAAGATTCTCTTCACCATTTTGTATTGGCACGGAAACCTGCTGAGCAGAAATTAAGATTTCCATATGAAGTTAAATGTTATTTTAGATCTGAATGAATTTGCGAATATATTTTATTTGTAGTCTGCTTTTTTACGTGCAGCATAGACTAATAAATGTCGGACCCAAGCATGAAACTTTCCTCTGAAATCTTCCTATAGAAAGAAACGAAATTTAAAAAAAAAAGGGGGGGGGTGTTAACAAATCATATTTCCTTTTGACATTCACTTATTTACATTTAAACGATACTCGTTTTCATATCAGTAAGTGAGATCAAAATTCTGTAACAATTCATTTTAAACATATCTTTCTCCGAATTTCCTCCTATTTTACTTAATTTGGAATTAAACAATCTAAAAGTGGGAATCATGTAAAGATTTTGGCGAAAGCATTGCACTCTTTCACACATACATATTATTTATTGATTCACAATTTTATTTCAAATTTCATTACAATATTGGAGCTTTTCGGAAGACACAGTGACAATTGACGATGGCTTCAGTTAGGTCTCTTGAATGGGTAGAAACATAATTGCAAGTCATATTTCGGCTTCCGAAGATGGGGTAGAAAATCTGTGTTCTATAGCAGACAGCTGCTGTCGCCATGTTACCGATGTAACCATGGCAATATATACTTGACGTATATTTGTACAGAGAGAAACTTGCCTCGACGTAAAGAAAATAAACAACAACAATGCTATTGCTAAATCAAAACATAATTTTAATCTACTTACCATTATACTAACTTGATTTGGTATTGTTTTGATCAAGGTTTTTTTCCTGGCGGGAAGGGGGGGGGGGGGGGTGTTATTATGTTATGCTTGCGAACCTGATAGTATAATGCCGACCACTATCTACAAGTTTTAAATCACATCACTACAGTAAAACTGAAAATACCTATCCCTTTAAACAGAGAGACACGATTGCTACGAAACCTTATCTCTAGCTTTTAACTTGTTAACCCCCCCACCCCCCCCCCTCCTTTCCCCCTTTTTCAGCACGGGGCTAGTACAATTAAAATGGCGTACTAAGTATCGTTTCGGAAGACGATTTCCGTAAAAGACAGGAACGTCCAATCCAATAACTATATTATTTCTATATTGACTTATTTAGATAAGGGTCGGAAATTTTAATCCCCCCGAAAAAATATTTTCGACCGTCTTCTGCTTCAACACTTCAACACCCCTTTCCGAACCGAATAGTGCAAAATATAATATATAATAACAGGAGGCTGCAACATTCCCCTTTTCAAAAATTTCTAGATCCGCTTATGCTTTATGTCTACAAGTAGGGCATATATATATATGTATATATATATATATATATATATATATATATATATATATATATATATATATATATATATATATATATATATATATATATTAAGGTGGGCGTATCAAACCGTTTCAGAGGCAATGTCAAAAGTTACAAAGCGCTGTCTGTATAAGGTGCTGGACGCCTAGTAACGCGCCACGCGCAGACTCGTACTCAGTGATATGTATGAATACCATCAGACTGAGATTGTCGCTGTGAATACAAACTACGTCACGGGTCAATAGTTCATTTAGATCCCAATCAACCTGTTAAGTTTAAAATACATAAAGTGTTCTTATTAAGTCCCGATAATAAAATCTGAAACACCTCTGTGAAGGCCATCTGAGGGGAATTTTTTTCTACAAAAATATAAATTTGAAATTTTATCCCATTAATTATATGTGATTTTAAAAAATATTTTTGTTTTGTTTGACCAAGAATAATGTAAATATCATTTTACAGAAGGGCAACATTTCAAGGGGCGTTTATTTCTGTAAAATTTTGATAGCCCTTTTGGGGTCGTTTTTCTGTCACAATATCAGCCTTACGGTTTGTGTATTGAGGGCAAATTAACGAAGACCAATAATTAACTGCAGGTTTTTGTGTGCCAGCTTATAGGATCAGGAGCACAATCCAAATCATGGAACACTAATCACCTGGATTAAGTTGTTCCCATAGTCTATCTCATTACTCGGATGCTTTCTCTTTGTTTTGAAGTGAAATGATATAAAATACGTTGCTGGGCAACGCTTATACATAATGGCTACCGATGTGGCGAGAGACAGTACGACTAGGGCCGGATTTCAAATTCCGGAAAAAATACCGGCGGGAAACTGGCTTGCCCATCAGTTACGACTCATCAATATGCAGAGTGAGGGACTTTTGCCGGAATCTGCGGGTTCAAAAAGGTCATACAAGAAATATAATACAGTGACACAATTAGATTTTATACCGCCTGATGAGGAATTTCAGGAGGAAGAACAGAAACTTGATTCAGAGGTAAGTGTTAACGATAATGATATGTGGAGGAGACAGTGACTGAGTCGACAGAAGGAACAAACACCCCCCCCCCCCTTTCCTTCTTCCTCCCATTCAATGGTAGCATTCTGTTTTTGCGTAAATTTCAGCAGCTTCAATTCAATAGAGATGGGAGGGATTGGAGAAAACTAAACCTTTTGCCCCCCCCCCCCCCCTTGCCACCCCTCCCCACCTCCACATGCCTTCCCTGGAAGGTGTGTGATTCGTTTGTTACGTATGGTTGTAAGAGAGAATTTGAAGGAAGGTGGATATTGTTTTAAAAGCATATTTTATCATTTTCGGTCAAAACAAGAAATATCGTCGTCAAAAACTCCCCTTCCTTGTCTGGAAAACGAGGCACTGGACTTGTCATCTAGGATCGTAAAGACGTCACCTCCCCACTCTCCTTGATAATGATAATATTATCTTTTCTAAATATTTTACCTTTTTGGTTGTGTAAGGAAATAATATTATACAACTCTTGATTTTGCCTCAAAATTTAGATATAAAAGCATTAACTAAACAGCTTGGAGGGTCAATAAACTACGAGGGAGAAACTCTAGAACTACGCGTTTATAAGTTGCTCCAATTTTATAACATACACCTTAATACTTCTTTATTCAGAACACTATATAAAAAAAATCACTGCTTTAGTAAATATGTACATTTATTTATATGCAACTATTAATACCTACCTTAAATGTAATTACAAAGTACAAATTTCTAAAATTGTAAAAATATATAATACACTTATATGATACAGTTAAAATGGTTACTATTCAGAGTGACAGATTAAAGTATAACAGTCTATTCTTTTAGTTTTGCAGAATAAACTACATTTGATAATTCATTTGTGAACGTTAACTTATGTGGCCGTCACATTTTATAATTATAATGCATGTTATTTGTAACGCGAGTTACCTCCCGTGCCAAACATCCTTACCTGCAACATGCATGTCTTATACATATCACTGCTGCGATAGGAAAGAGATATAATTAAGTTAGACAAAAAGAAATTTTTGTTGGATCTAAAATATTGGACCAAGTTATGGAGGATATCACTTGGCTATTATTAACCGGGTTGTTTCATAATTGTATTTCGTCACACCAAGATTTATAGCTTGTATGGTGACGGCATCATACTGATGTATGGCACAGAAATTTAGACTTGCCCAAAAGCTCCATCCGGAGCAGTAATGGGTCTTTTACATGCCACGTCAACCGTGACGAGAGATCTCGGGATTTTCTGTCTCATCCGAAAGACATGACATCAACGAGCCTCAAGTGATAATTGAACTAGGGACCTTTCGGTCACGGGCTAAGCACCTTAACGATTGGATTAAGCTGGGGCTATATGCCAGTTCCTTATACTGCATTAAGCCATAGTTCAATAGTCTCAAAAATTAATCTTCCTCAACTGCATCTCATTAGAAAATAATTTAAAAAAAAACCGTATATATGATAGGCAACATTAAGCCTTTTTGTTGAGTTTGTTATGAAGCTGGAATTAAAGTTTTACGAATACAGAAATTTAAAACGTGAGAACGAGATCATAGGGGTCAAGATACGTATGAATATCTGGAGTTCAGTGTGTGCATTTTATAGTGAGGATTTGTTTATTCCCTTTGTCACATACGCGTGTACATTAACGTTGGGAGAAAATGTAAGCAGTGTGGTTTTTGCAATGATTTTTTATTCTATAAAGGAAACGATAGGGTCAAAACTGGTTTTGTGCATTTGGAGCGATTAGCACGTCTTTGAAATTATTATTGAAATTATTATCTAGTCATGAATTAATGTCATCCTGTTAACCGTGATGACGTTATTGCACAGCTCATTAGCTCTTGAATCTAACGGAAATGTGATGAATGCAATAGAATGGTATGATGTACGAGTAACATTTCGAATAAGTTCGAATAAAGCTAATTTCTGGTCTTGAGCATGCGTCAAAAGGTTGAGTACTCCGTGCCAATTTAAATTCCAGTGAAAACTAATACTTTCATGAAGAAATGTAAAGATGTATTCTTGGGTTTTATTTATCTATTTATTTTTGTTTGTTTGTTTGGTTTTTTTCTTTTTTGGGGGGGTGGGGTGGTTTGGGTTTTTTTGGGTTTTTTTTTCTTTGGTTTTTGTTTTTGTTTTTGTTTTTGTTTTTGTTTTGTTTGGGGTTTTTTTTGGGGGGGGGGGGGTCGAATCTTAATATAGACTTTTTGTACATGTAGCGAATTTCAAATCAGCGAATCATCATACAACAAGACATCGTCTTAAATATTCTGGACACGAACATCTTAAGATAAAAGATTATCTTATATATTCTGGACATGTACATTTATCATTTATTTCATCTAATTGGATATAATCATTCACCAAGAGCGACCATGTAAACGCCCTCTTAATGATATATTGTTCCATCCTTTTTATGACAAGTATTGGATGTTTTACCGGTATATTGTTTAATCAGTATTATTTTCATTAAGGTATTTTAGACTGATTGATTGATTGATTGATTGATTGATTTTTGTTTTTATTTCGCGTATATGGTGACGGCATCTACCTGATGCGGGGCATACAAATTTTGACCTTTGCAACGGACCCACCTGAAGCAGTGAGGGATCTTTAACGTGCCATGCATACCACGACACGGGGCCTCGGTTTTTACTGTCTCATCCGAAAGACATGACACCGGCATGACCAAAGCGGGACTCGAACCCTGGCCTCCCGATCAGGAGTCCGACGCGATACCACTAGGCCAGGCCGGCTTTAGGTATTTTAGAGGTATCTTATTTAATCCCGTATATATTTTGTGATTGAGGGTTTTTATATATTCTTAACCAGGACAGTAATTCCATCCTGTATATTTTGAGTGAGAAATCGTTTACCGGTATCCTATTCCAATTTGTTTATGTCAAATGAAGATCGTTTAGCAGTATGCTTTTCCATCCTATTTTGTCAATGAAAGATCATTAACCGGTAAAATATTCCATCATGTGTTTTCATGGAGAGATTTTTGTTCGATACAACATGTATATTGTTCCATCATGATTTTTTTTCAATGAGGATTCTTCTTCTAGTATATCATTCCACCCTCGTTTTTTTTTTCAGAGAGCTATATGTACCTGTATATTCTTCAACCATATATTTACTCTCGACACGACTTCTTTTACCTGCATATTCTTCCATCTTCCACATTGTCAGTGAGGGAAATTTTACCTGTAGACTATTCCATCTTGGACACCGTCATTCTTTTACCAATGTAATGTTTGGTCATATGTACTTTCACTGATGATCCTTTATGACATATCTGCCCATCCTGTAAAATGTCAGTAAGGGTTCTTTTTAAAACCAATTATATAGTGTTCCATTCTGTCAGATAAAGAATTTATACTGGTATATCGTTCCATCCTGTACATTTCAGTGACTTACATGTACATTTGCCGGTATCTACCCATTACAGATGTCTTATCATTCAGGATTCCGTTGCACGGATTTTGATGTATTCTATATATCGTCACTCGCGCATCGCACATCTACATGAATTTATTGTTTTACCATGTTCACTATCAATGTAATATCGACGTAATTAGTCGTGTGATTAGCATATGGTTTCGTTCGACATTAAAAAGGCGTGTTCGAATATCTATCACAGGCTTGTACATTCTGCTTAAACCACGTCTCGCACACTTCATAGTATTGTTTTAATGTAATTTTATTGCCGTATGGAATTGTCATGTAACAAACTATTCAGGGTATTTGAATTAATTTACTTTAAATGAACACAATGTCTTTGTTATGATAAAATCTTATCTCATTTAAAAGTCAGACGGAAAAGGAAATGCAGACTAAACCAAGTAACCATGACCGAATTGTGACATTCGAAGAATGCAATCATCAAGAAGATAAGTTTAAATCACTATTTTTATGTAGTTAACCGTCGTCAATGTATACGACAGAAAATATGTTTCATCTATGTATCTTCGTTGGTATGCAAAAAGAGATAAACGTGAAGTTAGTGCATGTTCATTGTACTATGTTGAAGGCCGAGGTCATGAAATTTTGCTTTGGAATTGACAAACTCGTCAATGTATTCTACAATCAAGGTTTACAAAAACTGCGTACACCCTATGCGTTTTAGACAAAATGTAAACATGTATTTAAAAATGGTGTACTTGACCAAATGTTAAAAATTATGATTATATAATCTGAATGAAACAATATTTTTTCTATTCATTTATCTATCGTTTTACACCACTCTAAAGCCACATCCATTATGTGGAACATGCCGCGTCAGTTCTTCTCTGATGATATTAATTCCAACTTGTTCCGAAATATCGATGGATTAGCAACAGACTTAAAACAACATGGCGTCAAATTCTTCCTGGTATTTGTTGTCAGAATCTTTGTTTTTCCCGCTTCGAACTGGAATATTGACGAGTCTGTTGTAAAACCTGAAACGGTTTAGATAATTCGGACCGAAATATTTTCTCTAAAATAGAAGTACCTCATCATAAAATACGTATTTTCACGAATTCTTTACCTTGTCCGCTATCTTGGAATGATTTGAAACCGCTGAAATAAGTTTTCCAGCTGATCCATTCCGTTCCCCCCAGAACGGCGCGTTCCATTAACAGAAACAACCGGAACGTTCCTCATAATAGAAGCACCCTGCGATAATATATATATATATATACGGTGGCGGCACCTGTGTGGTGCATGGGGTCATAATTTTATCCTAGTATCTAAATGTCCCCCTACCGGCACCACAGAAATCTTTTATGTGCCACTGTATACCGTGATATGGGCTACCGGTTTGTACTGTCTTTTCCAAAGAACAGACAGAGAGGCAGTAAGTGATAAGCACATTGGAAATTCCCGGTCGACAGCCGGAATCGAACTCGAAACCTCAGATCAGAAAAATCCTTTTCAGCTCATCTCGACCACCAGCCCTGAATAGACCATATTCCGGCTTTGACAATTGTTGTCTTTTTGTCCGAGCTAATACATTTTGGCATTGTTTTTCATAGTGACGTCATAACGCATGGCATAGATTCTTTATAACGTCACTATAAAACAACGCCAAAAGCTATTAGCTCGGACAAAAAGTCGTCATTTATCAAAACCGGAATATGGTCTATTAATAAATAAGATCTAAGATACACTAATCCACATTTCTGCATAGAAAGCGATGTTTAGCGGACTTTTGATTGTTATACTAGTGACGTCATAACCAAATGTCCGACTTTTATTTTACAGCAAACCACTGTAACGTCGACTAGTTCTTTGGAAACCGGCGGACAATTACGGGAAATGACATAGAAATTGTATGACGTCACAATGTATGACGTCAGGTACCTGTTCATATGGGAAATAACGCTGTATTATGAAAAGACACAATTAAAGCCATGGCGCTCCCGAGACTTCACTCGAGATTATTTATTTGGGTAGTATAATGTTGTATACTGGCATAGATAGAAGTTTTGTTTAAATCTAGTTTTACGTCATACCACGGTTATTTCTGATAACCGATGACGACATCTACCGGATACCCGGACGAGGCTCCGACGAGCCGTCGGTGGGACTCGAACCCGGGACCTGTCGGTCACGAGCCAAGCACTTTACCGATTCCGTTACGCCGGCTTTATGGCGAGAGAAGCAACATATGGATCTGAAATGTCGCTTTATAGCCAAAATTACTTTAATGGGTCTATTCAGTCTTACTGTAGTTTTCGACCATTGGACACGTAGAAGACCAAGAAATAACGAAATTCATTCCATTTACCTGCGTCATACACTGACTGCATATACAGCTATGGTGCTTCTGAAATCAGTTTTATCGGAACCAAAACAAAATCAAGAAATAAAGACATCAAAATGAAAGTAAATGTTAATGAAAGTGATATTTGTTAGCAATATATTTGCTCCGAGAAAACCCCAAACAAACAAACATCATAGACACAACATATCAATATGGTGAGAGAACAGTTATCATACAACAAACATGAACGACACGATACATAAAAACATTGCTCTTTGAACCTTAAATGAAAATATGAGGCAATAAAGCAAAATTTTTGGGAAGAGGATGAATCATCTGCTGACAAGCTGCGTCTTAAGTAAATTCAAAGTCAAAATTTAATTATATATAAATAAAAATCGCGAAACTTTGTATTCTCTACCTCGGTGCCGCACTATGAATAAATGTATTCAAGATAATATACCTTAATCCAACAGCAAGAAGCTAAACCGTAAAGTACTTGTTCACTATTCATTAAAAAACCCCCAAAATATACATATTTAGATATATCACTTAATCACTCCGTCTGATTGCCGGGGAGTTGCTTGAAATTACGTACTGATAGCCAATATCTATTGAAAATACTGACAGAAACAATAAAATGTTTAATAATATACAACGCATTCACATTTCAATCTAGAAGATAAATCTTTACTATGGACTCATTTCTAACCTTGTTAATCCTACGGACTTTCTAATGCGCTTAATCCCCCTGGACTTCGCTAAGCCGTTCACCCTATCGCTTGACAGAGTCTGAATTCATTTAACAAATGACAGATTAACGGCCTTATTTCTTTTTTCTTTATCGCTACTGTAATACTCTAGAGGAGAAACAGGTAACACGGTATGGGCAACTAAAATGGCCGGCGATAAAAAGTGTTCCCTATAAATTAGGAATTTTATACTGGAGAGAGAGAAAGGGGAGTGATGGAAGGTATGACGTCACCATGTGCTTCGCCGGAGGATACGTCATCGGTTCCCAAGCTCCCGGCGATCATAATTTCAGAGGTATGGCAATTTATCCGGTTATCATTTGAGCGGAATAAAATATAAAGAAATGGATTCTCACTTTTAAAAATGTAATGTTTCCTGTAAAAACCAGATGGTACCGGGACAAAACTATACAAAATTGTTATGAGTGCGGTATAAAAACATGTTTTAGTATAAAGAAATTCAGAACAAAGAACGGTGAGTGAACCCCCTTCTATCTCTTGGATCAGTTTGTGATTAGGCAAATTTTATCAGCCTCCTATAGGACATTGCCAGATTGATCCTGTTAATCAAACAAATGGGGAGTCTTGGCGGCAGAGAGAACGCAAAGGCTCGTCGTTCGTCTCTTCGCTACCACACACACACACAAAAAAAAAAAAAAAAAAAAAAAGAGAGAGAGATTGTCAGTGCAATCTATACTGTGATAATCAGCAGACGGAAACCTATAACACGTCCCTGTTTCTTCGTGTTATAATTTCATTTCGGTGCGCTGTTGTCTTTGTATGATGGACAAATGTCATAACGTGAACGGAATCTTTCATATTGGATGGATACTGTGGTATAGTGCATTTATTTCTATATGATACGGACTTGCGTTTTATATCCATGTCCTGTTATAACTTTTTTTCTGGGTTGTAAATCAAAACACTTAATTTTTACGAATACCCACGTATTTTGATTGGTTTTTGTATTTATTTAATCGTATCACGAAATGAGAAAAACATTGTTTCAAGTTTTCATACATGAAAATTTTTGGTAAATGCAAAATATGTATTAGTTAACAAGATATATAAGAAGGCATTTAATAAACTTTAATATCTGATAATTCATTATGTATTTAGTTATTTATTTATTTATTTATCCATTATTTGTCTACCATACCAACTCATGAAATCATCACTTAGGAAATGCCATAGTCGATACAAAGATATCGTTGGACAGTATAAAGCTCCCTCCCCCTTTCCAAAATATTAAATGATACAGTATCGTCCTTTTACCAATCTGATATATTACCTATATGACTTTCCAGCGATCACGAAAGGTTTCTTTGGAACATTTGCGACAGGTGCATCATGCTAGCAGGAGACGCTCACTCCTTCCAGACACTTAGTCTCTTCCCATTTTAGGATGCGAAATTCTTGTAATAGACACCAACACCCGGGATTTGCACTGTTTTAAATGGACTTTAAATATCGGACATCCACGTGGTACCGTTTCGATTCAATTATAATTATCCATTCATTCTTTTGTTCTTATCTCCTTTTTCGAGCATGAGGTACGTACATTCTGTATGTTCAAATTTCTTCTCCATTTTTGAATCTCGTATTCATTAAAACTCGCTGATAACTGATATCCTGCCGAAGTTTTGGCCATTTGAATTGTTGTCTTTAAAATAAGAATTAATAGTAGCCATCTAAGATGCTAGGTTTTCATCGTTTGACAAAAAAAGACGTTTGGCACAGCATTCAATTTTTATTGCAATTTATTTAGAAGTTTAATCTCTAAAGTATACTCGAATAGTACAGCCTTGAAGCTGGTGGAATACTCGCGAAAATGACAAAAAAAAAAATTAATAATAATAAAAAATAAGAAATAAATAAGAAAGAATCTTAGAGATGGGGTCAATTCACCATACCAATAACATCAAGGATGGATCCAAAGTTGAGAGATCGGGGTGCCTAACCCCCCCCCCCAAATTCTGAATCCTCATCTTATACATTATACATATCCATAGAATAAATCAACATTTCTACCATATAACTTGAAGCCGGCGTGACCCAGTGGTATCGCGCCGGACTCCTGATCGGGAGGCCGGGGTTCGAGTCCTGCTCTGGCCATGCCTGTGTCCTGTCTTTCGGATGAGACGGTAAAAACCGAGGCCCCGTGTCGTGGTATGCATAGCACGTTAAAGATCCCTCACTGCTTCGGGTGGGTCTGTTGCAAAGGTCAAAATTTGTATTCCCTGCATCAGGCAAATGCCGTCACCATATACGTGAAATATTCGTGGTGTGACGTAAAACAAAAATCAATCAATACCATATAACTTTGATACAGACTTTAACCGATTGCCACTACAATGCGGGACGTAATCACTCGAGTCTTAATGAAGGACACTTTATACTCTGTTCCACCAATACATAATTATAACAAATACAATGCAACTAGTATCATGTTCCCTTACCTTGACACCGGAAGTTCTTAATCAACTTAAATAGATTTATTCGTTAAGGAAACAATGGTCAAAACATGGGTAAGCTAGACTTCTTTCTCGTTTTATTTTAAGTGGAAATTGATTGGGATTTCCCCTCAGGTATCTGATCGTGCTACACTCCTCCCGCTATGCCACATCCGGGTCGTTTATTTCATGCATTGATGCTATCTATATCATTTATTTTATCAATGATTCCTTTTCTTCTCTATATCGCAAGCTTCTGGAGTTTTTACACATTGGCGGTCGTGAGTTCGAATCTTTCTTTGGTTAGGTTATATATGTGTGCGTTTGATGGAAAGGGCATAAAACCAACCCATGTCAGAGGATGACTCCAAGCTGTATACATAGCCCTCGATAGTAGGTAAAAATTTGAACAATGGGCAAAAATATATAGATAAGCAGATAAATTTTAAGTAGAATGCTATATTTAGAATGTTAATGGGAAAAAAAAATAACAAATAAATAAATTAAAGTAGAAAGGTTTATTTCAACAAGCATATCATCTATCCCGTAAATGTAACGCCCTATTCATGTAAAGACAGTTTAAATCTATTTCGACATATATTCGAAAATTTGGTACATTGTTGTTAGTGCCATATAGTCATGTGACACCAGTTATTTTCGTATTTCACTTGACAACGTGAAAACGTGTCATTTTACACCGTTTTCTGTGATTATCTATACGTTTATCCAAAACTGTTTGGTTAATAACAACAATATTGTATTTGGAAGTGAACCATGTCAAATTAATTGTTTAAAATATGCAACATCGATATAGCTCATTGGATGCGGTGCTCGACTCATGACTGAGAGGTCACGGGTTCGACTCTCGCCCCCGGCAAACAGATGCCCTGTTTTTCGATCGGATGAGACTGAAAACCGAGGTTCCAGTTCACGGTGGACATGGCAGGTAAAAGATCTAACACTGGATGGGGGCGGGTCAGTTGCAAAGGTGTAAATTTCTATGCTGTGCATAAAATAATTGCGGAGTGACGTAAAAAATAATCAATCAATCTATCATAGTATGGGATCCAGAACTTCTCGGGTGAACTTGACATTCTAGTAGAATCTCACGCCATTTCGAGATTACATCATTCATATATATACTTTATAAAATGACATGCTATTTAAACCTGTCCAATGGATTCATCCTAAATCGTAATGAATCTATGACCTGTAAACGTATGCCGTACTATAAAACATTTAAAAATCTTCTATGAAGGACAGAAAACCGATACATGTCAAAAGTGTTGTTCGAACACAGGACCTTTCGATCCTGAACCTAGCACTCTACTAATTAAGCCAAATTGGCCTTGATTAACGTTACACCAAGATTAGTGCACTTATGTGGTGACGGCACCTGCCTGATGCAAGGCACAGAAATTTAGACCTATGAGGCTATGTAACAGACCAACTCGCAGCAGTGAGGGATCTTTTAACGTGCCACGTATACCGTTACACAGGATCTCTGTTTTGTTTTGTTTTACTTTTAATCATCGTTATGGTTATGATGATGATGATGACGATGATGATGATGATGATCATCATCATCATAATCATCATCATTATTATTATCACTATTATTTATTCATTTACATCTCCGTTTTGTTTTGTTTTACTTTTAATCATCGTTATGATGATGATGATGATGATGATGATGGTGATGATCATGATGATGATTGATGATGATGATGATGATGATGATGATGATTGATGATGATGATGATGATGATCATCATCATCATCATCACCATCATCATCATCATCATCAATCATCATCATCATCATCATCATCATCATCATCATAATCATCATCATTATTGTTATCACTATTATTTATTTATTTACATGTATTTCTCTTTTTTTTCCCTTTTTTTCTATTTGTTAATTCATTCATTTATTTACTGTCTTATCCGAAAGACAACACACCAACGTGTAAACAGATGGACTTGGACCCGGGATCTCTCGGTCACGTGCCGATTCAGTTACACCGGCTCCATCAGCTTAAAAAGCAAAGAGGAAATAATGTTATACCAAGGGTTAAACATTGTTAGCCAAAAATATTGTCAAAATAGGACAATGTGTCGAGTTTAATATTCCTTTGATCACCATCTACCAGTCACAAACGTGCATACTTTAATAAAGGGATGACATCAATGGGATTCCATAGTTTAAAGCTTGCAGTTCTTTGTGACAACGGTTGACCGAATTCTAATCAAAGGGTCTTTATTATAGCACTTTGAACATACCAGCTGTCAAATCAAAATACAGTTTGGTCTACGTATGTAAAAGACAGTATCAAAACTTAACTTGCATTTCTGCATGTATTTTCTGTTATGGTCATTGACTTGTATGCCTAACATGTTCTTCAATGCACGATTCTAGACTTTGATCTTATTAAATATGTATGGAGGTTATTTCTGCACATGTTTTAGTCTTAGATTTGGTTTTGTTGTATAGTGACTTGGATACATTTCTATAAACTGCATCCACCTCAAGAAATCTGTGATATAAAGGTTTGTGGGAGCTGCTCTTGTAAGTGTTATGGGTCTTATCTCATGAAATTATTTCCTTACATCCATTCAGCTTGATTCGTGTATGCGCAATAACTCTTCCGGACTGCTAGGTACAAAACCTGACCAACAATAATAAGAGATTAACTGGGTTCCTTTCAGGTGTTGTCGCAGCTCGGAGGTGCTGTTGCGCACACACGAATTTTAAGACTGCAGTTATTGTGGCGAGGTCTTCAATTCAGTAAAATTGTTATTTTGGGATACTGCTTCGTTTGTTTGTTTTGTTTGTTTGTTTTATTGTTCTAAGCAACATTATACCATTACACTTGAATGATGAGAATAACTACCTGGCACATGACCTCATAATTTTCTCCGTAAGCTAAGGTCTTGTCAAAGGGTCGAATAGGGAGACCGAAGATTAAGCAAGGTAGAAAACCCCTATGGGACAGACGGATTCGTGATCATATTGAATATCCAGTATGTCTATATGGACAAAATTGTAACACCCCCCCCCCTTTCCCCTGTTATAATGGTATGATGACATATCTTGTTACAAGTCACTGTTGTTTGTTAGTCATGCGCGGATCCAGAGGGGTGAACCAGGGTCAGGACCAACCCTCAGATTCGACGTAAATTACTTTTCTGCTTGTTTTTCGATTTGAAATAAGTTATCTTACACATAAAAGCAATAGTGGGTCCCTGAAGGAAAATTAATTGAAGTGGCAAAATTTCTGGATCCGCGCCTCTCAGTGCTGATTTCTTGCTGTTTATTGAATACTTCAGGTTAAATACGTGTATGTTAAATGTTTAAAATCTACATTACGTTACAGCTCTTGAGTACAGAATATGAAATTTAAAGATCAATCAAATTCCATTTACCTTTATAAAAACTGGCTCGTATTCCAATTAAATTTTGTTGCATGTTAGCTTATAGAAATCGATTTAGTTTAAGCCCTGTCAATGGATTATGTTTATGTAGTCGATGAAGTCGCTATCATCACTTCCAGGGAGAAGAAAGGGAGAATAATTTTCCACTTCCTATCGTGTCGTACGGGGATGCTGGAGCGCTAAATAGCACGATTTTTTTTTTACGATGGTGGGATCGATTTGAAAAATGGCGGGGAACTTTCAGTCGGTGATTGTTACGCACACCACCTTGCACAACAAATGCTGTACTCATTTTCAAGGAATGAAATGCTCTTGTCTTAAAATTTATTTTTTAAGCGCGGATGAAATCGGAGGGGGGGGGGGGGGAAGTTGTCATTTGTTCTTGACAAAGAATCAAGTGATCCCTGACAGTATTCTTTTTTTCCTAAATAAAGATAATAACGATAAAATGATTATGATGATGGTGGTGATGATGATGATGATGATAATAATAATAATAATAATAATAATAATAATAATAATAATAATAATAATAATAATAATGATAATCATCATAATCATAATCATAATCAAAATAATAATAATAATAATAATAATAATCATAATAATAATAATAATAGTAGTAGTAGTAGTAGTAATAATAATAATAATAATAATAATAATAATAATAATAATAATAATAAAAGTAGTAGTAGTAGTAGTAGTAGTAGTAGTAATAATAATAATAATAATAATAATAATAATAATAATAATAATAATAATGATGATGATGATGATGATGATGATGATGATTAAGATGATGATGATGATGATGATGATGATGATGATGATGATGATAAACTCTCTCTCTCTCTCTCCCTCTCTTATAAACTGCTGGAGAGGGAGATACATTTCGTATATATAGGAATATATCACCGAATAAATTAATATCAATAAGTTAATTAAAATGTTTACACACATATTTGTTGCCCGATCTTTTTGTTCATTTAAGAAAAACAGTCATAAAATTAAACATATTAAATATCGTCACCGAAGCATATATCCCGCTGCATAAACAGAGCATTCGAAATATCAATAACATTTACCTCTCCCTTTCAATTGATTACAATTACTGGCCTCGCGTAGTGTAGCTGGATTACCGGTCACGTGACCTAGACACAAGGGAGCCTCAATATTGACAAGCCCCACAATACATATAAGAATTAAATTTAACATCGCCACTTAAAACCCGACGGAAATTTAAATTTCTCTCCACCGGACAGTATATATGTATATATGATATTCTGTATTAGAACTGAACTGTGACGTCGCCCGTAATTGAGGGCATTCAGGATGTATGGCTTTTTACACTCCTGGTGAATTTGATTTTTCGCTCATTGATTCGGTGAATTAGTGAACTTTTTTTATTCAAGAGGAGGTATCGTTTCACCAGGTATGCTTATTTTCTTTGATTGGATATCGAGATTTTGTAAAAGTATTGTATTTTGTGGTGTACGTTGTACGTAACTATGGTAAACAAGGTCGGCACGTGTAAGTTGCCATGGTTACTGAGGGTACTTGTCTTTCAAGTGGAATTTTATGAGATTATGATGTGAAACGTTAATATGAACCGATGACTTTCAAACCCTATACCGAATGTCATCAGTATCGCATATGTAGAGCACAATAAATCTTGGAAGTTAGGGGTAAACAATCTAAAACAACTGCATTCAGCAAAGAATTAAATTAAGAACTATATTAGACTGCGAGTCAATGCGTTCGTTTGTTTTGTTGATGTCATTTATATGGCGACGGCACCCGCCTGGTGCATTGCACAGAAATGTACGCTTTTGTAACAGACTCATCCGCAGCGGTGACGGATATTTAACTTAATGACGTATAGAATGACGTCAGTAACGACCAAACACTACAGGTGTGCTCACACTAAACAAACAGAAAAATGAAAAATAACAACAAAACACTGGACATAGATGAATTACAGGTGAGAATCGAACCGCAAACCTCCTGGCATGAGCTACGCATCATGTCGCAGTTAATGATAAAAGTTACAATCTATGACAATAACATCACACACTATAAAAGTTGAAAATCAGCAATGTTATATCCTCTGGTGTTCGGCATGGAGCACCATTATATGCTTTGGCATTCGGTATGGCGCGCCATTATACGCTATGGCATGCGGTAGCAATATTGTACACCGTGGCATTCATTCAGTTTTGTAGATCTTTACACACTGTGGAAGTCATGGAGTGAGATCAATGTTGTAAAGGAATATGAAAATTACGTTGGAATTTTATCAAGTCTCTTCCATGACGTCACCAAGCAACATGACATACTTTTGGTATGAGTGACCTTTTTGTACACATCCTGGTAACAGTGTGCCAAAATGAGAAGTCGCCGACAAAATAAATACTTATTTACAGAAAGATTGAGAACAAATAACGTGACTATTCCTCTTTAAAGAAAATAATGAAGTCCGAATTATGAATTTGATCCTTTCAATAAGTTCTCGTAAAATCTCGCGTGATATGGCAATATATTGACACGATATTGCATATTTTGCTGTTTTCATCATAAGATCAATTATAATATAATAGAGGTGAAATGAGCTGTACTCTTACCCTTTACTCTGTGTTAAGTGTTTACGAAACCTCTTGTGTTCCACGTAAATTGAAATCCAAACAATTGAAAGACTAGGCCAATGGCCACTGAAGCGGTCGTAGGACCTCATCTTTGCAGAATTAGCTGTACAGGTCGGGAAAGTAAATCCGTACGCGTGGTATATCCGACCAATCGCTGTTTTTGTCACTTATTGACCATTTCTAGTAATCTTAACTGCACAGATTAAAAGAACATATTTTTATACTGTATGTCAATGGCCATTTTTAAATTTGTTCATTGGATATGATTTTAACGAACCGTCCGGATTTACTTCGCACCCGGATTTACCTTCCCGACCAGTATACCAGGTGCTTGCGTTAGTGGTTCAGCTAGACATAAAGCCGGATACAATCCAGAACATTCATACCATTCTTTGTATTTTTCAGCCTTTTCAAAAGAAGCGGGAGACAGTTGCAGACATCATGTTGGCCCCTCATTCCAAACAGGTTAGTTCAAAAGCGCATGCACAGAAAGCTTGCATTAATCCAAATGATTCCAAATACCCGATTCCGTTTCGTTGTGTATTTTGAAGTCTGGCGAAATTTTTGTTCATATAATTTGTTATCTAGAAAGTAGAAAGTCATATGACATGGAGGTCATGTTTCGTCTACCTATACAGTAGATTCACTGAAGCACAAACAAGCAGGAAGACAAACAGAAAAACAGACTGTCATACATACCTACAAACACACAGACACACAAATAGACAAATACAGAGACAAACGAGACAATCCTTCTGTGTTGATTTCGACACGAAAAGGATACGTATCACCAGAATAACTTGAACTTGATAGAAGAAGTTGGAGTGTTAAAACAGAAATGCATCTATTTTTGCCATCTGTATCTAAAGACATGTTTCACTTGCCTTGTTTTATACCAGTATATACTCCTAGAAGTGATATAGCACTCCATGTTGTTGAAATTTACTGCATATAAAAATGATTCAAACCATAACCCTGTAACAATTACATACTTGAATGATAAATTGTAATTGAAATACTGTGTATAAGAACGAAGGTAACTGTTGCAATGAAACTGTGACATTCACTGTGTACCACTATGGGAACCAGTGAAGGGGCCAGGTGCAAGTGTCTCCTGTCTGGCTAGTCACACCCGCCATGTGAGACCAGATGCCCTGGAGGAGTAAGCGTCATCTGTATGGCTAGCCACACCCACTATGTGAGACCAGGAGTCCGGGAGGAGTGAACGTCTCCTGTCTGGCTAGCTACACCCACCATGTAACTGTTGCAATGAAACTGTGGCATTCACTGTGTACCACTATGGAAACCAGTGAAGGGGCCAGGTGCAAGTGTCTCCTGTCTGGCTAGTCACACCCGCCATGTGAGACCAGGTGTCCAGGAGAACTAAACGTCTATTGTCTGACTAGCTACACCCACCATGTGAGACCAGATGTCTGGGAGAAGTAAGCGTCTCCTGTTTGGAAACCAACACAAACTACATGAGCCCATATGACTTGGAGAAGTAAATATCTTCAGTATGGCTCACCGCACCCGCCATGTAAGACCAGATGCGTGGGAGGAATAAGCGCCATATGATTGGCTAGCCACATCTGCCACATTAGATTTGATGCTAGGAAGGAGTAAGCATGCTCTGTATGGCTATCCACACCAACCTTGTGAGTGCGGGCAACTTTCCTCCAAACACCACTGTCTACAGTACTGTCATACAGATATCAAGATCAGTTAAGGATAGACTTCAGTTTACTTTATATTTTAAAGATAATAATAAATTACGTTTCTTTGCAGTTATTTTTGAATTGGAATGTTCCAAACCGTTACATGCCAGGGAAAGACGATGGCACTATCGAACACTTTGATCCTCCATTGCATCTTCAATCAGGAGAAGGTACGTGCTCAGCTCAGTCTGGTATATTCTTCTTCTTCCTCTACTTCTTCTTTTTCTTCTTCTTCTTCTTCTTCTTCTACTACTACTACTACTACTACTACTACTACTACTACTACTACTACTACTACTACCACTTCTTCTTCTTCTTCTTTTTCTTCTGTAATGCAAATTTCATCCGAGAATGAAATTGACCTTTTATTCTTATGAGAGAAAAGTCACATTTTTTAGCTCATTAATTGATAATGATTATTTCTTATGGACTATTGTGATCATAATTATGGTAAAGAATGTTACTTTGAAAGAATTTTGTCAATATCTCAATATGAAATTAGGTCAACTTTAAGTTGGATCTGGACAATATTTGACACAATTGTTGTTCATGACCCAGACTTGAAATCAGTCAACAAAAGGCCCCATCTTAAAAAAAAAAATGACTAACTTGTTGCCCTGAATCACATCTTGCAGAGACAAAACAAATGCTTAATATCAAAAGCACCTGAATGGATGTGCAAAAAGTGTTTTGACATTTGACATATTTTCAACATTGGTGTTGACTTAGTCACAGTAATGCAAAAATAAATGAATTCTTCCTTCATGCATGACTGATCATCTAGGTACTCAGGTGAGTGATATAGGCCCACTTGGGCCTCTTGTTATTACATCATCAAAGCCGATAACTATATGACTTGAATTTGTTTTCACTTTGTGTTTTAATGTGTTGTTTGTTTTTTTTCTTTCTTTTTTTATATTTGCTTGACTTATGTGTAATTGCAAGTGTTAATTGCAAATATGCTGATTAATTATGTTTACATGTCTTGTACTTCGGTCTCTACACAGGAGTACTCCATTACTAATTTCATCTTTCATCACGTCCAAAATTAATTGCTTTTGATTTTTTGACAGAAGGGAAATTGGACACGATACAAGAAGACATCAAGGAATTGAGTGTACCCCCATCTCCTGTTAAAAGTGCTCGCTCACAAAAAGTACCAGCCCCAGAAATGCCGGCTAGACAGATGTCGTGTAAGTATATTTATCTTTTTTTTGGTTTGTTTGTTTTTGTTTTTTTTTTTTTTTTTGGTTCGTTTGTTGGGATTTTGGGGGGGTTGTTGTTTTGTTTTGGTTTTTTTTCTTTTGTTTTGTTTTGTTTGGTTTTTGTTTTGTTTCGTTTTGTTTTTGTTTGGTTTTTGGGGGTTTTTTTCTTGCATAAGAACTGAGCCATGCGTTCAAACATTTTCTAGGGCCTCGGTGTCGGAGTATGCTTAAACGCTGTGCTTTAAATTACTGTAGCCTCTCACTTCTGAATGACTATGGCCTCAGGCCTCATTGTCGGGGAGGGCTTACCCTCAGTCTGCATAAAATTTGCTTGCTGAAAATACCTTACCCCTTGACATGAAAAATACTGACCTATTGATTGATTATTATATTGTTACCTGTCAGCAGATAGTTCATAAATGGCATTTCAATCAAGAAGTTGTGTCAAGCATTTATCCACTCAGAAGCCTGGTATTTTTCATCCCGAGCAGGACTTAGGCCAACCAAAACGCTTACATGACTCAAGTCATGGTCAGTTGGTATATTGATACCTCAAGGTACCCTATCATCACTGACTATGACGTCGGTCAAGGAGTCGGCAAAAGCGCTGCGCTGTAACTCTGGGTAACCTCTCACCACTGAATGATGTAGATGATTAGTCGCTGGACTGGAACTCTGGGTAGCCTCTTACCACTGACTAGGGCCTCGGTCAAGGAGTCGGCGAAAGCGATGTGCTGTAACTCTGAGTACCCTCTCACCAGCGAGAGGGAGAGTGGGCAAATGCGCTTGGCTGGAACTCTGGGTAGCCTCTCATTACTGACCAGGGCCTCGATGGCGGAGTGGATCAGGTAGAGAAATCTACCACTGAATGTACGGAAGTTCGGTGGGCTTTTCCGTCCGCCTTCATATACTTAATAGGTAAAAATACTGGATTTGAGTCCATAGTGTAACATAATATGCCAGATTTTACCGTAAGTATTTTACTGACATTTCTTTATATGCCAGACTTTACCGTCAGTGTTTTACGGTTATATATGCCAGACTTTACTTTCAGTATTTTACGGACTTTTTCTTTTATGCCAGAATTTACCGTCAATAATTTACGGACTTTTCTATACAAAATGTACGTGTCAGACTTTACCGTCAGTATCTACGGAATTTTTTTATACAAGTACCAATGTCGTGGATTGGTGAATTCCCACTCCCCACAGTGCGGGTGGAATTCGAGTGGGAGATGTAAGTCCCCACTAGAGACGAGTGGGAATCCACCCCGACTCCCCACGGTGTCTATCCACTCACCTGTACAGGTGATAAATCGTATATCACAATTTCTGCCATGTCTATCTATAGTACACATGATTTTCACGCTAATTAATACACCGTTTGTTGACATGACCTAAGATGTTTGTAACAATCGTTACTATATGTTATCATACACTATATATATTTCTTCGTGGATCCCCCGACTTTCTAACTTGTTCGTTAACGGGATAGCGTCAGTTAATATAAGATGAATTTGCTTCTTTAATGGACATCATATTTTTATGATACCACTACAGTGGCGGATCCAGGATTTCCGAAAAGGGGCGCCCACATGTGTATTAGCCAAACTTTTCAGCCATTTTTGGTGCAAAATCTGGACTTTTAGTAGTAAATATGTGGCCAAAAGGGGGGGGGGGGGCTCTAAATCCGCCACTGCACTAGGCCACGCCGGCTTTATTTTAAAAAAAGAAAAAGTCCAACTTATAATGATGATAATAAATAAATAGATAAAAAGAACGTGAATAAATAAATAAAAATGAACATGAATGAAAGTTTTTCTTTTATCTTTTACATAACTATCTTAATTATGTTGATAAAAGCAATTATTAATGAATATTTGAAGTTGACGAAAGATCTGAAGTTTTTAGATAGTTGCTTTTATATAAATTCTTTAACGACTCGGCTTGTTTAAAATTATACTAATTAATACAAAAATGTAAATGACATCTATTTTATCATGGTGCTATAGGTTTGTAGTAATTATTTGAATTAAATCTTCAGCTTCCAATAAGAAATTAGCAGGAATTGTAATTACATGTACATGTAATTAAATGCTAAAAAAACCCACGGCGTTGATTTCTACAAACTTATCATTTTCTTCTAAGAATCTAATCTATCAAGATGCCAGATTTTATCGTCAGTATTCTATAGAGAGTATTTTATACATGTCAGACTTTACTATCAACAAATCTAAGGAGTACTTTTATATATTTCAGTACCGGAACTACGACTTAAGTCGCCTGATAAAGGATTAATAGCTAAACAATATACCAAGCTAGCTGCCGGTACGACAGCACCACAAGCTGTACCCAAGCTGTTATCACGGAGTAAGACCGACATTCAACCTAAAGTCGTATCGCCTATACCCAAAAAATGTCCCGGTAAAGACAATGTCCAAGATATCAGACAGGTTAGTATTAGAAAGTAGTAAAGTGGTGGCTGTGTGGAAGAAAGAAGGGGGAGGGGCAACGTTTGTCAAAATTACGTCGTGTATAGGGACCTTTAAATCATTTCTCTTGATACCTATTGGAACATCAAAGCATGTATGATGTAATTCTAGAAGATACCATCGGAATCAACAAAAAATATACAAAAGATTTTATTTATAGATTGAACTTGTTAACTTTAGCATAACATGTCTATCAGACGAAAAAAAACTCTTTGTTATTTATTGTACACTGTGATCGAACACATTATATCATTGTCCGAGTACTAAGAATCACCAAACTGATCGAAAACATCACGAGACTTACATTTATCTAGAAGCTTTTTATATCCCTGCTTTACATGCCTAACTCATACAGTTACCGCGCTTGATCGATTTGGGAAAAAAGGGGGGGGGGTCACTTCGATTTTCCATATATTTTGTAGAATTTCAACCTAATCATTGAAATAACTATGTATTAAACACATGAAAAAGGAGAGAATCTTCGACAATGCACATATAAAGCGGTAACATCGAAATCTCGAATTTATATTTTTAACATTCAGATATCTGGGTACATGTATGTATATATCAGCAGAATAGGCAGTCATTCAAATTACTGACTGATAGTAAACTTTGGTACCTTCAACATGCTTATGACATTTTATGCTACCAAAATCTTAAACTCCGATCTACCAGTGACATTTTTGCTACCAATGGGTACCGAAGTCAAAACTCTGAGCGCACCTATTAAATCTTCGCGTACACCGGGATCTATCAATCCTTCTTCAAACACCTGGATCCACCTTTGAAAGTTCTGAATACTAATATAGACCACGTGTTCTATATATTGCCAAAACCTATAACAAATGGTAGAGATTAACACATGATTAAAATCTTTACATTTAAATGCTTTCACCAAAACAAATAGTTCGCCTAGCGAGGTATTGAAGTTTTTGTTCTTGTCGACGTAACTGCATCATGGCATTTAACATGATGGTGAGTGTTTTTAACAATCAATACTAGTAATTTCAAGAGTCTCTCTTACAGAATTTGTCAATTATTGGTTGATGGAGGAGCGTTTGTAATACACATTCCTCGAAAGATCGGTAACGGACGGAGTTTCTGAATGATTTTATTGTGGTTTATCGACATTTCACTTACCACACTTGTTTTTAATTTGTAAAACGTTTTGAAACGTTCTGAAACGTTTTTGGTAGAGCTCTTATTTACTAATATGTTTAAAAGTTTTGTCACTCTTTCTTAGTACAAAAACGTTTCGGAACTTTTTTGAAAAACGTTTATTCTACAAGGAAAGAAGAAAGCGCTCTGGAATGTTCTGATAATTTATCACACCACATGTTCAGATGAGCTTGTATATAGAATGAGTTTAAATAAGTTGTGCAGGTGATCGTTAGATATCATGGGGCATAAGTTTTAGATCAGATACATATGAGAGTTGTAGAATCATTTACACTTGAATACAAATGTATTTGAGTAAACGACACAGCTGTGGTAAACGTAAGGAGATATAGCATTAGTTATAAGGTTTGTCACTGACTGTCCCCGGAAATGTGTCGGGTTGAATCAGCACCATTGGTGTCTCGGCGCTTGTCGAGGACCAGTACCAAAATATAAGTAGATGATTTCCTTTTTCTGCCTCAAAATCGGTTTTGACGTCCAACATATCGCTGCTGATGGTCCACAAGAATTTGAAAGGCAGTCATGTAACCAGATTCTAGCAATGCTATTGGATGACATTAGTCCGAGACAAAATAAACATGCATGAATCTAATGCAACATATGCGCATTTTGACAACTAGATTATTTTCAGTGATGCTTAAGACCTAAACAGTGGACATAAATGTATAGATGTGCGAAGAGTAAACCACTTGGTAGACTGACCTAAAAGTAAGAGCAAAAGCACCACACTGAGAACAGAGCCATACATGTACGAGGAAAATATCCCTTAATTTAAGAATAATTTACAATTTTTGTCAAATGAATGAAGTTCTGAGTCCCAAACCTATCTTTATGAACCGTAGATTTTGTATCAACTAAATTAGCTGTAATAGTTTTGGCAGCTAATCTACTAGTACACTGTCTGCCGATAAAAAAAGTCACTGTCATCTAAGAAAGACAACTCTAATCATTTTGTGATATATCGACAGTGGTACACTATGATTGTACGAGTTATCGTTCATATTATTGCTCCCCTGCTTTTAGCGAAAGCGTGAGGACATTAAATCTCAACCATCTGTCTGTCCGTCTGTCTGTCTGTCCGTCCGTCTGTCACAAAAACTTTAACCTTGGTCATAACTTTTTAACTGTAAGACGTACATCTGGAGCCTTCGTATTTGGCATGTGTGACCCTAATTGCAATACCTTTCCGTTGCATTCGGACATCCTCGACCTTTTCCTGCGTAAAAAAGCTCGGACGCCATTATTTAAAAATAGTTCCTGTAGTTATAGACGCTCGCATGTGTACCAGACAAATAGGTCAGTGCTTGGCGTGTAATAAAGACGGTAGAAGACTTTCACAATTCAACGGACTTAAATTTAACATTAATCCCGAACTGTTGCAGCTTTCATTACTTTCTTTGACATAGATGACATAGATTGTGTACTGGATTACATTTTACATCGCTGATATATTACTGAGTACAATGCCGGAAACCAATTGATGCATGGAATCGATGTAAGTCATTCCGCCGAGTGACGTCCGAGTCTTTTTACGTAGGTACAAGTAAAGGGCGAGGTTGTTCAGAATGCTTTCCGTTGGTATCAGAATTTTTTATCATGTGACCTTGCCTGTAACCTTTGACCTACTTCAATTTTACTTTTTTACCGTAAGACGAAAGGGTCTTCATATTTGGCATGTTGGTCTGCATGCACGACCATGATTGTATGTCACAGATCACTTAACCCTTACTGATAGAACCCCCAAAGCGGGGGACCACAATTCTCTGAATCTACTTGTTCGTATTCGTTGTATTGCGACATGTATGACATTCATGAGAGTCCAGCGACATGGTTTAATTCCATTAATTAGCATTAATCTATTTAATGGTCATTTTAACTCGTTAAACAAAAGGCAAAATACATGACTTTTAATTCTGAAAGTACAATTCTAACTTTTTTAAAGAGACACCCTCTCAAAGTACCTTTTTGTTTGTCCTAGTTGACATTTGTTGTATCTAATTTGACATTCGTTGTATCTTATTTGACATTCGTTGTATCTTTTTTGAACGTAAAAAAGTGACATTTGTCGTATTCGTCTTGAATCTTTTCACATTAAATATATTCTTTCACTAGGAGCTACAGCAGTCGTTACAGCCTCAGGTCGTCGACAGAGCGGAGCACTGGATGAAGCTGGCTCCACAGGCAGATCGTAAGGTAATAGAAAGGGTGCTCCGAATGGCGGAAAAGCGACAGAAACAGAGCATGAACCTCTCTCGGGCATTACAACCTAACGCTAAAGAGGCAGTGGAGAAGTGGCTATCAGGGGCCAATGAAGACGGTACGTAGATAAGGAACGATAACCATGTAGTGAGTAATGTGACTCATGGGTTTTATGTTGATTGGTTGATTGATATTTTATGTCACTGTTAACAATTTTTCAGTGATATCGCGACAAGAAAGTGGGAGGTAACCAACCTCGTATACAGAATAACACAACCCGGGAATCGAACCCGGATCGCCTGCAATGCAAGCCAAGTGCATAACCATTACACCAAGTAACAAGTCTGGTATCTATGGTACTATAAATATAACATATGATTTGAAGAGGAATTGATACGGTAACATGTACAATATAATCTTCAGCGCAGAAACGAATATCATATATCGAAATCTTTATATCTTCCCTTTTTCTATATTATTTTTAGTACCACTGTTTTTCGTAAATCTTCAGTGTGTTACACATTTGACGTAAATTACACTATTAGGATATTCAAATTTTGTTTCACGAACAGATTAAATTCATGATTTTAACAAAACATGATAAAAAATGAAAAACAATTATGAATAGATGAATAATCATGAAACATATCGTCATAAATGTCGTAAAAATAAGTATCAGTCTTTGATAAATATCGAATTTATTCCTGTTATGAGTACATATTACGATATTCTACTACTATCAATATCACAATACATTTTGTTGTTTTGTATTTATCACAATAACATCTGTTGTGTTGTATTTATCAAAATACCTTCCATTGTTTTGTATTTATCACAATAACATCTGTTGTGTTGTATTTATCACAATACCTTCCATTGTGTTGTATTTATCACAGTACATTTTGTTGTGTTGTATTTATCAAAATATCTTGTTGTGTTGTATTTATCAGAATACTTTTTGTTGTACTTATCACTATACCATCTGTAGTGTTGTACTTATCGTGCATTCTGTAAGCTGATGTATTTTACATCATACGCCTCATACGGTCATGGTTTTACTTTACAGAGCGACAAGTTGCTTTACGTTTCTTTAATTCTGTCGCTGGAGAGAAATTGATGGGAATGTCAATGGCGGAACAGAAGAAACGATTGCAGCAAGTGATTAGCACTCTAGAGAAGTAAGTCACAATATTATGATATATATGTATAACATATGCACTGATCAACACTCTGGAGAGGTAGGTTATAATACCATAGTATATATGTATAACATATGCAATGGTCAGCACCCTGGAGAAGTAAGTCATAATATTATAGTATATATCTATAACATATACAGTGGTCAGCACCCTGGAGAAGTAAGTCATAATATTATAGTATATATCTATAACATATGCAGTCAGTGGCGTAGCTAGCTTAAACTTCTGTGTATTCAAATTACAAAAAAAGAAAAAGAACAAAAGCAGGGGGTATGTGGAAAGCGGGAATTATACCTATAAAACAATGCAGACTTCAAAATAGTACTTACATGAATTGTATTTACCCTAATAAATATCAATAATACAATAAAGACCTGCAGCATGCTCTACAAATTGCAGTGTATTCATTTGCGTTTTGGGTAAAGGGCGCTACGACACTGGCAGTGGTCAGCACTCTGGAGAGGTAGTTATAATACCACAGTATATATGTATAACATATGCAGTGGTCAGCACATTGGAGAGGTAGGTTATAATACCATAGTATATATGTATAACATATGCAGTGGTCAGTACCCTGGAGAAGTAAGTCATAATATTATAGTATATATCTATAACATATGCAGTGATCTGCACCCTGGAGAAGTAAGTCATAATATTATAGTATGTATCTATAACATATGCAGTGATCAGCACCCTGGAGAAGTAAGTCATAATATTATAGTATATATCTGTAACATATGCAGTGATCAGCACCCTGGAGAAGTAAGTCATAATATTATAATATATATGTAAAGCGTATGCACTATGGAGAAGTAAGTCATCACAATATCATAGTACACATATATAACAACTGTATAATACAATAAAAAGTTAAGTATTTCTCCATACACTGATCGCCACAGAAGAGAATGCTTACCGACAGGAGAATCTTACTCCTCTTTGGTTTCCGACCTCATCCTCGTGTGTCATATCTGGACTTTATACTTTCCATGAAGGTTTAGTTCTTGGAAGTCGGTGGTCCAAAGCACAGCAAGTCCTCGTTCATTGTCAACCTCACTGCTGTCTTCATGTATATATAATCTATAAAACGTATTGTTCCCGTCTGGCGTCCCTTTATGATTGAGTTGTTTAGAATTTGTGTGTATAATAGGAAATGCCTTTTGTAGAAAAAAGTATTTGTTAAAATATTTTTCATTCCGATTGCTTTTTTTTTTACTAAAGATATTCTTCTATTCGCCCTCTTTTTGGTTTATTTTCTTATATAGATCTAGCTTTTATGTCCTTGGTATATGTATATTTAAATTTGGTTTATTTTCTTATATAGATCTAGCTTTTTTGTCTTTAGTATATGTATATTTTGGTTTATTTTCTTATATAGATCTAGCTTTTATGCCATTAGTATATGTATATTTTGTATGTTAAGATGTATGTTATTTTCAACAGAGTGGAGAAAATACAGAGCGAACGGTATATCGTAAACTCATTACTTCCGTAGTATACTCCCACATCTTTTGCTTTGTAGTAGCTGCGTTCAACACATTAAAAACATTTTATGACGTCAATTATTGCGTCATTTGACGTCATACTTCTCATTTCTGAGTCTCATAATACTAACATTTTCCCTTATACGGTTTATTTATCTTTTTATTAATTCATAATGATAATTTATATATTATAAATTCTATGCTACTGCTTTTCTTTAGAAGACGTTGGCTAGTGGTTTGTAGATATCAATCGTACTATTATTATGACACAGTCGTAGATTCTACCATACTTTATATTTATGCCCCCGGATCAGTAGATAGGGGGTACATTGTTTTTGCCATGTCTGTCTGTCTGTCTGTCTGTTTTGTCTGTCTGTTTGTTTGTTTGTCTGTTGTCAACTTTGACCTTGATCATAACTTTTGAATCGTGAATGATTGAGACTTCATATTTCATATTACTCAGTTAATGACGCCCTTTCAAATGACACCAAGGTCGATGACCTTTTGACCTTGATAATGACCTTCACACTGGTAATAACTTTTTAGACTTTGTTACCACCGGGGGCATTACACAACACAAACACAGCTTGTTGATATATACTCTCACGTCGAAATATGAAGATAACCCGGCAAACCTCGTGCACCGTTACGGTAGTTCTTGATTTTCGTAATACCGATTTATTTCCTGTTGATGCAGATTTTTTACGTTATAAGCATTGTGACGTCAAAGAATTCCTATGGAAACGCCATTTTTGTTCCTCCATTTCCCGTAGTTTTACATCGGTTTCCATAGATTCTGTTAACTTCACAGTTTTACTATGTCAGATACCTAATCAAAGGGTAGATAACTCTGTATAACAAAAAGCCAATTGGGTCTTTTCGTTATACAGAGTTATTTCCTATGAGCAGTTATCTGACGTCAAACTTTGTGACGTCGTAATATTTCTATATCATTTCCCGTAATTTTACGCCGATTTCCATAAAACTAATTGACGTCACAATCGATTGACGCAATTTACCAACTCTACTGAGAAATAATTCTGTATAATTGAAAGATTTAATTTCTGTAGCATTTCATGTTCCGTCGCCATTCCAAGCTCTGACTGCCTTCTATGTATATATAAATTTTCCTTTGTCAAAGCTCTTACGTTATACTAGGATTTTTCTGCCAACCACTTGTCAAGTTATAATGTCAATTTGTCACATAATTACGTCATTTTTCTCAGGAAGTCTTTACATCGATTCGTCAGATATATAGTATATATAGTATATAGATAGTATATCCCCTCGTTTCCATTCATCGTCCGTATCTTCTTATTTCCTAACTACCGATATATCTTGATTAGAAATTAGATATTTTATGCTTGTTGTATTAATAATAATTGTTGGGGGGTTTTTTTGTTTTTGTTTTTGGGGGTTTCTTTGCGGGGGGGGGTGCTCCTACCGGACACCTGGTCTAATCCTCTAACTTCCAGAGATCAGTGAATGTTCAACGTGATACATTGCTGAGAATGCCACAGTTACCCCCTTGAGCACCTAATCTCACCTTTGTCAATGAATGTCCACCGTGGTACGTTGTTGTGAGTGCCATAGTTACTTCCCTTGGGTACCTGGTCTCACCTCTGACCTCTAGTGGTCAATGTATGTCCACCGTGGTACGTTGTTAGTGCCACAGTTACTTCCCTTGGGTACCTAGTCTCACCATTCACAGCTAGTGGTCAATGGATGTCCACCGTGGTACGTTGTTGTGAGTGCCATAGTAACTTCCCTTGGGTACCTGGTTTCACCTCTGACCTCTAGTGGTCAATTTATGTCCACCGTGGTACGTTGTGAGTGCCACAGTTACTTCCCTTTGGCATCTGGTCTCACTTCTGACTTCTAGTGGTCAATTAATGTCCACCGTGGTGTGTTGTTGTAAGTGCCACAGTGACACTGACTTGGTTACTTTTTGTATATTTGACCCGGGAAATCAATATATTCATACATGACACTGAATTCTTTAATGAACTACATTTTAACAATTCCATAGATATTAATTTTTTATTTGATTCTGTTTTGCGTTACACCAGCATTATTTCACTTTTATGTGATGACGTCATGCACCTAATGCATTGACCAAAAATTTAGACCTATACAACGGACCCACCCATCGCAGTTTTGGATCTTTAACGTGTCACGTGTACCGTGACACGGGAGCTAGGTTTTAAATGTCTCACCCGAAAGACGAGTCACCGACGAGTCACCGGCTGGATTCGAATCCAGGGCCTTTCGGTCACGAACTGAAAACGTTGCCGATTGAGCTATGCCGACTCCTATAAACACTAAACAGGATGATATTAGAGTTTTGACTTTCATTAGATTTGAGTTAATTAGATTTAGTTTAGAATAATTAGTCTTACTTTACACTAATTCCTTTAATCTATATAGTCATTCTGTAGATTTATTCTATTACTAGTATATCTATAAATGATTTTGATAATAATAAATGATAACAAAATAATAACGAAAAGATAAATAGTGATAAAAGTAAAGCAAAACCGTTGTGCAACGTACAAATACATTTAATGCATACATGTGACACATATTTATTATACAATATTTTTTCGATGAAGATATTCAGATCTTCATTTGAAATAATTAACAAGCATCCATTTCATATACATGTATAAACCCCAATCACATCAAAATATGTATTATCTTTTAAAAATGACTCTTCAACAAAGCATGACTGAAAAATAAATGCATATTTCATTTTAAACGCTGTATGAATTTACAAATATATTCACGAAACAGCATACAATTTCTGTAAATGTACAAGCGCGGATCCAAAAGGGTGAACCGGGGGTCTGGACCCACTGAGATTCAGCGAAAATTACTTGTTTTGTTATTTTTCGATGTAAAATAGGTAATTATAATACAAAAACATGGGTGGACCCTTCTCGGAAAATTCATTGTGAAAAGGGGGGGGGGGGGGGTTGACCCCCTCTAAACAAATTGTCTGGATCCGCGCCTGTACCTTATTGTCGTGTGAGTATACAATTGATTTGAATTTATTTTGCAGTGGGAAAGGAGCAGGACCGTACGCTGATACCAGTAAACTGAGAGTACGACGATCGCTTGGTGAGCCTCGCGGACCGTGTAACCACCTGCGGCTCCTGTCTCCTGGCACCCGCCGGGACCGCTGGATGCACACCACGTGGCACCATCTTCCGGAGTACAAAACCGACAATATAGTGGAGAATAAGAGTTCCCACTACACGCAGCCTCAAGCCATGATACCAAGGCATTTCGTGATCCATCCAGATTGGGGATAAACATTTTAATTTTGCAACCCAGGAAAGAAGAAAAAAGCACTCTGTGATAATATTTTGGACCGTTATCGTATTGACTAATACATCTTTTGCTTTCAGATGCCTAACCGTGTTGTGCAATTAATGTCTTTCCTTGAATATAAAACAAAAACCTTTTTATAGAATGTTAAGTAGATTAGAAAGTATTTTATTTGATATTATGCACCGGAACACCTCTGCATTTATCGTCTTGCATTGTGGTGTCCTTCTTATGTTGTCCATGCTGTATAATAAATTACGTCTATATAAGGACTCTGTTTGATATTTTGATCAACTATTATATAGTTTGTTACTTCCCCTAGACTGAATTGAAAACAACAAAGAAATGGAGAATGTTGACACTGCAGTTCTGGAGAACACATTTCCTTAGATTATAATTTAGCAGACGCAGACCCAGATATATTCCCTGGGGTATTCCGTGCCACAATTTGACGAGAGAGAGTGATTTTTCGGCAGTTACTACCATTGAATCAGTAATGATCATATTATACAAATCATTTTATTAGATATTTGAAATGAATTATAAAAGAAAATTAATCTACACGCGTGAACACACTAGATGGCGCTTCAATTACTCGTTAGTTTGATCGACTCTTATTGACTTAAGAATTGAATCATATATGTATTGAATATATATATATATATATTTTTTTTTGGGGGGGGGGGGGAATTGATTGAGGTATCAACCTAAATTTTGGACGGAAAACTGCTTCAGTGCGCGAAGCGGAAATCAACTCAATTTTAACCAATTCGCCGCCAGACCATCAACACAAAGAAAATTAAATGACTGTGTAAAGATCTCTTTCTAGGAATCGTAGATAATTTCATGAAATATCAATCTGCCTGCTGAATCTGACGCCATTTTAATAGAAAATAACAAAGGCTGATCGAGTATTTTTGGATAGGTTTTTTATTTTTAGTTAATTTACTTTTCTAAAACAAGTTTAAATCATCATGTTTAAGGATGTAATTGAATTTCATTTAATGGAACTAAACCAATTCAATAATGCAGAATTAAAGTACAGCTTCAGTTTATAGAGCATGACCTTGTAAAGCTTGTAAAAAAGGACACATTACAAACGCTAAATATATATGTAAATTAATCCAAAATGCTTTTCCTGTTCGTTACTAAATGGAAACCGCATTTATGATTTTATATTAAAATCTGAGAATTATGAAAAACAATCAGCCTACTTTAAAATAAAAAATCCATACTGTAAGAAAATTTACTTTGAGTGTGCGAGTTTATCTCAAAGCACTTAAAAAGTTTGTTTAAGAAATTTTCTAAGACGTTTCGGGCCCATACAAGAGTATAGCCTCACCGCGCACTGTGGCATATCCCGATTTCGATATATCCTGCACGTTTCATCTGCACATAATTAATATTTTAATGTAGAAATAAACATAGTGACCGTCATCAGATTGGTATTTCAGTTCTCACTTTCATAAATTCATATAAAATTCTTAAGGAACATAAAATGAAAACATGTTAAAAGTAAACGGCATTTAGGTTATACATTGAATGCATTGAAACGACTGATCCCTCTTTCTGCATTCTTAATATATAGCGCATAGCAAGTCCATGAACGTTGAAATAAAAATGATATTGAAGTGGAAGGGGGTGGGGGTGTTCCTAAACTTGCTCAAGACCCTCTATTATTTTTTTTTTAATTTTCCAGTATCAAACATAGAGGGTTTGTATCTAATGAGCAAGACGAATAGGCCTCTATTGTTCGTGCTCTAGTGAGATACTTTTCTTTTGAATCAAATAAACAAAAATAAGATAATGACAGTTATCATAATAATAATAATAAAGGGACTAGTGCAAGTCTAGGGGTTTCCGTGTAAATGATATACCAGCCGTGATATATGTACTGACACAAAGAACATAAACAAGGAGGCTGCATTACTTTATCAAAGCACTGCTTTACGTATCCCATATACTTGTGTGTGGATAAAGTGTACCTGCAGCTTAGAGCTATCTTCTATGTGCATGCAATACCAGCTGCTATAAACATATGGTTTCGGTTATGGTTTAGCACGTTGAATTTCAAACACGAATGCATATTGGAGGCGGTAAAAATTGCATTGCAACGTTCTTCTGTTTGTATGATGCATCAGCCGTTATATATAAATCCGCACAATGAACATAAACAAAAATGCCTGCATATCTACACCACGACAAAACACCGTGAATTACAAAGGTGGATTCACGTGGTAATTGACACCAGGAACTGGTCTCCATTGCGGTGGGAATGGGAGATGTTTGGCGGGTACACAGTGTTTCCTGCGATCTCCCAGCGGCGGGCTCCACGTGCCGTTTATACACGTAGCACCCCTATGGCCAACCAGAGAGTACCCTGGGTTGCATTCAAAGCTCAGCCTCTGACCATGTCTGATCTTGGTTATGAATGTTTTAAATTCGAATTTCAAATTATCTTTTTCCACTTTATATATAATGCCGTTATCAATGGTGTTCGGCTGGGGACAATAGACTGCAAATAAATACAAACACACGATAAACTTCTCAACTTTATCGTGCATGCAATAATTTCCATGTGGAGTTTACAAGAAATATCAGCAGTTGATAGGTTTCAACTTAATATAGTAATTATGCATTTAGCAGTTTTTATGCAAACTTTTGAAATTTGATCATAAATTATATTAATCATATTCAAAGCAAAAGTGATACAGGTTTACAGATGTCATCTTCCCACCTTTATATTCTCGCTTCTAATTTATGCGTCTATTAAAAATCATTCCCTTATTCACTTTAACTTAACAGAAGTTATACATTCCATCTTTGGATCCTTTTTTGGGGGGAGGGGTTGTTTTTTATTTTTTTTTTTTTATTCTTTTTTCGGTTTTTTTTTTTTTTTTTTTTTTGAATTACTTTGCTCAACAAATATTTTGGAAAACATAACGTTTTTTTACCTGTAACTCTGCAAGAGAAACATATTTTTTGAACAGTCCTATAACTAACACACGACAAACATACCCACACGTCCATTAGTGTACACATACTTACATTGTTCACAGTGTGGATTTCCTCCCACCCAGCGACCGGAAATGCAGGTCAGAGTGGAATTGTCGCCGTCCATCCCGACCAGTCGGTAGCCATTGCGACATATGTACTTCGCTTCGCTGCCATGGTGACTTCCCATGTAGATACGTAAGCCATTAGCTACAGCCGGGGGAACGTTATCACAGGGTGCTGGAACAGAGAGACTTCGCGCAATTATACTGGTTATAACACATGATAAGGCGCAATTATACTGGTTATAACACGTGATAAGGCGCAATTATACTGGTTATAACACATGATAAGGACTTAGGACTAAGGGGGCAGACTCCCAATTATACTGGTTATAACACATGATAAGGCGCAATTATACTGGTTATAACACATGATAAGGCGCAATTATACTGGTTATAACACATGATAAGGCGCAATTATACTGGTTATAACACATGATAAGGACTTAGGACTAAGGGGACAGACTCCCAATTATACTGGTTATAACACATGATAAGGCGCAATTATACTGGTTATAACACATGATAAGGCGCAATTATACTGGTTATAACACATGATAAGGACTTAGGACTTAGGGGGCAGACTCCCAATTATACTGGTTATAACACATGATAAGGACTTAGGACTAAGGGGGCAGACTCCCAATTATACTGGTTATAACACATGATAAGGACTTAGGACTTAAGGGGCAGACTCCCAATTATACTGGTTATAACACATGATAAGGACTTAGGACTAAGGGGGCAGACTCCCAGCTTCCAAATGTTTGGGTAGGGGGTTATACAAACCCATTTCTTTTGAAGTTGTTTACATATAAACATTAAGATTTATCACACAGCCATAAAATTGCTATCAAAAGTAGCAACAGAAGTAGTGGTGGTGGTGGTGGTAGTTGTAGTAATACTGGTGATGGCAGTAGTTGTGGTTGAAGTGTAAAATTGGTAAGAATAGTAGTAGTAGCAGCAGTAGCAGTAGTAGTAGTAGTAGTAGTAGTAGTAGTGCTGATGGTAGTAGTAGTGGTTGAAGTGTAAAAGTGGTAATAGTAGTAGTAGTAGTAGTAGTAGTAGTAGTATTAGTAGTAGAAGTGTAAAATTGGTAATAATAGTAACAGCAGTAGTAGCAGTAGTAGTAGTGGTGGTGGTGGTGTTGGCGGTAATGGTAGTAGAAGTGGTTGAAGTAGTGGCAGTAATAGTAGCAGCAACCGCAATAACAATAGTAGTAGCAGTAGTGGTGGTAGTTATAGTAGTACTGATGATGGTAGTAGTAGTGGTAGTAGTAGTAGTAGTAGTGGTAGTAGTAGTAGTAGTAGTGGTGGTAGTTATAGTAGTACTGATGATGGTAGTAGTAGTGGTTATGCAGTAGTAGTAGTAGTGGTAGTAGATACCGGAGTGTTCTCAATACAAAGCAATTTTCACAACTAAACTCTGACCGCCACCATCAAAGTGGTATCAGACATCATATAGTCAAACGTTCAACACTCAGCACGTGGTATATACATTGTATGTAGAGAAGAAAAAGTACATGTCCTCCAATATTAGGGAAACTTGATGTTGATTAAATCTATATATGAATTGAATGTAATACATAAAATATTAATATAATAGAACAATATTAGATTTATCATTTTTATTTCTCTGGAGTCAATACACATTAAAATTAATCATCTGTGATACTAAAACTTAAAACAAATTGAAAACTTACATTATTAAATTAATCGTCGCAAACATGAATCAGGATTCTTTTAAAATTTGGCTCGATATCCGGCGAGTGCAGTTCTATTTCCCGAGTGGAAATAACATCCACATGATATATATACACACTATGTGTAAACAGAACACACCATAACAAAATATCATGCATACATAATATAACAACTTACAACAACAGTATACTTTGATTAATATGGAAATATGCAAATAAGCGATTTTTAGTAGACGTCTTGTTGCCTTTGAAATCATCATCAAAGCTTTTTGATAATAACACACCTTAGTCTTTGTAACTGCGATTGTACAAAGACATTCAAAGTTTTATGATAGTCTAAGTTAGGTAAATGATCATATGGAGTCAATAATGAGCTTAAAGTTAAAGGTAATTGTTTTTCGCTTTTGATCGTTTCCAAGCTTTCAAGTTTCACATATTACATATTTTTATATCACTTAATATCGACATTCATTGACTTACATTGTTGAATGTCTATGCAGGGTCATGTATAGCATTACTATTTGGCCTTATGACCTTGCAAGTATTTCAAAGTCACTGACTGCAAGGTCAAGGTCAGGTCTTATTTTAAAATCAAATTTCGCTGAAAATGGGGATTTTAACATCTTCTATAAACAAATTTGTTTATTTGTTCTTTAAATTAATTTTGTAAGAAGATTAGATTTTGTTGAAGATTATGAGAATAAAATCATCACGTTTTGTGATGATTATTTTAAATATAAAATGGGGGTCCTGGAAAAAATAAACAAGAAAATTGTGATGCTTTCACTTTGTTTATAAATAGGTATCAAAAATTCAGAATTTCAAAGAAATGTAACGACTTTTCAGCTTATCCACACAATTAAATGTGTATCCAAGTTTTAATTGCATGTAATTGATTTACTCCAATATAATTTGATTTCCTGAAAATTTAATTTTCTTTTTTTTTTTTTTGAAAAATGACAAAAATACATCAAAATAAGTCAATTATATTTTAGTGACCTTGAAATTCGAAAGAATGATCTTGAAATTTTTTCAAGGTCATTATTTCATTTATTTGTTTCTAATATATACTTATGAGGTTGTACATCATTGAAATGGAAAGATCAGTAAAAATACTCTGCCAACTCATCCTACTTATAAATGACGAGATGTCACCATAGTAACCATATTAAATGCTGCACTGTAGAAAAATGTAAGTTTCTCCTTTTAATTTAAATAATTCTTTGACAGTTCTAGAATGATACTTATTAATTGACAGGCATTGGTACTCATAGCCATTCTTCTTTTACAAAAGGTTTAAGCATAAAAACAAGCAAAACCTTGCTAAAATAGCAACAAAACATTAAAAAAAAGGGTCATTTAAATGCAAAAAAAGTTGCAAAAAATATCTGAATACAAAAATACCGACTAATTCCAAAATGCCGGAAGGTTGGTGCAAGATACTTGTATTTTTGAGAATAGGGAATACAAACTATTCTATTTGTATCAAACATCGTTTGGTATATTAATACAAATGACCAAAGACAACATGAATAAAAATTAGTATGTTGTTACCTTTCTTACCTGGCACGCACTCAGGGATGGCTGACCAGGTCCCGTTGTTACATTCCACCCATTCTGACGTCGCTGGCACGAACCCATCATCACACTCGTACCTGATCTTCGTTAAGTGATCTTTCCATGTGCCTTCAGTTTCTCCCACGAGATGTGCCCTTTCACTAGATGGCACCAAACACTGTCCTAGAAGAACGTAACAATGATGATGACAAGAGGAATAAATTACGACACAGAGACTTATTTGCTGTATCAATGTCCACTTACCTTGTCCATTTGGCCTTTTCTAGTATTCAACAAGGGTTATTATATAAGTCCCAATTCGAATTTGTGTATCTTTTTTTTCTCCATGTCAAAAGAGAAAGTTCTTAACGGTCCATTTTACATATCTTTATCTTTCATAATTATATTAATATGTTTTAAAACCAAATCTCCAAATATAATTAATTAAAGGAATAAAATACATGTGTGCATCACTAACCCCAGCATACTGGAGGTGGATTTGACCAGCTTCCATTCTTTAAGCATACTGCATCAAATGACACTCCAACAAACTTGGTACGAATACTGCAGCTGTAAGTAAAATATACCTAGATCTACAATATCGGCATAGGTGTCGCAATCTCATTGTTATATAAAATGTGAAAGTATGATTAAAAGAGAAAAAACGACCCCAAGTACTTGTAACTTTAAACTAGATAATCGTATATACATGTATTTGGCAAACGTAGACATGTGAGATAAAGAGTAACGGGAGAATAAGCATTCCTTGCTGACGCACGACACCCACTGTTCGATAAATGTCAAGATCAATAAATCAGTGAAGTTCACAGTACACTGCAGCGAAACCACAGTGTAGAGTAAAAGAGAAGATATAAGGCATCTGATCAACCTGTATGGAACAAATCACCAACGGCATACACTTAAAACATGATAATAGTCAAATAAATACAGAAAACGACAATACAAAAATACAGTGTTGTTGTTTTTACTATTATTCGAAATCCGGGGCAATGACATGCTCCAAGATGACTTTTTATTACAATGACCTTTTATTACAATGGTTTGATACAGCAAGAACATTGTTAAATACCTAAAGAAAAGTGTAGAACCCACTGTTGTTTTCTCTCCCAAAACATATCCATTCCAGAAGGGCGGTGGCCATCCACAGTCTACCTCTGCTACAAATACAATAGAATAAACTTCAATGTAGGTCGACATGGAGATGTACAATTAAGTCATCCTTAAGATGGAGGAGGGTCAGAGATGTGACCTCACTGCAAGACAATGTCACCCCGAGCTACAAAAAATGACTTCACACAAAGTAAAATCTTAGTATGTTTTAATGCAGCACAAATACTAATATCATAGGCAATATCTATTAATAATTAATGTATATCTCATTATCATCATCATCATCATCAACATCATCATCATCATCATCATCATCATTATTATTATTATTATTATTATAATTATTATTATTATTATTATTACATGTATTTCTAACATATTATTTGACAGGTTAACATAGCTTCGTTAAAATGCACTGAAATGTCGATCTATCTGAACCACTGAAATGTCGACCTATCTGAACCACTGAAATGTCGACCTATCTGAACCACTGAAATGTCGACCTATCTGAACCACTGAAATGTCGACCTATCTGAACCACTGAAATGTCGACCTATCCGAATGAGGAGTTTTTTTTTACGTGTTGACATCTACAGGTACACAGAACGACCGAACAAAGTCGAGTTACGGTAAGGCTTGTACTCGGAACCCCTCGGTCCTGCGCCCGCTGACGACTTCGTTGTAAACGCCGCCTCCCAATGTACTAATACCATTATAGATACCTTGGCATTTAGTCTCAGTTCCGCTCCAGGTTCTGTCAGCCTTACATCGTCGCTCCGAGGATCCACTAAGGTGAAATTCGCCATCACATTCAAAACGTACCAAGGTGCCATATGCGTTTCCTGATCCTATCCTCCGACCATGTTTGGGTTCGGGGAGAGTAGGGCAGTCAACGGCTATACTCAGTGGGAAAAAATGATTAAAACAAAGATGAAATGAGCACATTATGTATTACGGATAAAGAGATATAGATTTGTTTGTTTCTTTACTATTGAGTTTGATTACGTCTTTACCCTATGCAACGGAGCCACCCGAGTAAGTGAAGAATCTTTGAGATGCCCGCCACTACCGTGACACGAGACAGTCTCGTCCAAAAGACGCCCCTGAGTCAAGAGGTGTAACCCCGAGCAAAACTTGTTTTTATTGAAATACACCGCCTTACTTGGAATGAACAAATGGAAATACAACCTACTCACATTTGAAAATTTTAACTTGACATACAAATTGATTGGATTGATATGTGCGGATTCGAGACGTCGTTATCATTTACCATGACACAGTAATCCTGCCCACTGGTAATTGGTTTGAAGTAACTGAATCCAGATATCTTAGAAATTTACCTTCACATTCAGGTGGTGATCCAGACCATTGGGCATTAGCTTGACATGTCCGGTTTTGGACACCCTTAAGTTCATATCCTTCATGACAGTGATATTGAATGGTCTCTGGATATTGGAACGCATGTCCTGATCTCCAGCCGTTCTCCAGCTCCCCGGGAAATCCACAGTTCACAGCTAAGACACAGAATGTTAGATAAAGGACAACTTACCAAAGTAAATATAATAAAAGAACAGGAAGGATCATGAAGGATCATGGGTATGTTTGTTTGTTTGGTTTTTTTTTTTTTTATTTATATATTTATTTCTTTTTTGTTTGTTTTATTATTATTATTATTATTATTATTATTATTATTATTATTCTTATTATTATTATTATTCTTTCTGTCTTTCATGCTAACATTGACTTTGACACGTATCCTCGATTTTCTCCCCCGACAGACAGGACATCGATTCACCACCATAGGAACTCGTTCCACGTACCTCTTGGTCAATAGTAAAGCTTCCTGCTAAAGCGACGCCTACTCAGTCAAAACTTTATAATTTTGGAAGCTGGATAGTCAGCATGAAGAATTTTCTGTGATTGATTGACTGATTTTTGTTTTACGTCACACCACGAATATTTCACGTATATGGTGACGGCATCTGCCTGATGCGGGGCATACAAATTTTGACCTTTGCAACGGACCCACCCGAAGCAGTGAGGGATCTTTAACGTGCCATGCATACCACGAAACGGAGCCTTGGTTTTTACTGTCTCATCCGAAAGACAGGACACCGGCATGACCAGAGCGGGACTCGAACCCCGGCCTCCCGATCAGGAGTCCGACGCGTTACCACTAAGTCACGCCGGCTTAGAATTTTCTATGAAGATATGCATGTGGAGATTTAATTCTGGAGAACAAGTAGCACTTCTCGTAATGCTAATTTCTCACGTTGTAAGTATAGGAATTGCAGTGTAACAAAAGCTGACTTGATTGATATGCACTATGATTTTATAAAACGTACTACCGTGTGCATTACAAAATGCGCGGGAATGTGGCACTTTTGTAATGATTTTGTATAGATACTTTGTCTGCAGTTACATGTATGTGGTATTTGACAAAGAATTGAATGACTGAAGGTGATCGCAACGGTAAGGCGTTGCTCTGCAGGAGTACATTAGATAACTAGATACGTCACTGGTCACTAGAAATAGAAAATATATTGTTGCGCCAAAATATTATTCGTTATTTAATTTAAGCCAAGACTGTAGTTATCAACTATCGACCATTCAAGCGTTATTCTTGCTTGCAACCATATTAAAGAAGATTTAATTATAATTTAATTATACTAGTTATAAATCCATTACTATGCATGACTATTTCGTCCGTCGAAATGAAGGTTGCTTAAAAATTCCTGGATCCTCCCTCATGTAATGATTCTCCTTTTTTTGTGAGTTACAATGTTAACCCCTGGGCCGTCGTCGTATGTTTAAAATTCTCACTTGACGTGGGAGTGTTCAAGACCCCGGGATCATACCCGTACGTTTTTGGCTCTAACTTTACATGAGTGACCTGTGGATCGTAGTTATGGTTCTTTCTTTACATGCACATACGTAACCCTACCCTCCCCAATGTTTCTTACATTACACGAGCGTGTGCTCCAAACCCCAGGATCCTACCTGTATTAATTATTACACTTACGTTGACATTGGATTTCCAGCGGCGTCCATTCCCCGTCATCTCCACACATAATTCTCGGATCGAACTTTCGGAAAAATCCTGTTTTGCATCTGTAAGTCAGCTGAAATCCTGCAGGATAGCGTCGCTGAATAGGCCCATCATGCCTAGCCATATTCGCAGATGGAGGGGTTCCGCATGTCACTAAAACAGATGTATATGTAAGAGAGTTACTCATTGCTCAGCAGTACAAAGCCTTACGACTGAGGTCCTACTCAGGAATACAAAATCGTCCAACAAAAGTACTCACTACTCAGTAATACAATATCGTCCAACAAATGTGCTCACTACTCATTATCCAAAATGGTGTAACAGCGGTACTCACTACTCAGTGATACAAAGTCGTATAACAGAGGTTTACACTACTCAGTATACGTTTTCATACAACAGAGGCACTCACTACTCATTGATACAAAGTCGTATAACAGAGGTATTCAGTACTCAGTGATACATTTTCCTACAACAGATGTGCTCACTGCTCAGTAATACAAAGTCGTATAACAGAGGCACTCATTACTCAGTAATAAAAAGTCGTACAAAAGAGGTACCCAATACTCAGTGATAAAAAGTCGTACAACAGAGGTATCCAATACTCAGTAATAGGTTTTGGTACAACAGTGGTACTGATCACTACTCAGTCAAGGGCGGACCGAAAACCCAACCCTCCACCCCCAACTTGAGATTTTCATGGAATGGGGCTATTGATATACCAATTTGTTACATTCTAATACTTTTTAATCATCCATTTATCAATAATTTTGTCGGTCCAATCACTTTTCTTAAAGCAGCATGAGCTGGATGGAATTCTCTTTATGTCCTCATTAGGGAAAACACATTCAACAAAGCTGATGTTTCGTGCACTGATGTCAAACTTGGCCACTTGAGCCAACCAGTGCATGAAGACAAGATCTCAAGGTCATTATTTCCAAATGGCATTCCATATGAAAATCTTAATTGTATCTGTAGATTAGTAGGCGATGGCAATTTTAACTGCTTTTTGGCGGGGGGGGGGGGGTTGTCGATTTCGAATTTATTATTTGGCTCTGAGGATAGGAACATTGAATGCCGTAACCAGTTCAAGCATTGATATGAAATATAACAATGTGTGCATTTAAAACAAACAAATCGAATCAAAATATAGAATTTTGGTATGAAAATTTTGGAAACCCCCCACCCCCGGTGACAAAACAAAGTTGGATCCGCCCCTATCAGTGATACAAAGTCGTGCAACAGAGATACTTACTACTCAGTAATACTTTGTCGTACATCTTGGGTATTCGGTAATACAATATTGTACAACACAAGAACTCGCTACTTCATCGCATAACACATGAACTCAGCAACGCAAAATCGTAAAACACATTAGTCTACAAACTACACATTGAGGGGACACTACTTGAATCTAGTTACACATACATAGCCAAAGTCACGTGTTATCTACAAATAGCGTATAGTGTATATCATCCTCTTTCATTAACAATTTCGACATGACCGTCACGTGATCACTCGAATGACTGTGACACTCTGTTTCTTTATTTCAGAGGAATTCAAAATCTTCAGCAAGCATACTAGTGCCTTGGATATCAGACATGAGATATCAGTGTCTGCTTGAATGCCTAATAGATATATTAGAAATAATAGGTGTCATGATATTACCTTTCTCACAGCTCGGTTCTTGGCCATCCCAGAACCCCTGAGGCTGGCACTCACGTGTGGATCTCCCCGCTAGATGGAACCCTGCCTTACAATAATACGTCATAATGGAGCCGACAGCGTTCATAAATGGTTCTCTTATCGCACCGTTCAGTATGGCTCTCGGTTTGGGACAACCAGCAGCTAAAATAGGTAGTTCATATATCAGTTTATATGTAATTAAAATATATGTTATGACTGATGACACACCAAGCTTTTAAAGAACTTTTCGTGTGCGGACACAATAATTTCAAATTTGGAGAAATAGTTTTTTATTATAAAATCTTTGCAATATCTATGTGCTGAGAAAAGATCATGTTTTAAAATGAGCAATACTCACTTTTCTGTGATGTTTCAGATTAAAATGCCCCTAAATTCTGTGAGTGATCTTGTCTTAAAAATAGCTTTGCAACACCACCACACTTACACACACATACGCTCAAAGGTAAAAAAATATGGAAAGTCCTACGTAGTTCATTTAATATCAATTTTCACCTACTGTCAGAATACCTTATGCTTTTAAATTTCTCCGTGGAGGAACAGGAGGCATAGACTTATCAGGAACTAGAATGAGACGCATACAAATGGCATACTGACTAAATTAGCTGACTAAATAATAATAGATCGCAAAGCATGTGTATTGTACAAAGTATATTTCACCATTCTATAACTTAGAGCATGAGACATGTAATCACGAGTATACCGACTTATTCTGACTTCTAGAGCCCGGATATAGAATGACAATGCCTGTCTAGATCTTAAAATATCTACAGCGATAGCAAACAAGAGCAGGTAACTCCAGTCTATCATAGAGAATTGCATAGTAAAAACAAATATGTTCAAGTCAGAAAACTTACTATGACAGGTCATGGTCGGTCCTACCCACACTCCAGTACCTACACACCACGCCCTATAGCCGTCGCCATCGCCTCTGGTATAGCCATCATTACACTTGTACTCCAGCATAGTGGCGAGGGGATATGTGTTATTGGCATGGTAGGGTGTGTGTTTAGCATTGGCCACAGGTGGAGGGGCTCCACAGTCTGTTCTGTCTGGAAGAAGAATTTTTGTTCATTTGATATATGAGTAGAACTTGTGTATAAAAGTCACGTAAGTGAGGTCATTAGATAGACCATTATGTAGAGGTTAACTTTAAACAAAGGAAACAAAGGAAGAGAAAGTGATCTTCATACACAGGTGAAGTCCTAATGAGATTGCCTTTAACTCCGATTTCAATGTATTTGTACCGTAATTACTTTTACCATTTATTCATTTATTCATTTATTTATTTATTTATTTATTTATTTTATCTATTTATTTATTTGATTGATTGATTGATTTATTTATTTATTTATTTTATCTATTTATTTATTTGATTGATTGATTGATCGATTGATTGATTTATTTATTTATTTATTTATTTATTTTTCTGCTCATACAGCAAATACACTTTCTGGATATTGTTCACACAGTGGCGTACGACAAAGGGGAAGGGGAATCGTGTCTACCAACTTTCAAGATTGGGGTTTGTGCTGTCCCCCTCCCTTCCCCCAGCATACACACTTTTTGACGTACAACTTCAGCTTAGGGTGAGGATCAAAGATTTTAACTTTTGAACTGTATCACATTGCCCTGTGAGGCTTTTATATTGACTGCCACATGAAGTATGACGCTAAACTTTTGAGTATACTTCGTACTGGAAGAAGAGAAGGGTTTTTTCCTGAATCATACAAAAATGTCATATGTTTTTTTATAGATATGTTTTATTTGAGAACAGCTATATGTTGGTTTTGAGAGTTGCAATGTGCTCCGATTTTACATACATCCACGTTCCCGGATGTACATTCAGAATGTCAGAGGATTCAGCAATATCCGAATTAAAGAACCGAGCTAACTCATCACTGGAACACTCTGTTTTCTACTAAACGGCAAAAGAATTAACAATACATACACAGAAAGCAATAATGTAAAGCTTTACTACCAATCTGGACAACTCTCTATTCAATCTACATAACAAATCCATGTTAATCAATTCCTTTATATTATAAAGGCATACTTTCCCTCTGTTATCTAAAAGTTATTAGATTTAGTTGCCATGAGTAATACAGAAATCCCATATAAAGAGGAATAAAGGTCATCACAAGTACTATTTACCATGTTCTGATGCCTTTATCGTATACCAATATTATGTATTTATTGACTGGAATTAGGGACATTAGTCAATATCTGTTATTTGTTGACCTGGAAACTGAATTATTGACCGAAGCTGAAGTTCGGATGCATTAAGCTTAATTTTTCATCATATTACATTTACATATTTAGAACTGTAATGAAGTATATACAATAAGGATGATTGCCGTGAAAGAGATAGTAGAGAAAAGAAAATTTACTATGTCTGGTATATCTTAAACGACTGGTGATATGTCATTCTGGCACTCCCATTCTCCTCACTGCAATGTATCACATTGGACTTTCAATGGCCAAGTTGCAAATCCGGAGAAAGTCAACGTCTCCCGTTTGGTTAGCCTCTTCTGATATTTATATACCCTAAATTACAGACAACTTAACCTGTTTCTGCATTGCATATAGAGAGAAAGTGCTTTTAACAAAATGTATCTGAGCTTATTATCGTATCAGATACATGGCGACGAAAGATTTCTAACCTGGTTGCTTCGTTGTCAGTACACATTTTGGTTCCTGTCCACTCCATCTTTCGTTACCTTGGCATACCCGCTGTGCCAAACCTTGTAACTCATATCCGTCTTTACAGTTGTACTTGGCCACCGCCCCGAATTTGTTGAACGGTTGAATATCTATTCGGCCATTAGGAATAGTTCTCCCTAAATTGTAGCACTTCAAATCTGCAAAAAAATATTTAGTACACAATTCTAATTGGTTTAAATATGTTGAGCAGCTTTTTATACTTCAGACTGATTATTCTGGCAAAATATTTGCGAATAAAGCATAAACTTAGAAAAGAAAGTGTTATGTCTATTTTTCTAGCATCGTAGAAGTTATATAGCATCAAAATACTAATATGGGTAAGCTACAGACATCGCAATAATCGATTTAAAACCACAATTTATTGTAAATAGTGCCGGTCAACATATAGATACAATGCAAGGAATCATGGGACAAGACTACGCAAGAGGAAACTATATTTGCAAAGGAGCGGGCATGTGTACAATAGGAAAACAGAACAACGTGGAAGGAATATCAAAACGGAAGTTGATCGGTCAAAGGAACTCAAAAAATGGGAAGAAAATAAAGTGGAGACAAATTATAATGTGCTTGGTAGTTATCTACTCTGCTTAGGAGCACCGTCAATACCCATAAAGTGCATGTGTCCGCGCTCCTCGACAATGCCGTGTAGCATATATGACCTACCGTCGAATTCTTTCAATTTCAGTATCTTTTAACCATAGAAGAAAATATATCGTTGCTATTAATTTGCTTTTTGACTTAAATGATTATTGTATAGATCAAGTTTATAAATCTAAGACTTTTGTCTTAGAATCATCAATAATACAAAAAGCATTCAGTGCAGTTTTCTGAACTGCTCTCCTCGTAAGTACACAGTATTCGTAACTCCGACGACAAGTATTTGTTCACAAATAACACGATTTCGAGAGGGAATATGTCTTTCGCGGACGAGATTTGACGATTTTTTTCTTTTTTTTATTTAAGAATTATGGTAATGCATCTTTAATAAAAATAGTTTATATCCTGAAATAGAAATATCCCAAATATATCTGTATATGTATGTTAATCATAAAACACAAACTGATTGATTAAAATAAATATGTACAATACTAAGACAATGTTTTGTTAATCATACAAATCTGAGAATCTTTCGAAAAACAAAGGATATGGAAGGAGGATTTTTTTTGACAGGAATTGAAGGAAGACTGTTTGAAATCCATACCTTTACAATAATTGTGATTAAACCGCTTTGACATTGCGAAAATATCAGCAATATCGGAATCATAACAAACAATGTTTATTTACCCTCATGTTTGTTTTTCCTACTTCCATGTCGCGATATAATTGAAAAAGAAATGTTGAAAGCGAATGTAAAACACCAATCAACCAACACATTTGTTACCATATGTTCAAAACAGAAATCCTTTACGTACTTTTATTTATACAGCTAAATCCACAGACGCCGTCACAAAGGCATTCTTTTTTAGCACTCTTACAGCTTTTGTTTGCCCTGGCACAAGATTTCGAACACGTCCTATTGAGTACGTCGTGTCGTGGTTCACATATTATGTCATACGCATACGCTGAAAAATAAAAAAAGCCCAGTACTCAGAAACCATGGTGTGAATTACATCATATAAACGAGATTTCGTATCTAACACTTCACAAGCAATTATACAAAGACTAGCATAAAACACCATGATATTTTTTACTACGTGAAATGAAACATAAGTACATAAATAAGCACTTAAGATAAACAACTTCACACACAGATTCATTTTCTCTACATGTAAACACATCAGAATGTCAATACATATCTAACCCACTTTCAAACGAACTGGGTTTTCTTTTTAACTCTGTATCACTTACTCACTTATGATTGTTTATCGTGAAGAACTAAGATACCGGGCTGTAATGATATAGGAAAATCCATTATCCTTGACAAAATAGAGATATGGGCTATCACGGAGTCCTGGAAAAGAAACAGAAACCGGGGGGGGGGGGGGGGGGGGGGGGTTGAGGTGCCATGAAGGTGAAAGCATCTCCTCACGCCCGCCGTTATCTGGATCCGGCGATATAAACTGATAACATACTTAAGTCAATGATTTCATTTTGATTTAATCAATTGTTAAATGTTAATTGTCATGCAGAATGGTCTAATACTTTATCAATGAATAAAATAATAATCAATGAAATCCAAATCTCAGTTATTGATTAACAGAATAATTTGAAAATATGACTTGAGCATTTTTCATTTTATGGCGCTGGACCCTGATCCAATATTACTCGTATTCATATAAGATGGTAACGGTAACATATATATAAATGATATACATGTATCATATTTTGAGGTCGCCGTTATAATACGCAAGAACGTGATTACTGACTGACCTTTTTAACTCGTGCTTTTATACACACCATTCTTTTGCAGAATATCTGCCCAAGATTAGAGGTATCAATGAGGCAATTATTTTCCATAGGGCTACATGTTAATGAATGGAAAAGTTTCTATATAAAAGAGGAGCATTTGAAGCTTCCTTTACATTTCAATAAACAGAGAGGTCCCCCACTAAAGTAAAAACACCAAAAAAACTATACATCATCGTGGCTTTTCATTTTCAAAATTTGCCTTCTTTGAACTCACCCTCAATCCGCAGAAATGTACTTGCTGAAAATACCTAGACCCTTGATATGAAAAATACTGACCCATTACATAAATTTTAATGTTGTTACCTGTCAACAGATAGACCATAAATATCATTTCAATCAAATAGATGAACCTTGCATTTATATCCTCTCAGAAGCCTAGGATTTTTCATCCCGAGCAGGACTTAGGTAGCCAAAATGCTTACATGACTCCCGTCAGGGTCAATTGGTACATTGATACCTAGAACAATAGACTTAGTAAGTGACTAAAATATAAAACATGAACGGAATTAGTATTTGTGATCTTGCGCATTTTTAAAATCGATTTCTTTATATTATGCCTTTCACCATATATTCGTGATTCTCATAATGCAGGGAAACATCGATGTCGAGATATCAAATTTGGCAGTACATATATATTTCTTATTTGTTTAGGTATCTTACGTCCATCCATTACAAGCATTGCGACGCGACGTGCAAAATTTCTTATGGAAACGTCATTTTTGTCCTCTCATTTACCTTATCTTTACATCACTTTCCATATATTTGATAAACGTCATAGTTATTCTATGTCAGAAATGTTCTCAAAAAAAAAAATAATAATAATAATAATAAATAAATAAATAAATAAATAAAAAGAGATAAAGAAACAACGACAACTACAACAACAAAACCAACATAATACTTTCGTTAAGTTTTACTTTTTCAGATCACTTTCCCTTCCATTGTTTCATTCAATCTGGTCTGTCTTATAATTACGCTGTCTACGGTCATCCTCGTTTAACGATATGATATTAGGGAGAAATGAACAATGATTTGTACTCATTTTACATTTATATCAAACTCTGTTAAGTCATTATATTTTCCTGTCCACTTCTCTCATCACATTAAAGGTTTCATAACTTTTATTGACTCTTTGCTATAGAACTGTGTATCTTATCTCTTATCCCCGTCTTGGGACAGACTTGGTTTAGTGGTTAAGCGCAAAATCATGTCGTCGTATTCGAAAAATGCAAATGCGATGCCCCTATCCACAGCCCTTACTATTCATACTATAAAGTAGTCTACGCCTGTTCTCATACATGCCCTTAATCTTCTGTTGCACCCTGCTTTGGAATTATTTGATACATCTTTCCTTCCAGTATACCTCAATATAATGTACACATAAATTTCGAAACTAGAGAAATAAGCTTTCACCTCTGAATATGGTTACATTTATTTTCGATGAAAGTTCAGATAGAAGTTTAATAGGATTACCCCTACCAGTGATACCATATTAAAGTGTAATATACGAAAATAACTGATGACATTTCACTGTGGCACTCATAACTCCATATCATTGTGAACATTCGTGAATCCCTGAAAATTATAGGTGAGAACAGGTGTGCGCGAGGAGTAGGCTTCTCCTGTTTTTCTAGTTATATCCACATAAATAGCCCAAAATTACATATATCAAAACGGTTCCACGCTGCATATACGTATTTTATTACATCATAAGCAAAACAGTGACTGATCCAGGCCCCCGACTCCCCGCCCCCCTCTAAATCCGCCACTGCAAAAATATTTATTTCTCTTTTCATTAGTACTATCTAAATTATATCCTACCATCCTCCTTCTGTCACTTTCCATGCAATCATCCGACACCTCATTTTACACAACCCCCTACCTTCCTTTCCGTCATGATTATTTTTCCTGTTATCGCTTTAAAATGCAGAAATATTTTATCAAGCCTTGCATTACTACTGTCAAAAATCAACCCCCTATAAGCCTTCTCATAAGAAAAGAAAAATCGCCCAACCACATATTGCACACCTACCTCTTTGTAGTAGATAGATGAGGGAGAGAATTGAGATGCATCTTATCTCCATTGTTCTCCAGCAGTGGATGTTTATGTTGACAATTTATCGTTACACCGGAATAAGAAATTTGATGGAAGCTATTATCGACACTTCTCCCAGATATACACACTGCCTGATTGATGAAGGAATCTGGTTCACAGATTGCTAGGACAAAGCAAAATGCTTCTTGAACATGTGGTGATACTGAGGCTCTCAGGGAGAGATGCCAGTGAGTAAATTCCAAATCATTACACGTCCTACACCTCCTAAACTCTTGAGTGGCGTTTTTATTGAGTAATCGTCTTTATAATTGAGTGATGTGAATTTCTTTGTTGGTTTTCTCCAAATAAACATGACATCATGAGGTCAGTGGGAATCGATAATCATATTAGGTTCGTCTTTAATGGATCGATTCCTGCGATATCTATGAATATGTGTGTGTGAATGATCGAGTCTGCGTTATAATTGAATTCCATATCTAATATAATCAAGTCAATATGTTTTTTTCAGTAGTGGAAGTGACATTTACAAATAATGAAATGTCATATGTTCATAGAAGCCTTGCAGTTGTCTCCTCGATGGAATATCCCCATTAAAATACCGAAAATTTAATATAAAGAAAGGGTTATAAAATAGAATAAAGATACGCCGTTGATATTCGCCAAAAAACAAAATGTTAAGAAAATACTAAACAAAATTAGTAAAATAAACTGTTACATTTCGTATTGTAACACACTGTGCATTTATCCCATGTCTTTTTTGGTGTACTACACATTCCGACACACTGTCTATAGAAGAAGTTTAGTTGTTCTATATCTTTCTTCTTATTTTGTTCGTTTTGATTTTTATTACTCTTTATTTTTTATTTATTTATGTAACTTTGATCGTCATAAATTTATCGCATTAAAACATTACAATGAACAAAAGATAAATTCATATTACTTTGATTCACATTAAAAGTACATGAATATACATATTAACATGAATTTCAGGAAGTTAACAAATTTGACTTAGACTGTAGATTCTCTGTATATTCGATTTTCAGTCACAATGCATGTATGTTTGATTACGAAAGCCGATAAATTGTGAATAAAACACGAAGTAAAATTGCGCTATACCACATGGAACTTGTATGATGTAATATACTACATGACGATATGCTAAGAAGTACATTGCGATAGGCATGACTTAATGACACGCGTCATTTAAAGAACAAATACATGTACATGTACTCGGTTTATGCGGGTTCGTTGTACAGACATGAATGGTTGCTTAGCAAAACTAACGTAACTTGAGTCAGCCCATTCATGCCTGTATTACAGATTCTGGAAAAGTCTCGTATATCTGTTTTGTAAGTCTAAAATATCAAATAGGGACCATATATATAATCAACATCAAGTATTTTTTCATATCTAGTTTAATTTGGAAAAGAAATCTTAGATTTCGATATTTAGGTGATTTTACGGTTGCGCATATGTAAGGAGGTCAATTTCTCTCCCATATATTCTTGCAAACATAATGGAGATGTGATACAAAGCACAAATCCTGTTTTTGGCCACACATTTTAAGGAAAGTCAAATTTTTGCTACAGATCGGCTGCATAGGAGCAGAAAAGAACTCTATAATAACAATTATCATTTATTCCTGGTCAAAATTGTACAACCTTTATTACCATTTACAATAAAATTTCACTTTTACAATATAATCGGTGTTGCAGCGGGCATGTTTATAGGAAGTGATGAACATTCCTTGTACACCTTTTTCCAATTAGTTATTTTATTTATTATTCTTGATATACCATTTTGTATTTTCATTATGTATGCTAATTCCATGCTAAATAAGTGTCCTCATTGGGCACTTTGAACGTCATAGCACATTTTTGTGATGCTTTATATGTTTTGTTCTAATTTTCTGCTCTCTTCTGAATGTAATTCTGACCTGTAAGTCCCTTTCGACAATGAGACAACTTTCAGATTTGCCGGAGGTAAACAAATATAAATTACATCTATCAAAACACAGCCGAAGACCATTTAAAAACACATAAAACAAGGTCGGGTCTGTTTGTTTATTAGAATGATGACATCAACAATATAGTTTTAGAAATACACATGTTGAAACGTCAATTTCTTGCACGTAGTTTTTAGACACTGAAAATTATGATTCAAATTTTGCATACTAGAGCGCCAATACGTAAGAGAAGAAAACTAGTGAGAATGCCCGATGAAAATGTCAAAGAAAAGATGAAGAATATACGTATAACGAAATTTTCATTTACAAATGTATGGAGTAAAATTAACCCCAGGGGGAAAGCCATTAAAACGGACGTTCTGGGTGATAATCTATTTTCTGGCATTTATTGTATTTATTTATTTATTTATTTCTCTTTATTATTATTGATGGACATTTCATTTAAAAAGGCTAATCGGCGTACAACGGCATCATAATAACTCGTGTATTTATAAAAGTATATTGTAAATATTGTCATTCTAAGAGCCGAGCAGACGCGAGAGTTTTGATTGGTTAATGTGTTTTATATGGATGTACTTGTAAGTTTCACTAAAATTTGATATTTGTTTACCTCTAGCAAAAACCCACCCAATTTTATGGGCTCAAATGTCAGACCCTAGGATGATGAATCAGAAAACTATCTCATCGTTGAAACGGACTTACGGGTGGCACGAGTTGGATGCACGCTGTGAGGAAGTTAAATTGTTTGTTTTGCCTGCTGTTTTTAAGTATGTATTATATTTCGTAATACTTCTCGGTCAAGCATCGGGTTTTTTTTCAAAAATACCATATAACAGCATTATGGATATACTTGACTTCTAATTGTTTTGGTTTTTATTTCATTTTAGTTTGAGATAGAAAATTTGGTATACATACAAGAACTGAATAAATGTTCACTCTTTTGAAGCATTTGACAATGTGAATTATTATATGATTCATTAACAATTTATCGACTGTATTATGTTCGTGAGAACCGATTCAATGCACATGAACATTAAAGGCTGTGAACCAGTTTCATAAATATTTGTATTCTGTGTGATATGCATTATCTGCCACGTATACTTCCAAAGTAAGACCAATCATTCATCTGACCAAGTCTAATGATTGTGAGTAGTAGAAGATATAATATAACCAAGCAACTGGAAAATCACACATCGGTAGATTGCTAAGTGTTGCAGAACCATTTTACGAATTCTGAAAGAAAGAAAAAAAATGAAAAAGATTATGAAACATATGAAAACATTTAAAAACGATATATGCATATATCTGCATACTTTTCGCAATCTTTTTTCCTCGTTGTTCTCTATAACATAACATTAAGGGAGAAACCATTTGATTTTTATAGGGGGGGGGGGGCGGAAGACTGCAAAAAAAGTCTGGCTCAATTTTGGGGAAAAAATAATCCGGCCCGAAGGGCCGGCAAAAAAATAAAAATCAATAAATAAATAAATAATCCGGCTCTGAAATTTGGCAAAAAAATATTCAGGCCGGTGAAAGTCTTCCTGTCCCCTCCTCCCCCATTAAAATCAAATGGTTGCTCCCTAACTATCTTGATTATTAGGACAAAATATCTAAATACTGTCATAGTATTTTAAATGTTTAATGAAACATATTCATTGTCAAAAATAAGGCGTTATTGATAACGAGGAAAACAGTCATTATACATCCTCATCTAGTGCTTAAGGGGCAGGCGTGGTGTAGTGGTTAAGCGCTTGGCTTGCGGCGCCGAAGACCCGGGTTCGATTTACGGGTTGCGCCACTATGTTTAAGAGGTTGGTAACCTCCTGCTTCCATGTCGCGATATAACTGAAATATTGTTTAAAGCGACGTAAAACACCAATCAACCAACCAAAAAATCATCTAGTGCTTAAAATTTTAGAGATTTATTTTAAGTATTGACCAAGTGAAGATAACTGAAAATGGTGCAATGCTGTACACAATGCAAGTCCATACATATAGAAGAAAAATATACATTTGTATACGATTAATTTCATTAAAGGATGGAAGTTATTCATTGATCAAGTAGTTATAGGAAGAAGACATGTTGTCTACAATCTTCATAGAATCAGATTTTTATATTTAAACTAGAAAATTATGAATATAAACTGGACTTGAAAAGATAAAGCATGCTAATTGACTATGCATACTGTATGCATGTCAATATCATTTTAAGTATGTGTGAGAACTTAGCGTCATCGCAGACAAACGCCATGAACAAGGTGAGACCAGGAGTCTCGGAAGAGAAAGCTTATCTGCTTAGAAGAACACTTTTTCATTCTCAACAAATAATGAATAGATGGTGAAAAAATGTTTTCTGATATTATAGCGCTGAACTTATTATAAAACAGTTAATTGTGAATCAAGTATATATAGATGACTGTGAAAAATTACCATCACACTGTTATAGATAGGTTTCGTTAGAATAAAATTTCTTTTGGTGTTACTTCCCTTATGAAAAATTGTCAGCCAACTTTGATGTATAAAACTTTATTTTTGTTTACAAAAACAACCAAGTTATATTAAAGATTTCTCCAACTATTAATAACTTCTGTACTTGACACATACAAATGCATGTTTTGAGACATTACACTGTATATACGAAATTTCCAAACGATCATCAACATAAACAACTTTCTCCAAAACAAAAAAAGGAAAGAAAAAATGAATTTAGTATGAATATGAGGCAAAAGCCCTTGCTTGACAACAAACATGGTTGTCAACGGGAGGTAATTTCAACTGTATCATTGCTAATGAAACCAATCAATTGTCAATAAAAGAGAATTGTTAAAAGTGCCCATTATGAATACATATATGTGAGAAAGAATCACAGGGTGAAAATTCATATGCATTACTCTTGTAAGCACCTTTATCAAAAACCACCTTGAAGCCAAATGACAAACTCTGAAATTAAAAATATCAATAATGTATACGCTAAATCTATTTAAAATGACATTGAAAGCAATTCTCTCACCAGCTTTATCTATATTATCAAATATTTTATCTCCATGATAAAAAGTCTTTTATTCTAAATATTATTTTAACGCCTGCTTTCTTTTGTATCACGGGGGAAACTCTTCCATAACGTAAAACCGTGAGAAGAGTCTTAAAGTTGATAATTCCTCAATAAAACCAAAACCGTCTCTAGTAAATTATTCAAATATAAATTCAATACAAATAATGTATATAAACATCACTTATATTAATTAGAACGATATTCTTAAAACAAAATTACGATTTATTTGAATCATACGACGCTGTTTCTTTCTTTCGACTATTAATTAATTAATTTATTTATTTTTTATTTATTTATTTATCTATTTACCTTTTATTATTATTATTATTTAACAGCTGCTCACTTCATATTTGATATATTCTCTTCTAAATCAAGTTATATGGTAACAAAAATTGTGAGATTGAACATGTACAACATACAACTTCTCTAAACTCATCCTGCTATTGGATAATAAAATGTTATAGAGCTGGGTATTATAAGCCCGTTGTTTTAAGGATATACTACATTTGATAAGTTTATCATCATTTGCTCATTTTAAATACGTACATGAAATATTATGTAACAGGTGCAATGTTTTCAAATTTTGGCAAATTAAGATGTATTTAGTATATTAATTAATAAAACGGTAAGACATTAAGATGGTAAAATGAATCAATACTTTATTTTCTTTACCTTTATAATAGATCCTGCCATCATTGTCGAGGTCGGCCTCTCTGAAGAATTCTTTTACTTCATCATCGGTCATTCGGTCGCCTGTTCCACATAATACAGTTTTCAGTTCCTCAAAGTCTATATAACCACTTCCATCTTTATCAAACTTTTTAAAAGCTTCCATAAATAGAATCTCTTCTTTCTCTTTTTGTTTTAGTTGCTGAATCATGATTTTCTCATATTCTTCATATTCTATGAATCCATTGTCTAATTAACATAAAGAGTATATAAGTTTAAAAAGTGTAAAAAAAAATTATTCTGAAGGAGAGACGAATATAATAGATTTCAATGTATCTTGCGATTGATGTTAGAGTAGATAAATAAGTGAGATAAGTGAGTGAAATGCACATATGGTGCACAAATACACATATATGTTCTTATTAATACATGTATATTATTACCTGACGATTAATACAGACCGACGGGGAATGTAAGTCCCCAAGGCCGTTATAAGGACAGTTCTCCGTGCTTCTGTACTCACTCAAATAATATACTTCAAATTTGCTGTGCAACAATATAGAGAAATAGAAAAGGATGTGAACACAAAGACAAATTTATTGTGTACAAGATAAAATTCGATTAAGTGCTATGCGAGTCAGTGTTTGTTTACTATCGACGCTCTGTCTACTGTCTACTTGTCTGTGTCCTGACTTCCTTCGACTTGTCGGTGTCCTGTCTTCTGTCGACTAGTCGATGGTTCGTATACTGGCGACTTGTCATATACTGTGTCGTAAAAATTATTCTAAAACTAAGGAGTGTCTCTCTTATGCATGGCTCTGCCCTTAGACGGATTCTTTGGTTCTTAAGTTTAGTACAATTTCGTTATCATTTCGCTCTTTAAAAATTAATACTTGGGATTTCCACAGTGTCGGTCTGGAGCATTAGGAGACCTAATCTTTCGAAATATATATATTGGGCACTAGATTAATAAACGTATATATGTTAATATATATGGGTTAAAAAGTACTCCAATAATATACACCGATATCTAGATTTGTGGAAATTTCTGAAATTGTAGAATTTGTATGTAGCATTCCACTTATTTTTCTTTTTCTCCATTTTTCATTCATTCCTACATGAGAGTAAATGTTACCTGTTATCATAACGGTATACTGTACATTTTGAAGTCTAGTTACACGCATATTTTACGTATATGATTCACATCTAGTGTTTCTTTTAGTTTACCGAACTTTATTGTTAACTTTGATATTTGAATCATAACCTGAAATTCATCAGGAAACCAAGAGGATCTGAACGTGTTTGAACTCCACACATTTTCTTGGTTTCCTGCTGTTTTATCCAAATACATATTCTGACAGCAATTGATTTTTATCATGTTTTACATTATAGAATTATTACTATTACTATTTGTGGATGAGGAATCAGCAACACTTGTGTCTTACTTGAGTTTGTAATTTCTTTAATGATGTCCTGTGCCTCCTTCTGTGTTGGGTTTATTCCAAGGACTCGCACTCCATTTACGACCTCATCCACAGATATCCTTCCATTCTTATCCACGTCCAGTACACGAAAGGATCTCTGGATATCTTCATTAAAGGTGAGAAAAAAGTAAGTTTAAGTTAAAAACTAAGTAGTACCGAAGGGTTAACCACATCCCGAAGACCATGGAATAAAAGGACAATGCCGTAAACAATGTCATATTCACACAAATGCAAACTCCAATTAAAGTGAGGTGAGATTAGGTACCAGAGAGGAGTAAGTGTCCCCTGACTGCAGCAACATCCGTCTTAAAAGTACTACAACAACTATCCAAGAAACAAGAAGTAAATATATATATACGTACATGAAGTACATGAAGGAGACTAGGACAATAACACTTAATTATTTACAAACGTTTACACTATATGTAGGCGAAAACCTGAAGGAATTTTTTTCATTAAAGAGAGTATATTTACGCCATAACAAAATGTGTACATTCAGTATTACAACCAAAAAGTCCCATTACTCTGGTACGGATATTAATTGTGTTAATTCATCTCTATTATGAGGTCAAGTGTCTCTAACGACCATTTTTCCACCTCCATTTAGTGGTCACTTTAAACAGATTAGACTGTGATAAGTATTATTTACTGTTTTTCTTATATCTTTTTAAGATTTCATTTGTCATTTCCTCACAATCTTGGTTTAAGTATCCGCTGTCTTAAAGAAAAAAGAGAAGTTACTGGCTCAGTTATGTGGCAGAAGTCACCATGGAGCTATGCAATACATGAATATCAATAATATACTAGCACATATAACACATTACAAAAATATTTGATTGTAGTGCAATTACGATACCGACTTAGGACGGTCATTTAATTTGACAAAAGCCAAACAAATGGTGTGGTTAACCGGTTTACGGGCCCACCTTCCCACTCACTGTAGCAGCAGAACAATTAAAGAACTATTTTATTTCATAAAATAGACTGAAGGATATTTCATATCTCTAATAACACAGCAACTCTAATAATAACACAACAAATATCATGATAATACAACACCCAAGATCACGATAAAAAATTTTGTGACAGTAGTGATATAATGTTAAGTACGACAACACAAAACATTCTAACATAACAATACACCTGTGAAAATACAACAGTAATACAATAAGAATAATTACAATACAACAAGCTTGAAGACAATGCAAAAAATGATGACATTTTACGACAAGAGTTTCGTATAATAATTGTTACCTTTTCTTGTTTCCTCTGTAAGTGGTTCCTCTTGTTGGGCCCCTTCCGTTTCAACGTCCGTCATTTGTTCTTCTCCCTTAATTTGCCGCTGATCCGTGACTTGTCCTTCCTCTGCCATCCTGTCTTCCTATACTATATTATACATTCACTGTAAAATTCAGAATACATTTTACATAAATAATGTGTTCAGAATGTGAAAGAGGGTTTTATCGTTACTTTAAATGCCTGTTGTATCCCCTAACGCTAATACGCCATAGAAAACATTCAAATCGTTCAAATAAAACCAAGGTTAAAAGTGTCCATTTAAAAATACCTGTATATTCATTATAGAAAAAGGAGGCATTTGAAAGAAATAATTGCAAGATATATGTCCCAGTCAATCAATACAATGGATCTTTATTTTTCATCCGATATTTTCTCTGACAATCATTTGTGAAATCTATATTTAATAAGATATATACATCTGTGAAGGAAATTTTATAATGATAGATGTTAGTCTGTTTCTCTTCCTTCAGATTTGTCAATTTCACGTTAACAACTGATACGCTTAAGAGTTGAAAAACACTAAAAGTAATGACGCATTTTACTATATACTTTATATTAAATATAATATTGCCACGTGTGTAGTATTCGCCAAACGTTTCGAATACAAAAACCCACAAAATACAAAGAGAAGTTTGAAAATTGAAAATATGTTACATATTCTTTATTACCTTACTTAATGTTACGAACCACACTGACAAAGCCAGTAAAATGTATTTTGAAATAAATATAGAACATATATACCTTTTAATTTTGTGTACCATATGCGCATTTCGACGAATTATGTCTCTTCATTGATGCTCGTGACGGAATGATTGGAATTATCAAAATATATAAAAATATGAAGAGCAGTGTCGATGCCAAAATGACCGAAAGGTGAATAAAAGAATCTATCTAAGGACAGAGCTATGCATGAGGGAGATACTCCTTAGTTTTAGAGTGATTTACTTAATTTGATGACTGAAAATTTGAGTATATATAATGGTGAGGATTGTAAAACCTATCCTTGAATTTTACTCTTCCTCAATCTACAGAATAACCTTATGGGAGATACAATCACGTTATTATGGAACCAACGTTAAGCAAATAACAAGGACAATTAACAGTTAACTGTTATAGCAAGTAATACAAATATTACGGGCAATTACTGTTTAAATCTACTCCCGTTTACACATAGAATTAAATATCAAAAGAAAAAGACAATGTATATGAAATATGAAATTCACCAATTGTATTTATGGTCAGTATGAAGCAATTGAAGTAGATCCATAGCAAAGATTGGAAACCCTGTATATATACTGTAATAACACATAATTTAACGCCAGACACAGATATTGAGTTTTTCGAGGCCTTCTTTTATTTACAAATAAGATGATTTAATTAATGAATAATAAATAAGACTGCAAAGATTTTCGTTTATTGTTTAATGTATTTATGAATATGTGATTTGCAGCCATGAATATATCTTCTTAGAATATTACATGAAATAGAAACGAAAAAAAAGTTAAGGACTTTAAGTCTTTAGTCAAATGTTAATTCAGGTTGTTATATGAGCACTAAACTTGAGCATTTAGACCTTCCGTCTTATTTTGAACAATTAATCACCATGAATATTTCATTCTAATATTTAAACCATAAAATGCTAAAGCGCAATGCTACTCCACTTCATTTAACTAATGCAAAAGTGTGTTTTGATTTTATAAATCTGACAAAATCAGCACCGAATGTTGAAGTTTAGAGGGGATAAATATTATTTGCGAGGCGATAGGACCATACTATCTTTGCTATACGATGAAATTCAGAACTTTGTTGAAACGAATGAGGCAATGTTATAAATTTTTCTGTCATATGATATTACACAAAATATACCTCGTAAATCCTCATGTATCTAAAAAGTACATTTAGTCATAAATCGATAATTCTTTTCTGAACATCTTTACTCTATAACGAAATTTCTATTTCTGTTGTTTTGTACCCGTGACATATTCTATACAGCAATGGTCCACATTCATCTTGTGTGCTCAATCTAAAAATCTTTCTGAATGATTTGAACATTTATGGCGGGTGTTGCTAACCCATTGAGATACGCCATCTCCTCCAAGCCCATTTCGTATTGTATATCATATTTTAACAGCAAAATGACAATAACAGTTTTAAACACAAAACATTTTTACTGTACAGATAAGTTATATAAAAATGGTGAACTTAATGAATTTGCCAACAGGTAAGTTTCTGAAGTTGAGTGTTAAAAATACTTTACTCTTAGTGAGACATGAAAGTAGGAAACTACCATCATTTTAAGATAAAAAGAAAGGAAAAAAAACCAAGATATCAGTCACAGCTGTATGACAACTGTATGACAAACGTCACTATAGACAAGCAGAGTAAATATGAAGAAGTAAGGGTATATAAAAGGCTACGTACAAAAAAAAAATAAGATGTTAATGCAGATGTTGTACCGACTTGAGACGGTCATTTGAAGTGACAATCGTCACTCTATTGAAATGGTTAACCAGTCTACAAATGGGAAATTGAGGGATCGCCAGATCCATTACGTAGTTCTATTGTGACGTCATAGTTAATTTCATGTTTGACGGGCCATTTATTTATGACGTCATAATGAACAAGTGTGCCAAAATGTGTGATGTCGGACATTTGACGATCACTCAATTATATGGTTATAGTACAATTATATACATATATAGGGTTTTTTCCATGTTATCAAGTAAAATTGTATACAACCGGTAAACACAGTGCTGATTATAGAATGAATTAAAATACTTTAAAGGATATTACAAAACGCAAAATACTAAACCTGTCAAATACAGAAAATAGTTTGAAATTTGTTTAAAATACCCACACTAGAGGAATAAGAACAGTAAATCTTAATGTTTAAACGATGAAATTTGAACGTTAATTCAATTAATTTAAGGCAGATGCAATCTACGTATTAATGTTTTGTTCAATAATTCATTAAATAACGTTATGGCATTTAAAAGAAACAAAGAAGACAGTGTACGATTGATTCATATGATTGTTAAAGTGTATAATTACCTCGAATAATGCATTGCATACTGTGTCCCATAACTCATCAATCGAGTATCATTTCACATAATTACAAGTGACTTTGTACATACAAACGCCAAACAGTCTAATCGCAGTATGTGTGTATTTAACTGTCGTAAGTAGGGGCATTAAAACGGGATTTGTGATTTTGTCATTTAGCAATACTGAACTGTATTGATCGATGGGACCTTTTCTACTTCAGTATAAGTTATTGTATGTACCAGTTGTAAGATATAGGGTAATTAAATTCAGCAACAACGAAACGCGTCTCTAAGTCAATAAACCAATAGTACTGAGTATATAAAGCGGATCTAAAGATTTAATCGGCCACGGGTTCTGATATTAATTCAATCCTGATGAGGTAGCAGATACAAAAGAACTTTTTTTTATTATCAGATATCTTAGTTTATGTCTAACATTTGAAGGAATACCAGTCTGATTACAATCAGATCTTTAATTCGCTCTTGTTTATATTTCTTTCTCACTGTAACGAAAATACACGATTTTAATCAGATTAGAAGGACCACCTTGGAGTAAAGTGTGCTAAGGGGAGGGGGAAGAAGGAGAATCAGTGGAGATAATGAGGAGAGGGGTGGAAGAGGAGTTGGAAGGAGGCATTCAAGAGATAAAATGTGAGACAAGGAAAGGAGATAACCATAACCCTCTTTCCCTCTGTCTATCCCATGCGCTGATCCAAAGGGATAGATCAGGGGTCTGGACCCACCCTGCGATTCGGCCAAACTGGTTTTCCTTGTTATATTTCCATGTGAAATAATTAATTTTACAAACAAACAAAAAAATTGATGGACCTCCTCTACATAATTTCATTAAGGATGGAACCCCCCCCCCCTTTTTCTTAACAAAATTTCTGGATCCACGCCTGCATCCCTTGAGCTAGGTGAACTGATATATTCTCTAATGTGTGTGATAGAGAATTGTGTTATTATTTTTCTCAGATAGCCTTACACTACCAACTCCTGGTTTAGATTTCATAGCAAGAAATGACTTCCAGAAGGCCGCCTGATTATTAGATTTTAATAGGGGTTCTGTGCTATCTTCCACCCCTACTAACAAATTTTCTTTCCTAGTTTAATATTACATGTATTTGATTGTGCAATCATATTGCGGGCGTTGCTATCCAAAACGAGATACCTCTTAATCAACTATCGTTTGATAATCGATGATATTTTCGCTGGGGTAATCTACATATATGGAATCGTTTTTCTTGTCTTTCTTAAATGAGGACCCGAGTCCGATCCTGAAGGTCGCTTTGACTTCGTCTAAAATGATTCACCATTTTCTCCATTCCTTCACAAACTTGAAACATGCAACCAACCCTTGCAAATCCAACATAAGGAGTAAGGGGATATTCACAAAGATTCTGATTTTCGTGATAATATTGATTGATTGATTGATTGATTGATTGATTGATTGATTAAGTCTCTCCAGGATTACTTTACGACATGGTAACGGCATCTGCCTGATGCATGTCGTAGAAATGTATACTTTTGCAACGGACCCATTCAAGGCAGTGAGGGATCTTTTACGCCCCTCGCTTACCGTGACACGGGACCTCGATTTTCTCATCCGAAAGACGGGATGTCGCTTTTCCACTGTCGCCAGTCGAACCCAGGACCGGTCGGTCACAAATCGAACACCTCATCCGCTGAGCTACACTGGTTCTTCCTGATCATAAACATAGTATATACATTGTACAAGTGCAAACCTTCTTAACAATACATGTGTGTCATTCCTTCAAAAATTTCCCAAAAATAACTTTAACTTCGACAAAACAGTTCTTTTTACACAACCATACGATACGAAGCAATATCATGCAAAAAGAAATATATTAAAGTTGAACATTTTCCGTACAAAGTGTACAAAATGTATGGAAAATTGAAATGGGGAGGGGAGTGTAATTACAAGAATCTGAGCTTTGATTTATTGATATTAATGGCTGGAAAAGAAACAATACCATTATAGAATTCATTATTGTTATTTGTGTATATTTTGTGATGACAAAGAGAAAGGAAGGTAAGTATAAAATATTGTAGTAGTGATTATACTGTCAATGGCACATGTGATCCCAGAATAGCAAAATTATTTCCGGAGATTCGTTAAAATGAACTATGGCGGAAGGTTGATTAGAATAAAAGAAAAGGTGGTCCTAGAATGTATGTATTCTTCCTTGATGAGGCACTATGTGTTTGGTTACGTGGCAGCAGCTGCAAACTACTAACTTGCATATTTACCATATTTATCTGTCATATTTAAAATCCATCCCCTTCTTTGCCCCCCCCCCCCCCCTATTTTCGCTACATATTTACAAGTAGCTTGGCTAATACACATGTGCCTCCCCCCCCCACCTAGAAATCCTAGATTCGCCACTGCAATAAACAGTTCAGAATAAAACCGACCTTGAAGTAATTTGATTTCGAATTTAGAAGAATTCGGAAAAGAGGGGGCTAATATGTCCGAAAACATTTTTATTGATATAGAAACTTATTTTCAATGTTAAAAAGAATTTTCCCCTGAAATAACGGGGTTCTCCTTCCCTGTCATTTGGTCTAAGAAAATTCACCTTTCTGCTAGAAATACTCCATATACTTCATATATATATATTGAAATAGCAAGGAATATACATTTTAATCATTTTTCATTCATTAATCATAAATCATTTATTTTATATACATGTGAAAAATACATACAGAAGAATATACAGATTACTATAGACGTGAGATAGCGGCAAGTGAGAGAATCAGTAACCATTATCTATCAATATCTCAATATACATCTCAGTATAAACACAGCACTCGAGATACATTTATCACAAATGAAATACAAAGGTATTTGATCTTAAGAATTATCATATTTAAAAGAAGCCAACATTTATCAATAGAGGCTTTATCTCATATCTCATCTCAGTATTGCTTACGTCACAGTTCTCAAGGTCAGGTAAAAGTTCATCATAGGCTTGACCAATCATCGTTTATGTAGTCTTTAGAAACACGGAATAACTGAGCAAGCTACACTCATAGACGACAGAGTTGTTTAATTCTTTAACCCTAGTGCGCATTGGTTCTCACATCGGTGATGTATTTCAACCCGATACGTTGTTGTTGTCATTGTTGTTGTGTAATTCACCTCCGATATGTTGTTCTTGTTATCGTTATTGTTGTCGGGTTTTGGAGGTTTTTTTCAATTTTTTTTTTTTTTTCGTTTCTAAGGAGAGAGTGTTTTTCCATGATAACCAAACAATTCGCAATAAGGATTAGAGATGTAATGAGAACATATGAAGACATTCGTTTAAAGCCGCTTTTACGGCTACAGGCTATCTGACATCGTTATTAAATAAATATAAATAACAATAACATCGGGACACTAAATTACACTGCAATGTTTAATCCTTTAAAGTGATCACATGCTGCAAAATGACTCCACAAATTCTGGAAAAAAAGGAATATCAAAATTATCAAAATGAAACATTATATCATTTATTATAGACTACACAAAAAGGCATGCACCCGAAGCAGAGAGGAATCTTTTACCCATATTGATGTCCATATCTTGGTATCTTGCTTCTACAGTTTTATTTGAATGAATGGACACCACCGAGGAGCCGCTGGGAATAGAAACCGTGACCACACGATAACATGCTACCAAATTACAGGTCACCACAGCGTCGAAAAAATATATATAAAGATAATATAGTAATTTCATTATTATAGTTGCTGTTGCTCTTCTTTTTTAAATCATCATCATTATCTTCATAATCATCATCATCAATCATCACAATCATCATCATTATTCATCCTCATCATCATCATCATCATCATCATCATCATTGTCATCATCATCATCATCATCATCATCATTCATCATCATTCATCATCATCATCATCATCATCATCATCATTCATCATCATCATCATTCATCATCATCATTCATCATCATCATCTTCATCATCATTACCTTCATCATCATCATCATCATCATTCATCATCATCATCATCATCATCATCATCAATCATCATCATCATCTTCTTCTTTATTTTGATTTGCATTCTTTGATTTCTGCAATAATATTTTTATTATGACTTCCTCACCTTTGTAATTGATCTTTCCATCCTTGTTGGCATCCGCATCCTGGAATAGTTCATTTACATCCTCATCAGACAATTTATCTCCTGCTCTGGTTAAAACGTATTTCAATTCCTTAAAGTCTATTATCCCATTCCCATCTCTATCGAATTTCTTGAAAGCTTCCATAAACAATTCTTGTTCTTTATCTCTCATTCTCATCTGTTCAAGCATTAACCTCTCGTAATCCTGATACAACAGGAATCCGGTTCCTGTTTATATAAATGACTTTCATGAAATTTATATATAAGAAGACTTACGTAATAGTCAATCAAATTGATTGAAACAAGTTAGTGTCATTGTTTCGATGCATGTATTTACTTTTCCTGGCGATGTTTTATACAAAGAAATTTATTGCAGTTGTCAATTCTGTTCTTGATACAAATATACTCTAACAGAACTTCATTAGTTAAAAGCTTGCTGTAGAAGACATGTACTTCAATGTATTTCTACTTGGATAAGTGCCGGTAAATTTTCCTAAATGAATGCTTCAAGTAATGTAACTTGTAAAATATTTGTCACGTTGCATTGTTTATTATCTGTTTTTATTTTTGTTGATTTTATTCTGTTTGCAGAATATTTAAGAGAGTTATCTTTCTTAGATTTCTCTTAATAACACTTTACGTTGAGTTAATGTTCCCTTAGCGACAGATAGATAGAGAGAGAGAGATAGACAGACAGACAGACAGATAGATAGGTAGATAGATAGATAGATAGATAGATAGTAGATAGATAGATAGATAGATAGATAGATAGATAGATAGATAGATAGATAGATAGATAGATAATTAGATAGACGTATGTACGTCTCTACGTCTCTATGGATGGATGGATGCATGCATGCATGTACAATGTATGTATGTATGTATGTATGTATGAAGCCGGTGTGGCCTAGTGGATAAGGTGCTCGGCCCGTGATCGAGAGGTGTCGGGTTCGACTCCTGCCCTGGGCATACCGGTGTTCTGTCTTTCGGATGAGACCGTAAAACCCGAGGTCCCGTGTCACGGTAGGCGTGGCACGTAAAAGGTTCCTCACTGCTTCGGGTGGGTCCGTTGCAACGGTATAAATTTGTATGCAACGCATCAGGCAGATGTCGTCACATATACGTGAAATAATCGTGGAGTGACGTAAAACAATAATCAATCAATCAATCAATCATATGTATGTATGTATGTACATGTATGCGTGTACGTGTATGTGTGTATGTGTGAGTATGTATGTATGTATCTTTTACAGAAAAATAATATTATGTCAGGTCGTGATAATAATACATCAAATTCGCAGATAAAAAATACTAGTACACATCTGGATAATCTATAGAAATAATGTAATAAATGTGTCAAATTCAATCAAACGTTTGCAGAACATTCGAGTTCTGATAGAATATAATGAGGAAGGCACATTGATGTTGATTGAATTTATCATAATTTCCAGTAGCAATGGCTGACGTACATGCCTCGACGTGTTTTCTAACCCATGCGTACTGTGCTGACATGAATACCTTTAACACAGACGAAAAGTTTGGACACATTTTGATTGGTTGATCAATAATATCTAAGGTATTGTTCCATATGAAAAATACCCGATAAAATGCATTTAATAGAAATATTTCTAACTTGATATACAAGCAGTCAAGAACATGTTAAGTCAAAATCAAACTAAATGAACTGACTTAAGTCTTATTTTTAAAGTACTAATTCCGTTTTCATATATTCAGAGAATCCTAGAGTTTAGCAACCTACTGGCTTTCTCAAAATTTATACTCGTCAATTTTGTAACAGTGTACTGGGAAGTATCTCAAACAGGAAATGAGTATTTTCAATGAGATAAATTAGTAATAACGACCTGGTCCTCTTCTTCTGCTAAAGACGGTCTCGAATGGCATGATGTTGTTTTATAGTTTAATCAATAATTGCTGGTCGCAAAAGTTTTACAAATATACATTACATCTTATTCCCTATATATCACTTTCATTGGGTCCATATAATGACATATTGAATTCACACCAAGTCCATATTTGTACACGAATAATATGAACATCTAACGAAAAAGGGAAGATGGTAAATGTATATAGCGTGGATCACTTATTTCTGATGATAATGATATATGATATATGATAAGCTATAATGATATATGATATAATGATATATGATATAATAATATATGATATAATGATATATGATATAATGATATATGATATATGATATAATGATATATGATATAATGATATATGATATATGATATATGATATATTGATATAATGATATAATGATATATGATAATACGATATATGATATAATGATATATGATATAGTGATATATGATATAATGATATAGTGATCTATGATATATTGACATATGATACAACAAATATGATATATTATAATGATATATGAGTCAAGTACCTAGTCAGCTGTTTGATATCTAATTCGTTGTTGGTGGTCGTGGTGGTCTTAATTTATTATTATTGTATTGTTTCAGAACACGCAATGATAACTTCATCTCTACGATGGCGGTACCTGCTTGGTTCGTTGTTCAATCAATTTTGAAATACAACAATGGACCGACTGAAGCAGTGAAGATTCCATTACAATGATGGTTCCATTACAAGACGACGTAATATTAAACTTTCGTATTTCACCTTACCAACCGAGTGAGCGCCTACTACAAGGTATTTGAATCAAATGACCTTCAGATTTGTAGCCGGACACTTTAACCCCTGAACCACAGTGGCTTAACCGAAAACGTTACACAGATAAAATCACCCGTGGAACTTAAACCGGCTAGTTTAAATTTCAGATTAATTTAAGATATAAACGTTTGTAAACAGTAAAATCATTATGGCTTTTGTTTAATGGAAATTATCTTTCAGTTTTCATGTCCCCTGTGTTACTGACCTGATTTGTCGACCTCATCAATCATTTGTTTGGCATCTTTTTGCGTAGGGTTGCGGCCAAGCAGCCTCATTCCCGTCACCAGCTCCGACACGGACAAACGACCATTGTTGTCAACGTCCAGGTTGGCAAACGACCGTTCTATCTCTGTATATAGCAAAACATGCGTAAAGAGACCGGGAAAATAGAATGAAAATATAGCATAGAGGAATAAATACTTATTACTTTGCAATAACTTATCAAATAATTCAATCTTGAATTATTTTATATATAATACACTATCGGTAATAGAAGGGGAAAATTCTAAATATAGTCATTCAGATCCAACCCAATGAACTATAAAATGTGTTTTGAATTTTGAAGATTTAAAATGTCAAACATAAATAGGAATCTTTTACTACATAGAAGAATTCAGTTAATGAGCAGGGTAATTCAAGGATGTACGCCAGGTGAGGCAATTTTCACTGAAGAACGTACGATAATTTCACAAAAATTAGACGAAACATATAAAGTAGATATTTACAGAAATGAAGGATGTTCTGCTTGAGGTTTATACATTTTCTAATTTCTATAATTTTTGCTTTATTCACGAAAAGATATCTGTTTTTAGAGTATTCAAAGAAAGGTTTTATCATTCAGGAGTATATTTTACGATTTTCCGTAGGTTGGTTGATTGGTATTTTAAGTATAACGTTTCAGTTGTATCGCGACATGGAAACAGGAGGTAACCAACCTCTTAACATAGTGGTTGTAATTCGAGAATCGAACCCGGATCGTATGCGCCGCAAGTTAGCGCTGACATATCAACATCAATAAAAGCCAGTGTGGCTCAATGGAAGAGGTTCCGGCTCCTGACAGAGAGGTCCAAGGTTCGACTCTCGAGATAGGCACACTGGTGATCTGTCTTTCTGATGAGACATTAAAAACCGAGGTCCAGTGTCACGACAGGCATGGCACGGAAAAGATCCCTCGCTGCTTAGAGTGGGTCCGTTGCATGGATATGAATTTTTATGCAATGCACCAGGAAGATACCGTCACCATATACGTGAGATAATCATGGAGCGACGTAAAACAATAATCAATCAACCGTAACATCAATGATAAAGTCACTATCCGCTGACATGTGGTTTATTAATATTCTTCCGTTACTAGTCAATTTACGTTTAAATCACTTAAGGAACAGAAAGCCGAAGAAGTACAATGGGTAAAGTGGGGTGCCGGGTTCAAACCCAGACGGCGGCTGGTCAATGTTCCGTCTATCGGATGCGACAGTAAAATCGAGGCCTAATGTCACGGTACACTTGGCATACAAAAGATCCTTTACTGTTGTGTATGGAGGCTTATGACGGCAGCACCATTTCTTTTTATAACTTATTATCACAGATTAATAATGGGGCTCACCAGCTCTATGCGTCCGTTTCGAGTTTTACATAATCCCCAATTATTTTATGAGAAGAGGTCCGAAACAACCCGGATGTATTAAGGGTTATAACTTTAGTTATATCGTAAGCGATCATACATTTTTTCAGTCAAATATTTTACAATATCAATGTAAATATATGAATATCAGCATTGGAATTCGATGGAGAATCATACATAGCTGAACTATTCTTAATCGTTTATCACTATAGGCAACAATCATAGTAAAACAAAAAATGTATGGACGCTACTAAGGTAGATCGTCTACATGGTCAGTAAAATGTTCCAGGTTCGAATTCAGCTTAAACCCCCCCCCCCCCCACACACACACACCTGATATTATTACTTTGATGTCGTGAAGAGCCTTCATGACTGGAAACTTTTGGTAGGTAAGGAGTGTGGCAATTTGATCATTCTTCCCACAGAAAGATAAAGCATCCGTACACACGCTCCCATGTTCGAATCCCAGTCTGACTGGTGGTTACATCTTTTGATTCTTGACTAGTGTCTTACCAAATCTAAGGACTCATGTCAGATTGCCAAAGCGCTCGGTGATCGGAAGACCAACACTGTAAGGAACATCACTCACCACTGACCAGGATGTAACGTCACTACTGCCATGCGTCGAGAACTTCAGACGCACGCAAATTGCGTCCTATCCTGGATGCGTCTTTCTACCATACAGTGACCTACCTTTCTTCTCCTCGGGAGTTATATCCGTCATGTTTATTTCCACCTTCCCACCTATAAGTATGTATATATATGGTGCTATGTATGTTTATCGTTAAAATACACAAACGATCTAGAGACGTAATCCAACAAACAGTGACCTGGAACTTAATGTTTAATTGTCCTGCGTAACAAATGTTTAATCCAAGGGTCATTACCAGTTAAATGTGTGAACAAGGTAGATTAACACGGATTAACATGGAGTTGTCGTTCTTTTTTCTTCTTCTTCTTCTTCTTCTTTTTGAAGTTACCATGACTTCATATGAATTGTTGCTGATGCCTGCAATCACTATCATTGATTGATATTGTCTGATACTTGTTTGAAGGATTGTTTCAACTATTTGATGGCGGCACCTGTCTGGTGCGTTGACTCATAAATTTCCATCTTTGCAAATAGAAGTTTTTCTTGAACACAGAGCTCGATATTCATTGTTTCAATCGGGTTGCGCCACTATGTTTAAGAGGTTGGTTACCTCCTGCTTCCATGTCGCAATGTAACTGAAAAATTGCTGAAAGCGACGTAAAACACCAATCAACCAACAATGATGATGATGATGATGATGATGATGATGATGATGATGATGATGATAATGATGATGATGATGATGCTGATGATGATGATGATGATTATTATTATTATTATTATTATTACTATTATTAATTTTATTATTATTACTAATTATTTATTTTCATTTTTGTTATTTCTTATTTATTTATTTATTTATTTATTTATTTCAAGGGTTTTTGCTTTGTTTTTCTTTTTTGTTTTTGTTTTTGGGGTTTTTTTTTTTGGGGGGGGGGGGGGTTGTGGTGAAGCAGGGTATTTTGCTTGCTCCTCTTTGTCATGTTTAAATATGAAACACATATAAAATACATACATACATGAGCATACTTTAATAAGATCCGTAAAACTGAGATACTTATATGAAAATCGTTAAAACTGAGTTACTTACAAGAAAATTAATAAGACTGACATACTTACAAGAAAATCAGAAAAACTAATGAATGATTCCCGAAATGCATTAAACCAATGGATTACACCACTGGAATTAAATGTAATTTGAATTTTAGATTTAATAAAACTTTGTTTAATTTATATTGAAATGGTCTTAGATTCAAGAATTCTGGACGCAAAATCATGTTTTGATGAGGAAAGAATATTTATAACAAAATGAAACGTAAGTCAAATGTCAATGTCACTAAATCAAGGCTGTCTGATGTAATTGACTGATTGATTAAATATTGTTTTACGTCACTCTACGGTTATTTTACGTATATGGTGACGGCATCTGCCTGATGCATTGCATAAAATGTCATACCTTTTACAACGGGTCCACCTGAAGCAGTGAGGGATCTTTAACGTGCCACTCCTACCGTGACACGGGACCTCGGTTTTTACTGTCTTATCCGAAAGACAGAACCCCGATCTGTTCAGGGCGGGAATCGAACCTGGGACCTCTAGATCACGAGCCGAGCACCTCATCCACTGGGCCACATCGGTTTCAGTCTGAGGTAAATGATTGTCATACTGAATCTATATAATGAAAAATATGAAAGCTCTACCCAATACAGTTCAAAGAATATAGCCCAGTTAAAAATTAAAAGTAGGTCAAAGTCCAAGATGTCAAACCCATGCTAACACGTGAAAGAACTGATCGTAAGGAAATAATTTGTGAAATATTAAAACCCTATATTTTACTGTTCAAAATATATGACAAAGGTAAACATTGTTGAAAAGTTGTTCAAGATCTAAAGTTAAGATCAAAAGTTATGTTTTAAATGGAAACTCTGCTCCTGAGAATATCTATAAGTGAAATATGAAAGTCCTACCGCTCACGGTTCAAAAGATATAGCCCGAGTTAAAGTTTTTGAAAAGTAGCTCAAAGTCCAAGATCAAGGTCACTATATGTAGGTCAAAAGCCATGATACCATATGAAACCTCTGATCCTGAACTCATATGTAAAACATAAAAGCCGGATTTTTTAGCGTTCAAAAAAATATAGCCAAAGGTAGGGGGGTTTTTTAAAAGTAGAACAAAGCCTAAACTAAACTTTGAGGTGAAAATAATATGAGTGACTTCTGTGCAATAGCCCATAATGATATCTCGAGTGGCAGTTAATATTGTGTGAGTTATAGTCATTGTCTATTGAAGATTTACTAAAATATAAGCCTTTTCGTGTAATTAGGGGATACACGTACTGTGTTTGATTGTGTCAGACGGGTATACTGTGTTATACCTTTGGAAACAGAGATTTCCTGTCGGTGCTCATGGAACAAGGAATACGGAGGTTTCCAACGGTATAACCACGGTATACCTGTCGGAAACATTCACAGTACGCGGCGATTTTACTACTAGAAAGTATGTTGCATGGTGGTAAGTCATGTACTATGTCAGTTTTGTTGATTCAACTTGCTTGAAATAGTAACAATAATAATAATATGCACCCGAATAGTAAAATTAGAAATTGCAAATCCTCATTGATACGAGACTGGAGATGGACTTTGAGAGCACTGGACGAAATTGTTATAGACAGCATTTTTGATAGATGGAGTCCGAGGCAATTTGGACAAAGAGCACGTACAGTTTTAGTAATACATTTGAGGACGGTATATCGTGGTTAAACATATCTGAACGCTAACATGTGAACCAATCAGAATTGTCAAAGCAAAACAAGTGAATTAGAATTTAATTTCTATGGTGACCATGACCTTTTAGAAATGATCTGAGTCATATTTGTCCGAAAGTCCATAACACCAGTGCCAATGGGGAATTCTCACAAACGCTTAGATGATCCAGATTCGTAATTTGTTATGAGGTAAACTCCTCGGGATTTATCTTCAATTTCTAAGTAAAATCTTATTTTTTAATCTTTTGTTTTACCATGATTACCTTAAATGAGAAAATAATGAAATAGATATAATGTATGTATACTTCTTCATTGAATTCAAATGTGGATTTCAAAATATTTATAACAGGATTTGTAAAAAATTACTGAAAAATTGCATTATGGCCTAGGATAAAACCAAAGTCATACCCCCTCATGCATTCGGAATCTCTCCTGCCTTTACTCATAAAAGAATGCTGCAATATGTAAAACACAAAACGGATACGTACAGTGAAATAGCCCCATTGTATGTAGTATGATTAAATTTTGATTAAAGGTTTAGGAGATATGCGTTCGGACGCACGGTTAGATACTCCCCAAAAATATTTCGGGTAGCATAAAAATACATGAAACATACTAACAAATACATGTAAATACATGTACATAAGGCTATATTCCAATTTAAGAAATATATAATGTATATACATATATATAATATGTATATGGAGCTTGGATAGCTCAGTCGCTTAGAGGGTCGGTTGCATGACAACTAGGTGATTCGGTATATATATATATATATATATATATATATATATATATATATATATATATATATATATATATATATATATATATATATATATATAATTTATATTTATATATATACACGCCATATTATAACACACTGGCGTCGGCGCCGGTAGCGGTAGTTATGTAGTCGTCATTTATTTATCTATACAGAGTGAGCGAAATAGAATCGAAATGTTTCCTTTTTAAGTGCCATCCTCATTTAGAAAGATCAAAAATTTAAAATTCACGTCCTGTTCTGTCTTGGTAGCTGCACATGATAATTTAAAAGATAATCCGGATTAGGAATTAAAGAGAATAATACCGGTCTTGAACGTTACATAATCAACTATTGCACTTTGCTTTACCATGATTATCTTTGACGCCATATTATAACACACTGGCGTCGGCGCCAGTAGTTATGTAGTCCTCATTTATTTATCTATCTACTTTATTTAATTGTTAATTCATGTATAGCTATTTTATTCATTTTTACTTTTTCTATTTACATTGCGAAATACTATAAATTAAATGCTTTTGAGATATTGCTTTCTTGGATTTTTCTTAATTGAACAAACAAGAATTGATTTGAAAGAATAAACATTTTTTATAGTCCAATTACACAAATTTATGTAAAAAGAAAATCGACTCACGGCTCTAATAAACGGAGAGCTGCGTTCACCATTTCCCATAACTTAGTCCTTTTTTCATTTCAAATCAAACCCATGGATACATGTACGTCATCGAGTGCAAATAGACTTTGGGTTACCAAATGGAAAAATCAGATGCCCGTAAACGACTGCAATGGATAAAACGTGGAAGCTAATTCTATATGTGTTTGAACATGCCATCACAAACGATGAAGCATTCATATGTACCTGTATTTATTAATTCAGACAGATACTGAAAGAATATGGGGAATAAGGTTTTAAAGTAGACGTGTTATGACACCTGTGTATTTTGGGCTTTCACAACAGATGCGATCAACCTACTAGGAGGTGCTTACGCCTTCCGGACACATGGGTCTGGCGCCATAAACTGAGAACTTAAGTCAAAAATTCATATTCTTCTGTTCATCAATGAATTAATAACTGGGATTTCGATTTTATTGAGTTTAATTCTACTGATAAATATAATTAAACCATTCTGCATTAAAATTTATTTGAACGTTTGATAATGGAATAAATTAAAATGAAATTTTTGACAAGTATATTCTCAGTTTATGGCGCCGGACCCTGGAACCTGCTTTGATGAGGAATTTTCTACAAATTGTAAATTTTGGACATTTGAGCTAATGAAAAAATCAATTTAAAATGTGACCCCTGGGTCGTGGTCAATTATTCTATTTTAAACTTTTCCATCGTCAAATGTTCAGATAACTTGTTATGTATAATGGTTTGGAAAAATTTATCTATTGATAGAATAAAACTTAATGAAATAAAAATACACTTATTCATTAATTGTAAAATTTGAAAATATGACTTGGGTATTTTCTCGGTTTATGGTCCTTGGATCCAGGGTCCGGCGCCATAAACTGAGAATATACTTAAGTCAAAAATTCATATTCTTCTGTTCATCAATGAATTAATAACTAGGATTTGGATTTTATGTAGTTTTATTCTATTGATAAATAGAATTAAACCATTCTGCATTAAAATTTATTTGAATGTTTGATAATGGAATAAATTAAAATGAAATTTTTGACTTAAGTATATTCTCAGTTTATGGCGCCGGACCCAGGTGCCGTGCACATAAGCACGCTATTCAGTTCCATACATGTGCGGATCCAGAGGGGAGGACCGGGGGTCTGTACATTTATTCACAAAGAAACTTAAGCCTAAGTGTAAGACTTGAGACCTATATAAAAGCATGTGTCCTAATTCTAAGAATGAGTTGAAAGTAGTCTTACCCTTAGACTTAAGTTTCTTTGTGAATAATACGCCTGGGCCAACCCTGAGATTTGTCGAAAATTACTTTTCTTATTATAGTATTACTTCTTTGTGAAGTAAATAATTTTAAACACGAAAACATCGATGGACCCCCTCTTGCAAAAGTATCAACAGCATTCCCACCTTTATTCTGTATAAGATTTTCACTGAATTTATTATGCTTTCCAGTGTTCAATTTTGAAGTTATATTCACCAAACGAAATCGATTTTGGATTTCTTCAATCGTGCTTTTTACATCTTTATCTGTCATTCCATATTATTGAACTCCTTCATTCAGGGGGAAAAAGCAGACGACAAAAACATGTTAGTGCAACTGTCCGAGGTTACCGAATATTTTTGTAATGTCGTTTTTCTGTATATAATTTACTATTACCATGTTTTATGTGTATGTCCTTGGTGATTTGTGTCATACAGCTTTGTCAGATGTCTTCTGTTTTCTCTTCTGTAACACTATTTTGTCAGTTCCTATGTTTAATTATAGCGTCAGCTAAAAATTAAAGCTGCAAAGAGGGACAACTGCAACAACATTCCATGCTACAGTGACCAATGTTTATTTTTAAGTTTTTTCATTTAAGTTTTTCCAAATCTAAATCCGTCACTGCAAGATTTTTGTCGAATCTTCGGATGACCCGTGTTCCAGTACCCCATCCCTCAATCAGTTCGATTCCGGCCATGACAGACTGAATGTCCACACAGATGTTTCTCTTGAAAGTTGGCCTTTTTTCTCTGTATACATCGATTTTCCTCCATCACTAAATACGGACCACGACCAGGTAAATTAATGCTGATAAAATAATGACAATGATAATAATAACAATAACTACAGGTAGCTTGAACGTTAGCATATCATGAAACACTGCCCTGTTTTAGCGTCTCATACTTTCGTGTACTTTAAAGGATAAAGGAAGCATTTTTTAAAACTGCAAATAAATAATTCTTTATTATTTCGCAATACTATTAAGAGTTCAATCACGCAGGGTATTGAAATCCATCCTCCTTGCTGATTGGTCAACGGATAGATGTAGTGAACTATGACGTTTAATAAGAATGTCAGTGGCGGAACTAGCGCCCCCTTTGCCTGGGGTCGAGGGGTTAATTTTGTCGATTTTGACAGAAAATTTGTCAAAATACAGGGTTTTTGGTAAAATTATCAGTCACTGCCGGGAACGCCCCCACACCCCCTAAATCCACCACTGACTGTAATGCGTAGAATGTAGGGACATGAATATGTCATTCAAGATGATTTAGAGGTCGTATTCAAATCTTGATATGTAACCACTATGTTAATTTTAAAAAAAAGAAGCAATATTAGATTTTATTTCTATTCTTAGATAAGAGATAGACTTTTTGCCGAATTTATCGCAACCTTTTAAAACGAATTTCACACCTTGCTTTTTTATTGCCAGCTTCTATAAAAGTTAAATCGACAGCATACACGATTTCACTACTACATTTGTACACAATTTCCTTGCTTACGATATAGAAATGGCTCAACCAATTTCTCATAAAAACTTCCATTATTTGAAATTTAGTTAATTATCATTTAGATTTCTAACTCGTCATGTTTCAGAAATATTACGTCGGACGGTAATGAGGCGGAAAGTGAAGTCACACCAGTTTGTTGTTTGGATAGATCACTAGGCGACGGTCGCCGCATCAACCTGAATTGGAATTCATATGAGATTTTCTGTGTTTGTGTATTGCCATTAGCAATTGTACACAGAGCTGTGAATCTCGTCCAAGAAGGTAAAGAATCTGTTTTATATTTTTCGATTATAATATTTGTATATTTTGTTTTTAAACATAAAGTATAAAAGTATTTTTCTGAATTTAGCTTGTGAAATTACTATATCAAAATATACCATGGAATCGGGATTGTTAAAATTGTTACAAAAAAGCGTAGCGTAATTCGTCGATTTATGGAAGCTGTGAGTTGGAACTCCACGAGGACCTGGGTCACATCGGGTACACATGCGACAGGTGGAGTAATATAGAGGGAGTTCATGTCAAATTTGAGTCAGGAAAGTTGCAAGTCAGTAACTGAATAGCATTCATGTTCTATCGATTTGGAAATATGAAATCAGCGTAAAGAAATAAACCCAATTTGAATAATAATATTTAATTTGATATTGAAGCGTTAGGTCGAAAGCAATCTCAAGGAATAACTGGTGGTATAACAACCCTTCCCCCCCCCCCCCAACACACACACACACACACACACACACAACAAATCTCTCTCTCTCTCTCTAGACTGGCAATGCCTGTCTAGATCTTAAAATATCTTCGCGCAGCGATAGCAAGCAAGAGCAGGTAACTCCAGTCTATCTCTATCTCTCTCTCTCTCTCTCTCTCTCTCTCTCACACACACACACACACACACACCTACACACATAAACCCGCGTACACACCAAAGTTTGATCTTTACAGGCCATATACTAACGACGAATAAATGTACGTCAGGGGACGTTAACCTATAAATAGATTCCAACAACAAGTTGAAGCACGTTATTAGAACCACCACAAACAATGGCGGATTAATGGGGATCCAGAAACAACCTCCTCCTCCTCACTTTTTTTTTACTTGTATCACAAAACTGATTTACATCTGTCAATAAAAATTAATTTCTTTTCCATCTCCGGTCCTTGTGTCCGCCCTCTTTTCTCTCTTCCTTTTCTTTTTTTTTTTTTTCTAAAATTCCGGATCCATGCACTTATTCTAAAGACCGGATTACTTCCGTACTATAGTTAATAAATTGATATAATTCCATTTCAAATTCTCGAAGGCTACAATATTCCAGTACATTAAACAGATTTTATTTGGGCTGTTTATGCTCTTCGCTCCTTCACTGGCTTTAGCTAGCCGCTTTGAACCATCTTTTCTATAGCCTTAAACAGAAATTTCATTTCAAAATCGATACCTTCGGAATTGCAATGAAATCTTTGGCAGATTCAATCAATCATCCCGTATAATTTCTCTTACCCTACCTTGCTCGATGAAATAAATTCAAAATAACGGGATCGATATTTGAATGCGGTCTGATCGTAATGCGTTTGCTATTCGGACGCAGTAATTTCGCCGGATCATGCAGGTTATGATAATTTTACGGTACTGGTTTTTTTTATAATTTGTTTTTGTGTCAAGCATTATCTGTTGACATAGAAACAAATTTTACGATCGGGAATTCAATTAAGTTGAGGGGGCGGGGGCGTATTAAAAATAAATTTATGAAATGAAATTTACAGTTTGTATAATTTGGTTTAAACATTAAGGAAATATCCGTTTATAGGAGTCGATATAGCTCAGTGATTAAGGTGTTTGTAGCAGAATCGAAAAATCTGAGTTCGACTTTTTACGACGGCATGTCGGTGTCGGCCTTTAGGATAGGACAGTAAAACCCTTAGGGATCTATGTCCCGGTAGATGTCGACATGTGAATAAACCGTAGCTTTTTCGGATCGATAAGCAATGCGCCAAGCAGGTGCCGCCACCATAACAATGAAATATTCCAGATACTTAATCAATATAAGTTAAAAGAAAAAGAATGATTTTAATCCAAAGTGGATTGAGTGTATTCAAAATCACTGATAAGATAGAGGATTGGTAAACTTTCCGTCCTTTGTCACTTAACGTATAAATCCTGCACGGACTCCGCAGAAGGGGAAAAGGTGGAGGAAGGATTGTGACCAGGTACGGACACCCACCCACCTTCCAACCTTGATATGGCAAAATTAGTATCTTTTTGTTGTAAACTACGCAGTGGTAAGATTCTCTTCTCAAAAAATGGGTGTGAGCGGATTCCCAACTCAGGAAATGCTTGAAACTGCACCTGGTAAAGAATATGTAAGGCCTTATCCCATATGAGTATTGTCGATCTGAGAATACAGTATACTGTGTTACATTCACAGTAGGCTTGCCTGCTAAGGTGGAAGACATGAAATCGATCTATAATGTCTGCCGCTGTGCTTTCTGACTTCAAACGTACGTGTCTGTTGTATGGGATACAGGGCGGTATTCTCCTAGGGGTTTCAGTCATGCTATATTGTATTTTCTCCTGAACTATAATTGTATCAAATGTTGTTCAATATTCGGTACATGGAATTCTTTTATCTATACTCTAAATGTGTGAAATATATATATGCAGTTTTATTTTTATTGTTGTTGTATGTCACACTAGTGTCATGATGACTGCATCTGCCTGATGCATCACACATACTTATCGTAGGCGGATCTGGGGGGGGGGGGGGGGGGGGGGGTTGGAAAGGAGGGAGGGGGTTGAAGCCTCCCATGACTAGTGTTTTGCAGAAAAGAGGGAGGGGGGGTTGCAGTCCTAAAATTTGTCGAAAATGACCTTTTTTGGTAACATTCTCCGATCAAAAAAAAGGGGGGGGGTGCAATCCCCTCTAAATTCACCAACGCTTACGTAACGGACCACCCAAAACAGTAAGAAATCTTTTACGTACAATGTCTGCCGTGACACGAAGACTTAGGCTGTAAACAGGACACCAGCGTGTCTCTCATTGAACGTGAATCTGGGACCTTTAGGTCATTAGACCTAGCACTTATGTCGGCTGATATGTAAAGAATGTAAATATATCTATGAAGATTTGACGTAGGTTTGCTTTTATTTTATGTGGCTGTGATACTCTCTACACACTTATCGTCTTCGTATTAGAATATTTCTGTCGTTTTTTCTGAAAATTCCTTGCGGGTGTGGCTAGCCAGAGATGAGACGATTACTCCTTTCAGATACCTGGTCTCACATGGCAGATGTGATTAATCAGACAGGAGGCGCTTAACCCTTCCGAGCACCTGGTCTCAAATGGCCGATGTGAAAGCCGACATGAGAGGCTTACTCCTCCCGGAAACCTGGTCTAATATGACGTGTGTGGTAAATCAGACAGGAGACGCTTACTCCTCCCGGTCATCTGGTCTCACATGGCGGGTGTGACTAGTTATACCGGAGACGCTTACTTTCGTGGTCTTCTGGTCTCACATGGTAGGTGTGGCTTGCCAGACAGGAGACGCCTACTCTTTCCGTACACCTGGTCTCACATTGCGGGTTTGGCTTACCAGACAGGAGAAGCATACTCCTCCCGGTCATCTAGTCTCGCATGGCAGATGTGGCTAGCCAGACAGAAGACGCTTACTCCTTCTGGCCCGCTCGTCTCACATGATGGAGACGCTTGCTATCCCGGTCATTTGGTCTCAAATGGTGGACGTGACTAACCAGACAGGAGACGCTTACTCTTTCCGGAAACCTTGTCTAACATGGCGGATGTGACTAGCCAGACAGGATACTCTTATTTTCCCCGTCTTTTGCTCTTACTTTGCGGTGATGGCTTGTCAGACAGGAGACGCTTTCTCCTCCCAGATACTTCCATCTCCATGACTGCCCCTCGTGCTACGATTTTGTTAGCATCTCAACACCAGTTCTAGTCGTATCTTCCTCAATATAATTTTAGACATCCCACCCCTTCGAAATGTGAGGGTGGTGGAATTTACCGGGTCAAATCTAGCGCATGCATTTCAAACAAACACCGCGTTACATATCACAACTGCGTGCGTTATTGAATGCTCACATTGCGAAAAACCATATTAGTGTATGTCAGGAGCGAATCCAGAAATTTGAAGATGTTCCACCACTTGGCGTTATAAGTTTTCTGTGAAAAGGGGAATTCCACCATTTTCGTCCAAAATGATTAAAACTGACTTCTTATTTTCCCTTTCACTAAAAAGACGGCACTTCCATTTTCACCCACATCTCTCTGGATGTACACGAATGCGATCTTTCCTGACACATTCAGTGGCGTAGCTACCTTATATGCGTGTATGTTCAAGCATACACATACTTTTCACACAAAAGAACACACACAGATTAATGACATTCTCACTTTCCTTTATGCACTTTCAAAGGAACATGGAAGTGGATGTTGCGCGGGTCGTCGACAAGTCTTTCTCAAAATTACAGCAGCTACCGAGATATACTTTTATCTCATTCTTTCTAGTATTGATTTCGCTATGAAACATGATTTATAATAATAATTTTGCTCTGGGTCGCGAAATAATCGTGGAGTAACGTGAAACAATGGTCAGCCAATTATCCATTGTACGAGATTGTGATAAAGTAACGATCCTTTTTGACTGAGAGATTTACCAGGAAAACATTTTCCCTCAAAGCATTCAATTCTTGAAATATTTAGAAAAAAATGATGACGTGGAATTAAAGTTACAAGGGGTTGGAAGATTTCTTTTCCTTTATCTTTTTTTTTCTTCTTCTTAATTTGATTTTTATCTTATTCTTGTAGGTTTGGAAAATACTCAAACATTAACAGAATGGCACAGTTTGAGACGATACCGCTGGTTTCTCTGATATTGTTGGCCGTAGCTCTCGTCCTTGACATTGCTCTCAGCTTTTCGCCTATGTATTGGTTTTACAGAAAGAATACCGTGGGGTCAAATACAGAGAAAACTTACGTAGGTCTCTGGAGAACATGTGTCAAGGTAGAGACCTCGTCATCCACCACAGACACCTGCCAAGATCACAGTGACGACAACTACACTAATGATAAAAGTATGTTTCATCCCAACTGTCAAATGAGAAAGCCTTATCAAGAAGGATGTGAAGAACCACATTCGCATCCTCTTCGTCATTAAATTTGATAAAATTAAAATATTTCCTTGTAATAAAATAAATTTCTGAATACAATAATAATAATGTAATACTTTTAATGTCTTTCTCCTCCCCCCCCCCCCTTTTCTAAAGGTTTGATTCCCACTCTTAAATATGCTTCTATAGACCACGAAAGAAGAGGTAACTATTTATCCTTAAATGGTGAAATTGAAACACGGATGTTATAATTATTATTATTATTATTATTATTATTATTATTATTATTATTATTATTATTATTATTATTATTATTGTTATCATTATAATTGTTATCATTATTATTATTATCATAATTATTATTAGTATTAGTAGTATCATCATCATTATTACTATTATTATTATTATCAATATTATTATTATTATAATTATCATTATTGTTATTATTAATATTATAATCATAATATTATCATCATCATCATTATTTTTTCTATCATTTTTATAATCATCATTATTATTATTTATCATCATAATATTATCATCATCATTGATTGATTGATTGATTTTTGTTTAACGTCACACCACGACTATTTCACGTATATGGTGACGGCATCTGCCTGATGCGGGGCATACAAATTTTGACCTTTGCAACGGACCCACCCGAAGCAGTGAGGGATCTTTAACGTGCCATGCATACCACGACACGGGGCCTCGGTTTTTACTGTCTCATCCGAAAGACAGGACACCGGCATGACCAGAGCGGGAATCGAACCCCGGCCTCCCGATTAAGAGTCCAGCGCGATACCACTAGGCCAGGCCGGCTTTTATCATCATCATCATTATTTTTTTCTATCATTATTATAATGATCATTATTATTATTTATTATCAGCATCATTATCATCATCATCATCATCATTATTATTATTATTATTATTATTATTATTATTATTATTATTATTATTATTATTATTATTATTATTACTATTATTATTATTATTTATCACTACAATAATCTTATTCTTATAGTGTTCGTTGGGGGCGCTCAGGTATTCCAATGCTTGGGATTTCTACTGCTTGTTGCAGCCATCGTTTGCGTTGTACTGAAGATGTTTTTATTCAAGGATAAATCTTTCCTGGGACCTCTTGGAGCTTCGCATGCCTTTTGGGCAGGTTGGTTTATATTGTGATATTAGTCATATCAGCTCTTAGATTAATTTTATTTGAAGGATTTCGAACTTTTAAAAATGACTTTATCCCCTATAGATAATTGTTATGGATTACGTAATTGATCTACAATTCACAATTGATATGCTTCCATAACAATTCATGTTTACGACTTCTGTTTTCTTTGTAATTGAGTCTTTTCGTTATACATAGTTATTTCCCATATGAGCGAGTATCTGACGTCAAACATTGTAACGTCATACAATTTCTATATCATTTCCCATAATTTTCCCGGTCTCCATTGAACTGGTGGACGCCATAATACTTTGACATAAAATACCCGCTCAAATGGGAAATAACTATGTATAATGAAAAGATTCAATACGGAACAATAGCGTCAACATACACTAATTTCGCACTTTGAGAATGTTATGACGTCGTATAATTATGACGTCAGTTGCCTACAAAAAAGTGCCATATCCAGAACAACTCACCCTTCCACAAAACACAATTTTTCATTGTGATGACGTCATCTGAGGTCCGACAAAACTCCAACAAACAACGCATTTGTTTATGACATCATAGACATAACAATTAAAAGAAGACTGAATATGATGTTCTTTTACGAATCGTGGAAGGGTGAATGAATACACCGATCCATTTTTCAGCATAGAAAGCGATGTTTAGCGGACTTTTGATTATTATACTTATGACGTCATAATCACAATATCCAACTTGTCGAATCTTGCGTGACGTCATCAAAATCGTATTTAGCGCAGAAGTGCTTGACATTCGACGAAAGTGGATCAGTGTATTTGGTAGGGGACTAAATGCAAACCGTGGCGGAACTTAGTAACTAGTAGATGCGATACTTCGTATTGACTCAGCAATCAATGAATGTCATTTATTGAGTAAGAACTTACAAATTTTGTTTAATCGAACAGATGTGAAAAATCGCAAATTTTAATCACCTGTATTCCCCAATACCTGTTGTTGGGTACTGATGTATCAAATTAATTTGTATAAAATCAAAGAAGCCGATGTGGTTCAGTGGATGAGGTGCTCGGCTCGTGACCGAAAGGTCCCGGGTTCGACTCCCGCCGTGTATCACACCGGTGTCATGTCTTTCGGATGAGACTATAAAACCAGAGGTCCATTCTATGCAATGCATTAGGCATATGCCGTCAACATATAATCTTGATTGACGTAAAACATTAATGAATCATTCAACTATCAAATAACTATTGTTTGATCAGGTTAAAATGAATCACGTTTTTAATACACCGGTCCACTTTCGTCGAATGTCAAGCACATCATCGCAAAATACCACTTTGATGACGACATGCAAAGTTAGACAAGTTGGACATTTATTACGACATCATAAGCATAACAATCAAAAATTCACTAAACACCGCTTTCTATGGCAAAGAGTGGATGGATGTATTGTTCACACTGTGAATGATAGTGTCATAAATGACAGATTTCTTTTATGATTAATTACCGTTATGATAAATCACGTTTATGATTGAGCACGTTTATGATTGATAATGTTTATAATTAATCACGTTCATGATTGAGCACGTTTATGATTGATCACGTCTTATTTCAGCTTTGTGTTTGATCGGATCTGCGGGAACATTTGGAAGTGGAATGGACAAGTTAAACAGTGCTGCTTTTACGTTTACGGATTATTTACACTTCAGCCTCGCTTTCGCTGTTATCTGTGGCATCATAGCTTTAGTAGCTGGAATTCTTCTCCTGGTGGACATAATCAAGAAGTGATGTCGTTTATCTTAGAAGACATATTATATATTGTATTTGATATATACATATGTAAACTTATTTTATATAGATACAATTGTACGTTAAAAGTACATGCATTAACTTTTTAATTTAGTTAAATATCTATGAATGCTTCGATCAGATATTTTAGTACAAATTTAAATTTTTATATCCAAATGGACAAAGACGTATATTTTGCTCAAAATAGCTGATAATGCCATATCCGGTCGTAAGTCCCAAAAATAAGGCCTATGTAGTATTTAGTACTGTTAAAACGACTATTATTTTGGATGCAGGCGACTCGGGTTCGATTCTCTGAGCATGCCAATGTGTTCAAGACATGTCCGGATCCAGAGTGGTGGACCGATTTTCTGGACCCACCCTGAGATTTGGCGAAAAACTACCCTTTTTTTGTTATTTTTCGCTCTAAAGTAAGTCATTGTACACACTAAAATATAGGCGGCCCCCTTCTGGGAATATTCATTGGGGGTGGACCTCTTTCGACAAAATTTCTGGATCCGCGCCTGCAAGAGGATGGTCACCTCCTACTTCCATGTCCCTATGGAGTCTTTACGTTAAACAAAGGTATTTCCTATTTGGCACGGTATCTGTCGTAAAACAATTATGATGTCATCAATATCCTATTTTCAAAACGTCATTTGTGAACTATCATTCGCCTAAGATTTAGATCAGTTTTCATATAATTTGATTTCTGTATACAGTCAAATACCGTCCCTAATGGGAAGTAACTCTGTGTAACGAAAAGATCGAATACAACTGAAAAATTGTTGAAAGCGACAGAACATCCCAAATCAACTAACTACAATTCTGAAAAAAAATCGTATCTGTGAAATGGATGTATGTCTTTTCCGTTTTATATCAATGAAACTAGTTGTATTGCAATGTTGATATTGAATTTTAAATTTTGTAAATACTTCAATTAACCTACTTATAATTTGCTTGCTTGTTTATATATTGTATACAGTCTACAAGTGTGTAATGTTATATTCAAGTTGAGAATTTAGAAAATTGAAACATAGCCCCCTCCCCTCCCCCTACACACATGCACTTACACTCAAAGCACTACCAGTCATATTTTTTCACTCATATGGTGGGGGCACCAACCTGGTTCATGATGTCATAATTTTAGCCTATGCAATAGGCCCACCAGAAGCTGTGATCGGACACCGTGACTCGATTCTTCGGTTTACACATGGCCAAAAAACAAACAGAAAGGCAGCAGATGACAAATAACTCTTTAAATGTTCTTTCCAACAGCCAGATTCGAATCCACTTCGTCGGATTGCGATACCACTGGATCAACGGACCCCTTCCGCTTCAAACATGAATGCCTTAGTCAAAATCGATCAAGTGCAACTCAAAATCTCTCAAAAATGACGTTAGATCCCCCTTTGACGAGTTTCTTATATTTGCATATCAAACTACTCAAACTTCAAAATCTCAAAGATAAGGAAATGCTTTCTTTCTTTTTTTTTTATTATTATTATAAATACCTTTGGATATTAATACCTAACATTGCTTTTATTTTCTTTTGTGCCATGCATCTTGCGTTAGACGACTGTTTTATATTTGAAAATTTAATTCGAATTACACACATATTCGCATGCGTTCACACGGATAAATTTTGATGTGCATTAGATTCATAATCAATAGGAGAACGCTTGTCGAATCTTGTTTTACTTAAATTTTGATACAGGTATATAACATACTTATTGATTAAAATGTATGCTTTTATTTGCTAGAAAGTCGTCAACAATAAACTTTTTAAACTAATATACTGTGTTCTTTTCATATATATATATATATATATATATATATATATATATATATATATATATATATATATATATATGTATGTATATGTCGTGGGTTCGAGTCCCAGACGGGGAACGAAGATAAGTGAAAGATAGGGTGCCTTGTTAACTGTAGTGTCTTTGTGCTTTATATATATATATATATATATATATATATATATATATATATATATATATATATATATATATATATATATATATATATATATATATATATATATATATATATATACATAATTAGTTAATAATGAAATACGAAAGGAAATCTCTAGTGCTGTATGACAGTGGGACTCCGGTATGATATATAATATATGACATGCCTTTTATGTACTTCTTTTAATATTGTAAGGACCATAGGGTTAATATTGATCGTGGAATGAAAATCCTGGCAATCAATAAATCCATACAAAAAATGGCATAATTTTAATAAATAATTCCCTGGCAAATTACTACATTGTGTCATCACCTATTCAATATCTATATGCGAAATTTATTCGGGCGCACCTGACCCGGATGTCCGCTACGCTTCAAAATCCGCCTATGCGAAATTAGGAACGCGTGTAATTGCCATTCGGAAGTACCTCGCCATTTTAAGACCCATGTAAGGTAAAACACAAGGGTTTCGAATAGTGTTGTTGCCATTCGTTCCACCGTTTTGCACGGTACAAATGTGAAAAATTCATGACATTTAATATACATCATGTCTAAAATAATGGATGTTGAACATACTCAATTATTCAAATGTCCCAAAGACGAGTGCTTTGAAAGCGATAGTGGATGACGTGATAATGGGAATAAATAATGAAATAATCACAGCAACGTCAACGAAACGTGAAATATAAATGCAATAGTTGTTTTCCAGTGATGAAGCTAGGTTGCTAGGTTTGTCTTTTTTGTGTACGCCAGAACCCGGATGTAGACTACTGTCGTGATGGGCAATGTGCGGGAGGCTGTAATGAGTAAGGGGGCTCCTTCGACTTTTAAATAAGGAATGATCTTCACACGGCAATCTGGACTAAATCTGTACCATAATGATATATAAAAAGTAAAGGAACACAAACACTCTGTATTGCAAATTTTCGGCCTCACGACCTTTATCAAGCAATTTTGGAGATGACAAATACAAAGCTATGTAAAATCCATGTTTAATGATAATGATATACTTTCCTTAATATTTTTAATTTAATCTTTAAAAAAAAAAAGAAAAGAAAATGCATGTTTGAACATACAAGCTTACATGGTATCATTGTCACTGCATTCATTTGGTAATGACCATGATCCTACGAAACGTATGGGGAAGGAAGAAGTATGAAATTTTTATATCAGTTGAAGAATAATTATTATACATGCGCATATCTGGAATATATGACTGGTGTCTCTTCTTGGTATTTTTGTTATAGAATATGCGTATTTGCACCCTATACAGTGCAGTGGCGGAATAAGAGGGCCCCCCCCCCCCCCTTGGCCACACATCTACTAGTAAAAATCCAGATTTTGCACCAAAAATGGCTAGGTAGTTTGGCTAATATACATGTGCCTGCCCCCCTTTTCGGAAATCCTGGATCCGCCACTACAGTGTTCTCGGATTTATATTTCAAGGCCTTACCAGCGGGTATGTGACCATACAAAATTCGCTTATCTAGAAGAAAAATCACTAACCAGGACGCCTTTCATCATTGAAAAATCCAATGCTTATACTTCAAGCCCATCGGAACGGAATTCATATAAAGGGGAAGAGAGGGGACGGGGCTTTTTCATTGGCTGCGACAAACGCAGCGAGTTGAAGCAAGATTTTGCCCAGCAGTGGAGGGTGGTCCCACCGATAGGAGTTTTAGTCTATCCCAGAAATACTTGACAGCTTAATGTCTCTCCTCCGGAAGAAAACCGAAAAAGCCACCGATTTACATAACTTCGCTTCATTCTTTTATTGCATAAGCACAACTATGACCAAATATTTTACTTCAGATTTACATGACAAACACGACGACTTTATTTTTCTATAACTAACTTTCCATTTCCCGGTAATAATATATCCTTCTCGCCAGTTACGGTGTATACATTTATTTTCACAGATTTTATTCTAGTTCTTGTTCTAGATACGACAATTTTATACATCATGTTTCAATCTAGATAAAGAAGACCAGTGACGGATTTACAATGGGCAGGTCTCCTTTTTGGCCAAAAAATTACAAGGCATGTAAGAGGGCTGATTGATATGTTAAGAGCCTCATCTGTAAGGGTTTGAATTTTGGCGGGCATATTGCATTATTTTTCAACATAATCCCTTTAAGTATCTATACACTTTTACCAGCGATGTTTTACGGTCTCAATGCCATTTCTAAAGCAGTCATTTTCTTGACCGTTCAGAAAGCCGTCAACTGTATGTATGACGTCATCATCTGACCAAAAGTAGGTACCGGAAATGGTCGTTTTCAGATTTGGAAATAGGTGAAAGTATGATGGAGCGCGATCAGGCGAATAAAGCGGATGCTCAAATAATTTAAAGCCACAATTGTTAATGGCAGCCATGACAATAACAAACATGACAATAGGAGGGTTGTCCTAGTGGAACATCTTTACTGAGATTTCTGCGGCGCTTGAGTGTAATATTTCTCCGTAACTGCCTTAAAAGTGATGCATAGTATGTGCCATTAATTGTCTGTCGCTTTTGGAGATCATCTACTATCAGCATCCCAGAAATCCGAGGCCATAACTTTTCCAGCTGTCAGAACAATCTTTGCTTTCTTTGGCTGGAGTGAAACAGGGTGCTTCCATTGTATCGACTGTTCTTTGGCCTCTGAGTTGAAATGATGGAGCTACGTTTCATCCATAGTAATAAATCCCTGAAATAAGTTAGGAGGACCTACCTCTAACAAGTTCAGATTAGCACGCGACAAACTGCGCTTGGTTTGCTTCTGATCAGTTATAACAATATTATGGGCTTTATTTACCACTTCTGGGGTGCCACAGCGACAGGCCTTCCCGGACGGAGGTCATCCTCTAGGCTCTGCCTGCAGCACTTAAATTCGGCTGCCCATCTTTTTGTACTGTAGCATATGAAGGGACATCTTTTCCTGGTGTTGCTACCATATCAGTATAGATATCCTTAGGTGTAAAACCTTTCTTGTGCAAATATTGGATCACTGCTTTTTCACAGATTTTGTCCATTTTGCAAAAGTCACATGCCTTGTTTACTTTAAACTGCTACCTCGTTGATATAAACTGACCAAATGAAACCAGTCTTCGGGTACACGGCCTTAAATGGACAGGGAATAGTACAGCTGGAAAAAGGAATCCCTGCTAACGTCCTTCAATACACGGCTCACAACATATCAAATCAGTCCTTGTATGAACGCAGATAGCCGGTTACTGAGCTCAAAGCTGAGTTGATTCCTTAGGTGAAACATATGCGGATCTAGACGGAGAAGGGGGTGGGGAACATACGATACCTTACAAAACGTTGTTAAATTCAAGAATAAGCCCCCTCCCCTCTTTTGAAATGTTTTACGGTCCTGTAACAGGAAATCTTCTCTCGCTGTGGTCAGTTAGGAATGTGTCATGTTTATGTGTTCGAACTCTTGACCTTCTGCGCGAAAAACAAACAAGAATGAATTTACACTTGTTTATAACGTAGATTTGCATTTAGTGTCAATAGGCGAGGAGTGACATTGGATAGAAGTAAAAGTTCATTACTATAAACAATGGCGCTCACATGCCCATTATTACCCATGCAAATTATGTGCAAGATTTGCGTCCCTTGTATAAATGACTGCATGTAAACGAAGAATTGGACCATAGTGATATTAATAGTAGTATACATAGCAATATTATACATGTATCAGTTTCAATAGCGTAATGGTCTTTAGGATTAATTATATAGAAATTTTACCTCCGATTTCAGTTCTCTTTGCGGTGGTCAATGAAATCTTTCACAAATTGATTTGCTCATCTTGAAGATGCGATGTATTGTCATTTATATTCATGTATCATTAGACAGGAAATTAAACAAGAAGCTATGCTTGAATCAATTTATAAATAAGTTAGTACAACATTGTTAAGGAAAGTTTATGCAATACAATGGTTGCGAATGCAATAAATCGGGAAAAAATCAACAGTTATACATTTCCTTAAACAATTTTGGTCTTTTCCTCTCTTTAACAGCTTTTTAAACTAAGCTCTACAAATTATCTGTACTGAACATCTCTCTTCGTATGGATGAGTAAGAAGACATGTCACATATAATGTATTACGAAATCGAAAGTACAAAATAAAATAAGCCATTGCATGACAGCAATATTTTACCTAAAATATCGTTCATATGTAAATGCAGTATAAGAAAATATAAACCAGAATCAAGGTATTCATAAATCTATATCTACAACGTTTTTTAAGTGTTCATTGATAAATGCATTGAATTTTAGCTGTAGAGAAGGTTTTTTTTCAAAATATAGTAGACAATTTCCGTTATATTGCCACAACAAAAAGGTGCAAAAATTTTCCAGCTCTGTAAAAGTTTACTTCGAAGGCGGTGGGGGTGCTGGTGGTGTTTCTGTCGTTGTTGGTGCGGCTGTGGTAGGTGCCGCCGTGGTAGGTGCGGCTGTTGTGGGTGCCACTGTTGTTGGCGCTGCTGTTGTTGGTGCGGCTGTGGTAGGTGCCGCCGTGGTAGGCGCAGCTGTGACGGGAGCCGCTGTGGTAGCTGCTACAAATAGAATAATAAACGCTGTAATGAAGGTAACACATGCTTGATATGAGGAGTATATCATTGATTAAGGAAGCTGCAATGCCGGGGTATATACTGCTGTACTACACAGCAGTCTCTTCTAGGGGCAGGTAACTGAAATGGAATTCTAAGCTTTCGGCCTCGGTTCAAACCCAACTGTTGGAACTGCTTTTTTTTCCTTTTTTTTTTTTTTTTTTTTTTTTTTTTTTTTTTGTTTTTGTTTTTGTTTTTTGTTTTTGTTTGTTTGTTTTTGTTTGGTTTTTTTTTTTTTTTTTTTTAGTGCGAAAATACTCAGAATTGAAGGAGGCACTCAAGAAAGAAGAAGACAAAAGAAAGCAGGATTACTATGTAGCCGATACACAAATTCTATCCATTGAGTAGATTACGTCGTTTAATTGTATTCCATGTCGCGATATAACTGAAAAATTGTTGAAAGCGACGTAAAACACCAATCAACCAACCAACCAACGTATAATTGTATTTTCAAAAAAGAATTATTGTATCAAAATATTATATTGTTGTATAGCTATCTCACAATAATCTCACAATACATATTGTATTTCATTATTATGTCTACCTTCTTCTGAAAATTTCAAGGATATTACAAACACAGTTATTGAAATTTACTAGAAAACAAAGGACGACAACTCTACACACTGACTGATTTATTTGATTCGACTTAATTCAAATTCACCGTGTGTATTGTCGTCCATACTTCAAATGTAAAATGTATACAGTCGAAAAAGAACGTTACCAGAAGCTATTGTAGAACTTTAACATTCAAATCTTCAATAGCATTGAACACTAAATTATGTTCGAAATTATAAGGTGTTTGTTTGTTTGCTTGTTTGTTTTGTTTTTTTTTTTTATATATAAAGTATATAGTGATTATGTTGATTTACGAATGTCACTTATCGATTACACGTGCGCGTTTGCTAATTTATCCCCGGTGAAGAAAGAAGAAAGTAAATATGATCTATTCCGTTGGTCAAATTTCACAAAAATGTCTACAGCAGTTCTGAAGAATTTGAAAATATTTAATATGAACAGTTCACCGGACGAACGACTGACGCATTGTTATGACTATGACTCACTTAACCCGCCTGCTATTGGGATAGGTGGGGGTGTTTCGCAATTTTCATTATAAGCCCGACATATGGTATTTTGCTGCTCAAAGTTTCGTCATTCCATTGTGACATAACAATGCAAGAATTAACGTCATAATGAAATTTCCGGCAGAATGTAGTTTGTCGGGCATGAGGACCCATATATCATGTAAATATGAATTTATATTATTATTATTTATTTATTTATTTATTGAATTATATTCATACACAAGCAAATTCCAATTACGAATTCGAATCGCTGTCGTATGTTCATGTAAAAATCTATTTCATCTAACATACAATATCACTACGCTCATTCTTGGCACACATGGTGCAAAAAGTAACCGTTTGCTAGAGAACCAGGGGTCAAGATTCGATTCCCGGATTTCTTCTCGCTTCTATGTTGCATTGTGCCTAGAAAATTGTATAAGGCGACGAAAAACTTTATCAAATCTACTAAAAGACCTTAATTAAAATCTAATTTCAATTTTTTTTAAACTTTCTGATATTTAATATAAACATAACGTTTGTACAAAAACAATGAAGGTGAAATAATTACCAGTCGTTGTACTGCGTTTACATCCGGGTCTTGGCTTACGCCCTCCTTTTCCTCCTCGTCCTCTACCCTTTCCGCGTCCTTTCCCACGTCCTCTTCCACCTCCGCGTCCTCTGCCACGTCCTCTTCCTCCGACTCTTGCATTTCCACCATTTCCTCTTCCCCTACCTGTCTGGCCAGTGACTCTTGTATTAATCCCTGGAGGTGAGGGAGGCTTTCTTTGACTAACCCCTCGGTTTTTCCCGCCACGGCCTCTTTTTGCCTCACAAATCACAATCGCCAAACAGACGACAAGAAGCAGAACGAACAAACCCCTCATCTTGGTAGCCGTTGGTAGAAGAACAAAGTATCTTCCAACTTTAGTTTTATGCTGACCACAAAAGGTCAAATATAACAATATATACTATTTCTATTATTTTCATCTTATCTGTGACGTCATTTCCGTTACTCCAGGCAAAAGCCACCTCACGACTTTCATATTTTCATCAATATTGTTGAATTTGTGTTACGGTAACTTTTCTTTGTAGTTAAATTCGGATTTTAAATTTCTAATACCGAAGTTGGATTATCTTGTTCTGAACGTAATTAAAGATAAATAGAGATATACTCTTCGTCGTTCCGGTCGAAGTGATGTCGTTATTGACTATGCCGATGGCATATGGTACCGAAGTTATGTTTACTCGGCCTTTATATCTCCTTTGAAGTCCGTTTATCTCTTCCTTTTTCATGACCAAAACGTGAATAAAGCCACATACCTTCACACTTGTTTAATATCATGGCGCCGTCTGATAATATCAAAAATCAACACCTCAGAAGAATATTGACTGACCTTCAACCAAGTCTTTTATTGACCACTCCAGTGTTTAACTGACCATAAAGATGCTATGTCATGCACGCAGAACTCTTAAATGTTTTCTCATATGTACAGTCTAGTGGCGGATACAGAATTTACGAGAAGGAGTCCATAGACATGTGAAAGTCAAGTGCTACCGAAAACACTCAGTCATATTAGGTGCCAAATGTGAAGTTTTACTCAAATTATTCCAGTGTTTTCTACCTTATTATCCATACATGACTTGTAAATTTGTGGCGAAAAAAGGCCCCCCTCTAAATCCGCCACTGCAATTGTGGCTTTTGTGTGTCCTTTGAAGTCCGTTTATATCTCTTGGACTGAATTAACCAATGCACAAACTTATGTATACATGCTGATAACCATTATTTCTGTTAATTTATTGATTACATTGTCATTTGGATTACGTTTATTATAATTAGACAAGGCTCTGATATTTGCTCCAGTCTCCGTCACGCTTTTCATATGATTACATGCGAAATACAGTGGCGGATCCAGACGTTTTCAAAACCTTTTAAAAATTAGTTACATGCATTGGCGGATTTAAATGGGAGCAACTCCTGCAACCCCCTTTGGTCGGAAAATTTTACCCAAAAAGGCCATTTTCGACCATCTTTTGGGGGTGCAACCCCCTCTCCAGACCGAATACTGCAAAACATTAGTCAAAAATTTCTACATCCGTCTATGACATGGGGGTGTAAATATTTGTCTTTTAAAGGAGGTGCAACCTAGGGTAATATGCAACCCCCCCCCCCCACCTTACGTACATATACATACACACGCATTGATCAGTCAGTGAACTGCACCATAGGAATGTTGCTCCGTTCGTGCGATTATTTTTCTGCGTTATCTGTCAAGTAGTCATTTATACGACCTATCTCCGATAAGTGCGACAGATGGTTGCTGGTTACGACGAGTACGACCCGTCGCTTGACGTCATAACCTGTCGTGAGACATCAACTCTCTGATGCCATAGCCTGTCGTGAGGAATCAGCTCTTTGACGTCATGTTATGGTTGTCAAGACATGTATTTCTGTAAGACAGGGGATGCCAACTTCTTCATGACATTTGATTCCTCAAATTCTTCCAAAGTCATGTGACTATCCGTGCTCCCAATTTGTGTTCTTTTTTTATTACCTCGCTGGATTTTCTGATCACTGTCTTTACAACTTATATATATTACATTTTTTCAGCTTTACAGCCGTGGTGTCGAAACATATTTTCTAAAATTTCTCAAACTTACCTTTTTATCTGCTGAATGTTTTTCATACCTTTGGATGATCCAGGTAACAGTTTTAAGTAATTAACTCTGTAATCATTTCAAGTCAGATATCATTTATGACTGAAAGAATTGTTGAAAATCGCACTACAAACTCGAACACTCCCAGTGTCAGCCCATGTTAATATTACGCCTATTTATATATTTATTTATTTATCTATCTATTTTAACATATTTTCTTCATTTGTATGGCGATTCAGCACAGTAACTAACTTTAAGAATAATTAAACCGTAACTACATCGTATGGTCTAGAATATGCAAAAAAAAAAAAAAAAAAAAAAGAAAAAGGGAAAAAAATGAAAAAGAAGAAAGAAAAATCGAAACAAATACATTCTCTCCGTGTCTCCGTGGTGTGACGGTATATGCGGCATGCTTTGTAGGCTAGACGAAGCCGCCGTACGGTCTAAATTTACTGCATATGAAGCAAATACAGACTATATATAAATTTTAACCGTACTCATGTGTTGGGTATTTTCTAAGAACGTTCACACAATACAAGTAATTTGCATTAATGAATAGATATTTCTGATATCGTTCCTATAATCATACGTATTCAAAAGAGGAAAGTTACAGGCGCAGTTCCAGAAATTCTGTTAAGAGGGGGTCCGTCACAGACAAATATACCCGGAAGCAGTCCAATTATGTCGTAGAATGTAAATTTACATATTTTACAAAATATAACGTATAGTCAATATAATCAAACGTATAGTCAACTTTATCAAATAACAGGGGAAGGGGGGATCCCGGATCCCCGGTCCCCATCCTTGGATTTGCGCATATGCAGTGTTCAACGGATGGTAGAAAATGCTTTATTTCTAGGACAATAGACATCCTGTCGACTAGCAAACACATTACTGAGAGGTGATTATCAGCTGATATGTCTACAGAATCACTTGCGACGGAATAATTGTTATCTTTCATTAAATTCCATTCGAAAATGTGTTATGTTAAGAAAGGATCTTGTTATTATCGGTTGATGTAATGCTTAAGAATGCTTCGGTAGAGGGAAGGAGTCTGGAAACCTGGTAATGGATGATAAAACATAATAAGGCTTATCGCCAGTACTACAATTGAGGGACATTGTACTACGTTAGCGGATCAAGAATATGAATTAAAGCAACTCTTTCGATAGGGATGCAATTACAAAGTGTGACTTTTTATATGTGAAAGACCTGAAATAAAGAAATAAAATCCTCTCCCCCCCCCCTTTTTTTTTGGGTGGGGGGATTTTTTATTGATTTATTTATTTATTCATTGTTCATAATCCACAGTGGAAGGTCTTAATTTCACTTTTATTTCCTAATACTGCCCTGTGAAAATTGTTACGATTTTTCTCCCCCTTTTCCTAGATTTTTCGGATCCGCTACTAATAGCTACTCTAGTTACTAGATCTTCCAAATAAAATCTCTGTCTACACAGTATACCATGCAAAACTGATGATAAATACATTTTATGTATGTATGCTTTATTATAACAACCAAAACATCATGCAACAAAGTATTCTCTCCTAAAATGTTATATAACAATTATTCAGTAACAGTACAATAGTTCTTTGATAAAACTGGTCAAAATACCGAATATTTCCGGAATGCAATGTTCATTTGTGTGAATCCTAGTTCATTAAGGCTCTTGTCATTATGTAAGGGGAGATCGCTGACTCTCTTGATTTCTTTGATTTCGTCGAGGTCGGACTTTGCATCCTCTAGCATCAGTTGGTGTTCCTGACAACTCCAGTCTAACCGTAGACTCTGAATGACTTTATGAATATGTAGAAGCTGTTGAGCCAGAAGTTGGTCTTGATGACGCATTTCCCTCTGTGTAAAAATAATGAATAGAAATGAGAGAGAGAGAGAGAGAGAGGCTAGAACGAACCAATATAATGTTCTTTCACGACCTAGTGCGCCTCATTTATTTTATTATTTAAAATAGTCAACACGTATAGTTGGTAAGGTGGTTTTAATAAGAATATGATCGTCTAATTTTTTCTTAATTTTTCAAATTATAAAACTCAAAACAAACAAATAAACAAAGAAAAAAAAACCAAAGAAACAATAAAACCCGCTACTGCATCACAATGAAAATGAGATGATAATACATCAAATCACAGAAAACTGACAATTTTAGACTTGAAACTTATTCTACTGACCTCAAAGGTCACACTACAAATACGTTAGGAAAATACGAACGTTTTATACAAAATGTAAAGGGATACAATTGTACATGACGAATAGAGGATCACTTCAAGTGCTGTTTCTTTGTTTGCTGCTCCTTTTCCCAACTTGACAACTAAAAGAAAATCTAACCTACATTGCACAGATTGCCAGAATTAAGATTTGAACTTAAAGGTATTCATGACTGTTTTAGGAGCCTGGGCTGATTTTTGGATGCATGTGTTATGTTTATAGAAGATACAAAGCGATATTTAATTAATAGTCTTCATAATCGCCGTTAATTTGTCTTCCAAATCGCTGAAAATCTTTTTTCTATATATATATATTTTTTTTTCTTTATTCTTATATTTTTACAATATACATCAATTCAATACCGACAAAGTGATAAAAAGATCCGTGTGAACGCAACATTTAGTTAAAATATGATCATACTTCAAAGATTAACCGATTTAATTCAATAAATTTAAATCATATTAAAAATAGCTTTTAACACCATTTTACTGCTGAGATGTCGTGCAGTAAAATTACCAGGCGTAATAAATAACTTCTGCGTAACTTTTTAATGCTTAAAAATCAGTTTAAAGTTTCTTTTTGCATTTGAAATTATCGATTGATATTAGCATAATCTATTGAAATTCACTTGTCTATATCAGTGGTAACATCATCTGCGATGTCAACAATTGCTCTTCCAATTCAGAGTAGTGTCTGAATCGTATATATCTATTTTGATATTGATCAAAAGCGTGTTTAGACCTTTAAAAGTAATTGATATTTCGCTTCTTCATGTATTATTACCATTTCATATACATGTGTATATATATATATATATATATATATATATATATATATATATATATATATATATATATATATATATATATATATATATATATATATATATATATATATATATATATGTACGGCATTGTAGGGCTGACGAAGCTCCGTTAAATATATAATAATAAGTAGATAAATAAAAGAAAAGACAAACAAACAAACAAACAACCCCCCTACTCCCCAAAAAAACCCCAAAAACAAACAAACAAATAAACAAATACAAACAAAACAAAACAAAACAAAAAAACAAATTAAATAAACAAACAAACGCAAACAAACAAGGTCCCGTATCTTAGTATAGACTTGCACGTAAAAAAATCCCTCACTGCATCGAGTGGGTCCAATTCAAAAACTGTATATAGCAGAGTATGCATGTTTTGTAATTCCACACTTGATATTCTTAATTCTCAATACGCTTACATTTTATAAGTATCTTTCAGTACTTTGATTAACTCATAAATACCACACATCGGACGGTTTGACATGATGAATTAAGGTCAACATGTTCTAAATCCTTTTGGCTCAAGGACACTTGATGGGACGATAACAAGTGAAATGACCACCTTATTATGACTGACCGTTTATGCGTAATTTTCGGGCGATTTACCTAAACGGTATTTTATTTTGTAAGTGTTTCGCCTGTTGTTCATTGATTTTGACCTACCTAGACTAAGTGTACTTAGACTAAGACTTGTACGAGGGGTGAATGAAAAGTTGTGAGCATTGTATTGAAGAAGTTAAACAAGTTTCTCATCGGTAAGCTAAATTGTTGCACATACTGTTATGTGTATCGAATATCACACCTTATGCCATGAACTCTTGATATCAAAAAGCATATGTTCTTAACAAATCCAGTCTATGCTGGCACATTTCTGTTCCATCTCATCAGACCTATGTAGACTTATCAGAAAAATTATGTCACTACGTCAAAACAAAACACAAACAAACAAACAAACAAAACAAAACCAAAAAAAAACCAAAAATAAAAATAAATTAAAAAAGAAAACAAACAAACCAAATCCACCCGCCACCCACAAAAAAGTTGTCATTATTATTATCTGACATGTTGACATAAAGATCTGACAAGTCGACGGTATTTACTGTCTACGTCTACGGTATTTACTCTCTACGTCTACGGTCTATACTGTCTACGTGTACGATCCTCACTGTTTACGTCTAGGATCTTTACAGTCTACGTTTATAGTCCTTACTGTCTACGTTTACGGTCTTTACTCTCTATGTATACGGTCTATACTGTCTACGATCCTCACTGTCTACGTCTACGATCTATACTGTCTACGATCTATACTGTCTACGTGTACGATCTTCACTGTCTACGTTTACGGTCTTTACTGTCTACGTCTACGGTCTTTACTGTCTACATCTACGGTCTTTATTGTCTACATCTACGGTCTTTACTGTCTACGCCTACTGTCTTTACCGTCTACGTCTACGGTCTATACTGTCTAAGTATACGGTCTTTACCATCTACGTTTACGGCCTTCTCCATATTTGTCTATGGTCTTTTTGTCTATGTCTACGGTCTTTACTGTCTACGGTCTTTACTGTCTCCGTGTACGGTCTTTACAATCTCCGTGTACGGTCTTTACTGCCTACGTCTACGGTCTTTACTTTTTACGTGTACGCTCTTTACTGTCTACGTCTACGGTCTTTACTGTCTGTGTCCACCGTCTTTACTATCTCTGTGCACGGTCTTTACTGTCTACGTGTATGGTCTTTACTGTCTAAGTCTACGATCTTTACTGTCTACGGACTACTTTCTTTACTGTCTACGTCTACGGTCTTTACTATCTCCGTGTGCGGTCTTTACAGTCTCCTTGTACGGTCTTTACTGCCTACGCCTACGGTCTTTACTGTCTACGTCTACGGTATTTACTGTCTACGGTCTTTACTGTCTACGTGTACGCTCTTTACTGCCTACGTCTACGATCTTTACTGTCTCATACGAAACACAAGATACCAATGAGCCGCGAACCAGGGACCTA